>OU342741.1:465433830-466022845 GCA_910589775.1 Avena eriantha
GTTGCTGCCGCCTCTATCTTGTCAAAAGGGACAACTTCCATGAAGGGACCAAGGACGAAAACACAACAAAGCAGCCGCCGTACCATCCAGAAGGGAGAAAGAAGAGATCCGGAGAAGAAGGGGAAGGCGTTCTTCATCTTGCTCCACGATCTTCCACCTCCTAGCCAATACACCCCCATAGCCACTACTTGTACTTGAGAGAGAGAAGGATCTCCACTTTGCAAGACTAGGGTTTGAGATGGTTTCTTCCCATCTTGCTTTGTGTTGGATATTTTTCTATTCTTATTGTGGATCTCAACGGTAATACAAAGACAAATTACCTTTATTTAATTATATTGATGATCCATTCTTCTCTCATGAGTAAGTAATTCCCTTGGGCGTGGATATGTAGGGGATTGGTGAGATGTAGTGTTCCTTCATATATTTTCCGTTAGTTTGTGATTGATTCTAATTACTATATTATGTGTGCTTGACTATCTGTGGGATGCCTAATGCTTGTTGTCCAGTTAAGGGCCCAGACAACATGATGCTTTGTTCTACATAGATAAGATCTTGTCGCTAGTGGACCGGTGACCCCCGGGTGACACGGGGATATCAATGGAAAGCTAGTAGACTCGAGGATAATAAGGAACCACTGTGCCTATTGCATTAGTCCGATCCAAGGAGCTTAATCGCTAAGCGACCTGAAGGGTCTTAATCGTCTAGTGTCTGACCATGGTTTTGGTAACAAGCTAGTAGGATTATTGAAGTTGGGATGAAATCTACCAAGAGGAGTTCCGGCTAATTATGGGTTGCTCGCCTACACATATATTTAAGATTATAATTGTTACATTTATCATTCATCCACCTGGCACAGTCACTATCACCATGAACTAGATCTCCCCGCGCCTTCTTTTGCAATCTATAGGAAACAACAAACAACCAAGCCGTTCTTTACTTTGATGCTTTATATTTCTGAAGTTTACATTTTAGTTCTATTTAAATACATCTCATTTAATCAAAACCCCATTCCTATTTTCAACAATTGCAGTCAATTCACTCGAAGACCTATGACAACTTTGGGTGTGACAGAGACTTCACCCATAAACATTTACCTTTGGGATCCATGTGGGATCGATATCTGAACTTCGAAACTAGCTACAAATGATCTGTGCTCTTGCAGACATCATTCGTGCAGCCAAACTTGGGTCCACGGTCACGTGAGAGATAGAGAGAGAGAATATCAATTGGAGGTGTCCCCAAAAGTGAGGAAACCTTTATTGAATATTGGTTGTGTATTTTCTGGTCAAAATACCCCACTATATAGGGGGGGTACTACCTCCCTCAAAGTCCCGGGGTGGGACTAAAGGAGGGGGAGGGGGAGGCATCGCCGGCCAGTCCTACTGCGCCCTGTGCGGGGGAAGGGGCTTGGCCCAGCCGGCCACCCCCTTGCCTCCTCTCTCCTCTTGCCTTTCCCTCATGGGCCCTTTCCCCTCCGAGATTTGGACCATTAAGCCTTTTTGACCTTTAACTGGTTTCTTTTTTTATTAAATAGTTATGAATAAATGATTAAATCAATATTTAACATTCATTCACATATTATTTAATCTCCGTGGCTATGGAACACCTTCCACCTCCACTCTGGACATCCTCCGGACTTACTGAAACCCTTCTGATTTCCTCTCTTTCTATTCTTTGGTGATTCTACTGATCATGTAAACACTCTCTAAGCATCATCAAGCCCTTAAGCATGATACCCCACGGTTCGGGAACACTCCAGACATGGTCGGGACATTCCCGGACCAATGATCGACAGAGGGACCTGGATGGCCATGTGACCCCTGTGCATTCCACGAAGATCTTTCATTGTTTGAACCGGGACAGTCGCGTCTTATTCCTTTTGTCTCTCGATACATGCATTGCCTAAGATCTCATCAATGACATCACCATGTCGTGTTCAATCTCATTACCGAACAATGATACTTGACTCGTTTCGACAAGTGATATCCCTGTGATCAAATCACACGCTGTGCAGCTATTGGATATAACTTCTCCGAGTGGGCCCTGGAGTATCTTTCCGTCAAACGGATGGACAAATCCTGCTCTTGACACATATTGCCTTTACGGTTCCTACGAATACCTGAACACACTTTTATTGTCACTTTAATACCAAGTGACGTTTGATGCTATCTAAGCACTCTCGGGAGACACTGATTGATATAGCCTCACGGTCTAAGGAATAGTCTACAAGTGAACTGGATGATCAAGGTTTCATGATCACTGTATTGCCTTTACGGTTCCTACGAATACCTGAACACACCTTTATTGTCACTGTATTACCAAGTGACGTTTGATGCTATCTAAGCACTCTTAGGAGACATTGATAGATATAGCCTCGCGGTCTAAGGAATAGTCTACAAGGTCTATTCTAATCATCGTAACTTGAACTTCGTGACATGATCGGGTCATGATGTTTAGGTTGGGTATTGGTTCGTCCTGACTCTGTTTCCAACTGGCATAAATGCCACATGATCAGGAAACCTTGATCATCTGTTGACCAATGAACCAGTGACTAGAGTTTCACCGGGAACCCCTAGTTTTTTAATATCACACGTGTATTGATGTTTCCTTTCAATACAGTTATAGGATGATATAAAACTTAGTGATAAACTTTATGAAATATGATAATAATCCTTATGATTATTTGTCTCTAGGGCATATTTCCAACAGAGGCATCCCCTCGCTTTCTAGAATGGTGTGACATTTCCCGTCTCCATGCATGTACTATACTTTCCATATGTAGGAAACCTTCTTTCCCCTGTCGCTTGCTACAGTCTCTCGTGGCTCATGTGTGATCCAGGCCGATCCGAGGCTGACCTCACCAGCGCTGTCGGTTGAGGGAAACTGAGGAGGGGCCTCCGCGATTTGCATGTAGTTTCTAGGGTTAGGTTGTGGCTGTATGTAGGTAGATGGCGTATTGCCGTGTGGGTTCTAGCAGATCCATTGCGCTAGATTCGGAGGATGCTGAGTTGTCTCACTGTTGGGTGCGGCTATTAGCGACCCCTTCAATAAGGCTGCTTCAGGGGTGTGCTCCGGTTGATGGTTCCCGCCTCTCTCCTCGGTCGGCCTTGGTGGTGTGGGAGGAGGTGAGTGTGGCTCCTGGCTTCTTCAACTTCGCCTCCTTGGGATTATTCCCTCTAGCATCTCTGCACGGCGGCAGGGGGTCGTTCAAGCGTCTCCCTTACAAGTTCCTACGATGGAAGGTCGGTGTGGAGGAGTCTATCAAGATGGCCCTTCAAATAAGTGCGGCGTTCGTCCCCTGCTCGATTTCTGCTTCCCTACTAGTTTTCTCTTCCTCCCTTTGGTCGGCCGTGGTGGTAGGAGGATGGAGGAAGCCCTTCTGGCTGGCAATGCAGGCAGCGGGGTGAGGTGCGGCGGCGTGGAGCAGTGGATTTCTTGTCTTTCACTGGACGGCCATGGCGGTGAGGTGGGAAATGCACCGGTGGCTATTCCTGTTTGCTCTCCTCCTGCTGGATTTAATTGAAGCGGATGTGCGCTACACAACAACTATCCCTGGCCTGCCGTGGTGGCGAGGAGGCAGGCTATCGTGGTATTGCTTCGATCTGCTTCTTCTTCTTCCGCTTTGCCCTAGTGGTGCTATGGTGTTGTGTTTCCTGGAGCTTCTCTCTGGCGGTTTCTTGGCGGCTTGATCCGCCATCGCGCCGGACCTAATGGCAGTAGGGATGTCTCCCCGCCGCCACTTCTCCTCTACGTCAGTGCTCACCATCGCCTCTCCGCTAAGTGGTTCGTCCATGGTGGCTTGGAGGTGGCCGGCTGCGGGAATTTTCTCGCCGGTTTGAGCTTGGTCGAGCCCTCTGCTCTGACCTTGTCGATGGCTCCGCCTCCGAGGTCGCAGACAATGGTGGCAGAGGCACCTAGGACTGTATTGTGTTTCTTCTTCATTTCGAGGTGTTTGTGTGAGTGTTGTTTGGACCATCCTATAATTTTTACCTGCCACGGATTCTCTTTGCAGCAATGCAAAGTTTGGATGCTTTGCACCCCTGATCGTTAAAAAAATAGTTTGCATGTGAGCAAAGAGCAGCAAGGAAGCCACTGGCGCCACGCTAGACAAAAGTGGCGAAGGGCCTACAATAAAATCATCTGGGGACCTCAGCGTGATTTGGCCATATGGCTTCGTGCCACGCCCCAAGACACGGTTGCATGTGAATATGCTTGTCAGCTGGGTCGCTCACTGTGGAAGACCTGCCATTGTAGTGCCAGAGATGACTATCATCAGGAAGAGCACAATCTAATTAACCACACCATTATACTGGACTCGAGCCCTCCCCCTGTGTCGCACCCTAGGGCGACACTGAGGGCGCCGCCGCACGCCGCCAAAGGTCCTCTGTTTCCGTTGCTCCTCTCACCACCGCTGCCGCCGGCCTTACTGCAGTGGCGACGGGCCTGACCACCAAAGGTGGTTTGGAGTGGGTGCAGGCTAGAGTTGACCGCCATGGCTGCTGGGGTAGATGCGGCCAGTTTGATGACGGCTAGCGACAAGGGTGGCACCCCTGGTTTGGGTGGCGGTGGAGGTCCCTCCCAGCGGCGCCATGACCGGCGATGGAAGTCCAGGTCCAAACTAGCTGGTGTTGGAAACCCTAGATCTTCAGATCTGGAGCTCTGATGCTACCTCCCTGGTCCTCTTCGCTATTGGTACGGACGGATCTGGGAGGGGTCAACCCTGCTTTGTTGTCATCTCTCTCGTTACCGGCCTAGCCGCAGGGCTGCGGGTACGGTTGGTGTAGCGGATCTTGCAGGTTACTGATACATCCATTTTGCATCACTATTCTATGTCTTAATTCACTACAATTCATTGATATATTTCATATTGAGAGGTGATACTTATGTTATTTCATTTGTTTTTGCATGGTAGATGACTTTTGGAGCATGGACCGCTGCAGTCAGGATTCTGATGGAAAAGGTGATGTTTGGAGACAAAATTCGCGAAGATCAGAAAATCCGGGAAAATATACATAAAATCCTATTTTTCCAAAAGACTAAGGATGCCAGAAGACGGAGTGGAGATGGGCCACAGGGGGCCCACACCACCCCATGGCGCGGGCAGCCCTAGGCCGCGCCAGGAGGTGGTGTGGCCACCCTGGCCCACTCCAGCCTCTCCCCTCTAGCGTATATCATCCTCCCGAAACCCTAAGACTCGGGGAGGACCACAGAAAGATTCCGCCGCCTCTGCGGGGCAGAAAACACCGAGAGACAAAGATCTCTCCGGCAGACAGATTTCTGCCAGGGGAATTCCTTCCCTGAGAGGGAAGATCGTCGCCATCAACACCACCATCAAGATGGACTTCATTGGGATCATCATCATCATCACCACAATCATCACCATCAGCACCCTCATCATCATCTCCGTATTGATGTAACAATTGGTTGAATCTTGCTATAGTTCATAGGGGAAACTTTCCTGGTGTTGATTACTCTTTGTAGTTGATGCTATTGAGTGAACAATATTATTTTTTATGTTCAGATTGTTATACATTATTATTCCATCTCTGATCATGATCCATATGATGTCACGTGATTAGTTCGTTTTGTTCTTGAGGACACGGGAGAAGTCTTGTTGTTAGTAGTGGAGTTATGTTGAGAAAGATTCAATAGTTTGATATTTAAGTTGTGGTGTACTTCTTCTAGTGGTGTCATGTGAACGTCGACTACATGACACTTCACCTATATGGGCCTAGGGGAATGCATTGTGTATATGGCTACTAATCGTAGGGGTTGCCGGAGTGACAGAAACTTGAACCTCCGTTAGTAAACCATTGCACAAGGGACGTAAGGGTCTTAGAGTTTAAAGTTGTGGTTAGGTTTCTACCTTAATTACTTTCTTGTACTAACGGATGTTTGCAAGGGGTATAATCACAAGTATGTATTAGTCTTGGATGGGGCGGTACATTAGCACAGGTTCACCCACACAACACTTAGCAAGCTAGAGAAGATTAATCAACTATATGAAGCGAAAGCACTTGACAGTCTTCCCATGTGTCCTCGAGAACGTTTGGTCATCTTAAGTAATACAACCGGCTTGTCCTTTGCTGCATAAAGGATTGGGCCACTTGCTGCATTTATTCCTACTATCTTTTATTTACCCGTACTTTGTTTACTTGCTTTATCAGAAACCCCTAAAAATCCATTTGCTAAGTATTTGCAGAGATTTCCTGATCCATACCACTAGCCAGCACCTTATGCTCCTCGTTGTGTTCGACACTCTTACTTATCGAAAATACTACGATACACCCCCTATACTTGTGGGTCATCAAGACTATTTTCTGGCGCCGTTGCCGGGGAGTGAAGCGCTATTGGAGAGTGGAACTGGTAAAGGAAACTTCTACTGTGAGTATTGTTTACTACTGTTAGTTGCTTTATTTTTGTTATGGATAATTCGCTGGGTTTCTTATTTGGTAATGCTACTACCACTGCTAAGGTAGTAGATAAGCCACCACCTGCTGAGAATGATGTTTTCAAAATACCTACAAGAATTATTGATCGTGTTATGGATAACTATTATGTTGGGGATGGAACTGTCCATCCTGGTGATCGTTTGCTCTTTATACACGAATTATGCAGGTTGTTCAAGTGTACAGGTATTACTACAGATCAAGTTAAGAAGAAGTTATTCTCATTATCACTAAAAGGAAGAGCTGAGGAATGGTATAAGCTACTGAAGAATGGTCAAGCTCTGGAATGGGAGGAAATAGTGCCTCTCTTTTATTCAAAGTTTTATCCTCTTAGTGAGATTCATAAAGATCGGAATCAAATATACAACTTTTGGCCTCTTGATGAAGAGAGTACAGCTAAAGCTTGGGGGATATTGAAGTTATTAATGCTCAAATGTCCCATTCATGAGCTCCCCAACAATATTATTATCAATAACTTTTATGCAAGGCTCCCTCTACATGATAAAGATTTATTGGACACCTCTTGTGTTGGATCATTCACTCGCATGGAAGAAGAAGCTAAATGGGATCTTCTGGACCGTATTCAAGATAATGTTGAAGCTTGGGAGACTAATAAAGGTAGAAAGTCAGGTATAAATTATGATTATGAATGCATTGAATCTTTTAGGGGAACCGCTGACTTTCAAAATATTAAACATGCTTATGGTCTAGACTCTCAAGCTATTGCTTCTTATTTTAAGGCTTTTGCTTCTTGCATTGAAGTGCCTAAAAAGAAGTGGAATAAGTATCATGAACCTTATAAAGATATTGCTAAGAGTGTTCGTGCAAGAAATACTGAAGTTTATACTGGTTATCATGTTTTACCTAAACCTTATATTGAGAAAATGCCTTTTCCAGTTAAGGTATTGGAACATTCTATGATAGCTAGTATGGTTAATGAAAGTACAAATAAAGTTGTTGAACCTGATAAACAAATGGTTGATGAACCTATAATAGCAAGTGTGAAAGACTTTGTCACTAAGTATGAAAAAGAGGGACACACTATCCTTTGTAAGGATACCTCTAATATGGTTTCACAAAGTAGTGTTATGAGAGCTAGAATTCCTGTGTTTTCTGTTAGAATAAGTGATCATTGATATGATGGTCCTTGTGATAGCTATATTGTTAAGTTTATGCATGATACTGAAAGTTACTATGAGAGAGGGAAAAGTGTTCTTATGTATCTCAATAATATCAAGTTTCCTCGTTTTATGCTGAATTGTTTTATGTTGCACATCTTTTGCCTTCTTATGCAAGTTACCTCTGGTTTCAACAATTTGTTTGTTTACAAAATTCCCTTGCATAGGAAGTGGATTAGACTTAAATGTGTGTGTGTGTGTTTGCTTCTTAATGCTCTCTTTCACTTCAATTCATATTCCTGAGTGAGCATCATCAAAAAATTATCATGCCCATCTTAATGGCTATAAAGAAAGAGCTTTATGGGAGACAACCCAATTTGTTTTTGCTATTAGTTTGTTTTTGTTTCTTTGAGTCTTGGAAGTTGTTACTTTGTTAATAACCGCTATTTATCCGTTTTGTTTGGTTTTTGTGTCAAGATCAACCTCTAATGAGAGAGAAGTAAGATTTAGGGAAGTTGCTGTCCTGAAACAGATTTTTGTGCTTCACCATAAAAATTCGTGAGAGATCTCTGTATGTCGGATTGATCTGTAATATTTTGTGATACTGCCCCAGGTTGTTATGTAACTTTCGTTATTTTAGAACCTTTTGATTTGAGCAACAGAAGATTTTCGAAAAAATTGATCTTTACCTGCTGGTCTGTTTTGACAGATTTTGCCAACCTTGCATTTGCTTCTTTCTTCGATTTCCTTTTTGAATTCTTTTTGGGTTTTCGGAAGGAGTTGCTATAGTAGCTTATGTTTTGATGGTTTTCAGTTGAAGTTGGATTCAAAAGGTTTTATCACTTCACTTATACTAATGTTGCTAATAAGAACCGTGTGAAGTTTTGTGTGAAAGAAATTTCTAGGAAGTGGAGATAATGGTGTAATAAGGAAGAGAAGGGTTTTATGACTCAAGTAATAAGTGTATGAAGATGACGATATTGATGTTATTTAAGTGGTGACTCTGGAAGAATCTACTAAATACCAAATTCAGAGACCTGCAGAGTCTGTTTTCAAATAGGTAACAGTTCTGGTAAGAAAAGTTCCGCGAAAATACAATCCAACTATATTTTTGCAGTTTTCAGTCAATAAGGAAAGCTACGAAGCAAAAAAGGGACGGAAACGGAGCCAGGGTGGCCCACACCACCATGTGGTGCGGGCCCACCCCTGGTCGCGCCACCAGGTGGTGAGTCCACCCCGGACTCCGCCTCCGACTCGTTTTCTCCCAGTACCTTCCTTTTGATATGAAACTTCGTAATATATAACTGCCTAGATCCCCCGATGTTTGTATATCGTGTTTTCGTCGTGTTTTTGTTTCGATCTGTTTCTGCCAGGACATACTCTTTGAAAGCTTAGAAGCACCATGGTGTTCGCCAAGGATAAAGGGAAGGAGCCTATGGAGGAAGACCTCCAAGATCCCGGGAAGGAGAAGGAGATCAAGAGTAAAGGTGAAGAGGAGCAAGGCCAACGTCCGCACACCGGCACTACCATTGCAAGCATTGGAGTGGTGGCAAACACAACCATTGGAGGGAAGCCTCCTCACCACCATTCAGATCCTTGGTCACTTCCTCCACGCACCAAGAATCCTTTCCATACCCTTATCCATGAGCATCAATACCAGAATATGCCCAAAGGGAAATTACCCTCCAATTGGGATTTGCCTCATTCTAGCCATGCAGGAAAAGAAGACTTCAAGGAGGAAGAGTAGGGAAAGAATAGCAAGAGCTGGAATTCTCAACACGACATGATCATGAGCCGCATTGAGCAAAACTCGCAGCTGATTCGTAATCTCACCTTCGAGATTGAAGACTTGGGGAAACTCATCAAAGAGCTCATTGAGAGGACACCACCACCACCTAAGGAGTAACTCGTCATCAGGTTTGGCATCCCCTTGGTTTGTTCCAAGCTTGGGGAGTGCCGCGGTATCACATCACTATCTTCTATCTTTTTACCTTATTAGTAGAGTCATATCATGAATAGAGGAGTTATTATGTAGTATGGTTTGCATTATGGAAGTGTTCCCTCTCTCGTTAGATATGTATCCCTTGGTGTGAGTTTCCGTTATGGAATATTAATGAGAAGTTCTATCATTCACTATTTTGCATAGCTTATATTAGTATTCAATGCGTGGTTATATGATTGATCTTGTCATTAGTATTGGTATCACTTTGGGATCATTGAGTTAATTTAGTTGGTTTTGGCAAACCTGGCTCGGTCAGTAGCACATTATTTTTGAGAGTTGAAAGAAAATATAGAAGTACTCTAGAGAAAAATAATTTCATCATCTTTCTTTCTTGATTTGCTCATAAGTTTAGTATTCTCTAGTTAAGATCTTTTGTGCTTCCAAGGAAGATTGCATGTTTATCTTTATCACTTGTATGATTGTTTGTTTCCTTCAACTCTTATACTTGCTACCCAGCCTTGCTAGCCAAAAACCTGTACTGAGAGGGAATTCTTCTCGTGCATCCACCTCCTTTAAACCAAAACCTTTGCCATTTGTGTCCACCATACCTACCTAGTAGCATTATTGCTATTCCAAGTAAATTCTTGTTTTATCTACCTCCCAAATTAAACTTGTTATGTGAAAATTAGTGATTAAAGCTCTCACGAACTTGATGGCACACTTTACTTTCTTGCATTTAATAAACTTGAACCATTGGGTCCTTCTTTGTTGCATATATGCTTGCGCTTTATGAGTTGAAGTTAGCAGAACCATGTATCATGGGGACCGCTTTCAACACTTCATTGGTACTTGTACCTAGTTGATATCATGATTCTTTTGCTTATGGATCCCGGCGGTGTGAAATAAAAGTGGAACTTGTAAGATCATGGAGTTTATATGTGTGTTAGAGGAACACCTGGGCCGCTAGCCTAAGCCATGCTTAATCATGGTGGAAACTTGCAGCATAACTATAGTGAGCATTCTATGAAGCATCCTTAATAAAAACGTATGCAAATAGAAAATAAAAAGTTCGCTGAGATGCTCATTGTCTGCTTGCCTTGTCATTTTGATTATGGGATAGCTCCTGTGTCATGTGAAAGGGGTACCCGTTGGCGGTTCTCAATGATACGCATGTATTTACAATGACAAGAGCTTGCTCGTGACTGAAGTTGAGTAGCATGAGGATCAGTACTCATAAGTAAGGGGCATGAGATTTCAACTTATAACTTGTCAAGCATATCTTCTTAGTTGTGTCAATTTAACTTTAACCACCAAAAGATGCCTATGATAGGGGCAATGAGAGCTGAAAGCTAGTAAGTATCATAATTTTTGGGAGCTCTTTATGAGACTTGCAATCCCTGCTTCCCTCTGCGAAGGGCCTTTCTTTTACTTTTTAGTTGAGTCAGTAAACCTATTGCTTCTATCTCAGCAAGTATTTTGAGTTGATGTGTTTCATTCATTCATATGATGATTTATTCAATCAGGTTTCTTATGTTCCTTGTTTTGCACATTGTTGTTATCTTGATGTTTACTACTTTGAAAGCTATCATTGAAAACCAGCTATTTGTGAACTCCTGCAAATTATCAACTATTCTTCGACCAAGAGCTAAGTTTGCCATTACCAATTATGATTCACTTTATGTATCTTTATTGTGTTTCCTTTACTCATTGCAAGTTGAGTTATATAATAGTGAGTTGTCTTCTATTATGATATATGTATTTGACGAATGTGATGCTTCTTGTCCGTATTCTTTTATCGACTCTTCACTCCATAAACCTGAGGCCATGTTTATTGAGCTCAGTTTCGCTTGGGGACAAGAGAAGTCTAAGCTTGGGGGGAGTTGATACGTCCATTTTGCATCACTATTCTATGTCTTAATTCACTACTATTCATTGATATATTTCATATTGAGAGGTGATACTTATGTTATTTCATCTGTTTTTGCATGGTTGATGACTTTTGGAGCATGGACCGCTGCAGTCAGGATTCTGATGGAAAAGGTGTGGTTTGGAGGCAAAATTCGCGAAGATCAGAAAATCCGGGAAAATATACGGAAAATCCTATTTTTCCAGAAGACTAAGGATGCCAGAAGACGGACTGGAGATGGTCCACAGGGGGCCCACACCACCCCATGGCGCGGGCAGCCCTAGGCCGCGCCAGGAGGTGGTGTGGCCACCCTGGCCCACTCTAGCCTCTCCCCTCTGGCGTATATCATCCTCCCAAAACCCTAAGACTCGGGGAGGACCACAGAAAGATTCTACTGCCTCTGCGGGGCAGAAAACACCGAGAGAGAAAGATCTCTCTAGCAGACAGATTTCTGCCGGGGGAATTCCTTCCCTGGGAGGGTAGATCGTCGCCATCAACACCACCATCAAGCTAGACTTCATCGGGATCATCATCATCACCACCACCATCATCACCATCAGCACCCTCATCATCATCTCCATATTGCTGTAACAATTGGTTGAATCTTGTTATAGTTCATAGGGGAAACTTTCCCGGTGTAGATTACTCTTTCTAGTTGATGCTATTGAGTGAACCATTGAATTATTGTTTATGTTCAGATTGTTATACATCATTATTCCATCTCTGATCATGATCCATATGATGTCTCGTGAGTAGTTCGTTTTGTTCTTGAGGACATGGGAGAAGTCTTGTTGTTAGTAGTGGAGTTATGTTGAGAAAGATTCAATAGTTTGATATTTAAGTTGTGGTGTACTTCTTCCAGTGGTTTCATGTGAACGTCGACTACATGAAACTTCACCTATATGGGCCTAGGGGAATGCATTGTGTATATGGCTACTAATCGTAGGGGTTGCCGGAGTGACAGAAACCTGAACCTCCGTTAGGAAACCATTGCACATGGGACGTAAGGGTCTTAGAGTTTAAAGTTGTAGTTAGGTTTCTACCTTAATTACTTTCTTGTACTTACGGATGTTTGCAACGGGTATAATCACAAGTATGTATTAGTCTTGGATGGGGCGGTACATTAGCATAGGTTCACCCACACAACACTTAGCAAGCTAGAGAAGATTAATCAACTATATGAAGCGAAAGCACTTGACAGTCTTGCCATGTGTCCTCGAGAACGTTTGGTCATCTTAAGTAATACAACTGGATTGTCCTTTGCTGCATAAAGGATTGGGCCACATGCTGCATTTATTCCTACTGTCTTTTATTTACTCGTACTTTGTTTACTTGCTTTATCAAAAACCCCTAAAAATCCGTTTGCTAAGTATTTGCAGAGATTTCCTGATCCATACCACTAGCCAGCACCTTCTTCTCCTTGTTGGGTCCGACACTCTTACTTATCGAAATTACCGCGATACACCCCCTATACTTGTGGGTCATCAGTTACCGGCGAGTGTCGAGGGGGCTACCGGCTCGGTTTGAATAAAGGTGGTTGTTCTCGGATTCTTCTCACACTAAGATGAAGATCTACTTGATGCGTGTCTCCATTGATCTGGTCGGAGTGTCATGTTCCGGAAGGCTACGCCGGCGAACTCCCATGGGCGTATCATGCTTGGAGTGGATCAGAAGGTATTCGGTCGGGCGTACCCATGTTTTTCTGGCCATTTGGGTTCAGAGGGTGCGCTTCAAAGCTCTGTTGGATGTTAATATCATGGGGCATGTTCTCGTTCCATGGTGCTGAGAGAGAATGTCATGGGGACTAAGATCTGAGGACTGTCTATGGTGGTTTGAGCCTGGGTGGTGATGAGGAATTGGCTTGGTGACTCGTGACTTGAAGCAGCGGCATGTGAGTGTGGGGCGGCTGCATAGGAGAGGTTCACAGTCCTACCATTCAGAGTGAAAACCCAGGGTCTGGCCTTAATTGGTTGTGCCCAGCAATGGCCTTGTTGAAGGTATTGTTTGGAGAGCATGGACTTTCTTCAGGGTAAAAACCTAAGATCTATGATCGGGCGATGATGTGTTTGTGCACTGTTCCCTTCTTGGACGCGTCGCTTTTGAAGAAGCTGGACTTCTGGTGCTGTATTGGTGGTGGTTATACTACTGGTTCAATGAATGAGTTATTGTAGCGGATCTTTTCTTTTTTGTAATTCTTCTCTTTTTTTTGGCTGTGTGCATTCGTATGGCCGCTAGGGCGATGCGTTGTTGCAGAGTCTGGGTGTAATTGGTATCTTTTGATAATAATATATGCTCCTTTTCAAAAATAAGTATAGATTATACTATTAAACAACAGAGTCGATGTTTGTTGCTGTTACGTATGATCAATTTACACCAGCAAAAGCGATGACCCGTAGTCACTCAACAACAATATTTCCATTGCTAGATTTTCCTTGTGGCCTCGGTCGATCATCTTGTTGTAAAAGCGCGTGTGATGCGAGTCAATAATCATCTTTGTACAACAGGTGATTGGCCTGGGCGTAAACATAGCAAGGTTTGTTGCTGTTACGATTGAAGAAAGGGAACGAAAATTCGAAATCGGTCTCCTAATCTCTCCAAGGAGGGCTGGGAAGTCATGGTCACTCTCTCTCCTCCCGCACCACCCACCACACCTCCTCCCCTAGATTCCACCCACTTCCCCGGCTCTCCATCTGAAACCTCTCTCGATGCCGGTTAGCTGCGACTCCTCCCGGCTGCTCATCAATCTCGTAGCCTGGGACCTATTCACCTCTCGAATCAGCGCTAGCGCTAAAGAAGGGTGGGTTCTATGGACAGGGTGGGGGATTGTAGTTTGTCGCCACAGATCAATACGCCGGAGCGGGAGGGGGCGGAGGTCTTGCTGGGGCTAGGGTGGCGATCACGGGAGAGGATCTGGAAGCGGCGGGCCGATGCTATCGGGATTTGTCGGTGGCGGCGTTTCAGGCTCTTGCAGAGTCGTCGAATCAGAGGATTCAAGCGACAAGGGAGCTCACTGGGTGTTGCAGGAGCCGTGGCTGGGTGTTACTCGTCCAGCGAGATTCGCGAGGACGCGTGATCCAAGCGCTGGGGGTCAGGACAGGTCTGGCCACAGCGATGCGTCGGGCGGTGACGGGAGGCCCCCCTACTTCAGAACGTTGTGTGATGGTGATGTCCAGGGATCCCAGGACTGCGAGCAGGCCATGGTGGTCATGGAGCGCAGTCAAGCAGCATCAATCCTTGCAAATCAGGCCAGCATTTCGGGAGATTTGTCCAACAGGAACCTCGACGATTTTCGTCGTCAGTTCATCCAGGAGATAGAGGATGCTGGCGCGAGGTTGGTTTAGGAGGAAAATCGGCTGCGCTGAATACCCTGGATCCCTGCGGGAGAGGCTCCCCTTCCATCCGGTCGGGCAAGGGGTGGACTCTGCGACGGGTGAGGCATCGGGGAAAAGCAATTTTGGCGCGGCCTTCCTCCTCGTTTCCAGTTTCGGCGTGTGGAGATGACAGGGTGCGTCTAGTGCAGTTTGCCTCTTAGTTGACGGTTGCGGAAAAACCGTCTTGAGGCACAAATAAGTGTGCAGTGCGAGGAGATTCGAGAAGAAGCAGGGCAGGTGGTGCTACTAGGGTTTCCTGCAGAGCGCCGCTCCTAGCCTGGATTTGTAAAGGGTTTGAGGAAGAGCTCTCTACAAACTGCTTTCCTACAAGATTCGTCGGGCTTACTTCCTACAAACCTCGTCCACTTGGTGACCTAGTCCTCTACCAAGCCTTGGCGGATATGGTCAATCAAGGGAGAGGGAGAGGGAGAGGGAGGGGTATGGGGAATAGCATACCGGTGGGGGTGGAGCACAAGCGTGGCAACAACAGCCGCCGCCTTAGCCATAGCAACTACAGCTCCAGCAACCGTTTGCTCCCCAGAATCAGCAGGGGCTCAGTTTTGGTTTCGGATATGCTGCTCCCTAGAGCTTCCCTAACCAATTCCAGGGACAATTTCCACCCAATCAGTGGATCAATCCCAGGGATCTTGGGTGGGGGCTAGTTCTTCACAGTCACAGCCTTCTATTTTCCCTTAGATGCAACCACAACAGCAATTTCTGCAGCCGACTCAACCACAATAGCAGTAGGCATTTGGTGTACCTCCTCAACAAATGCAGGGGCAGCAGTTTGGATAGCAGCAGTAGCAATCTATACAAAATTAGCAACAGAATAGTGGCAAGCAGTAGGGGAACAGGAAAAAAGGCAAGGCTGCAACTGTAGCTAGTGAGGGGCCTACAACAGGTAAAGAAGGTTTCTCAAACCCGAAAGACAGCTACCTAGTTGTGGTTTGTTTCAACTGTGGTGAACCAGGTCACAATAAAAGTCAATGCCCCACAACTCCTTTCTGCTTCATATGCAAGATGGTGAAGCACAAAGAAGATAAGTGTCCTGTCAGAAAAC
Source organism: Avena eriantha (assembly GCA_910589775.1). Taxonomy (NCBI): domain Eukaryota; kingdom Viridiplantae; phylum Streptophyta; class Magnoliopsida; order Poales; family Poaceae; genus Avena; species Avena eriantha. The sequence goes on from OU342741.1 coordinate 465,449,677, forward strand.
ATGCACTGCCTACTGCAAAGCTCTATGGCAAAGCTGCCCAAGGCCTTGAATTCTTTCGTGTGGATGTGCCTGAAAGCAATGGGAGTGAGATAGGGGCTAAAAATGTGGGGATTGTCTTTGTTGATGCTGGGGAAATAAGTAAGGAGGATCTGGCCCAAGAATTTGCTATCATCTGTAAAACTACTTGGCCTTGGAAGATAAGGTAGCTGGATGAATGGTCCTTCTTGGTCAATTTCCTCCTCCTTTACCAGTTGAAGATGTTGCAGGATACCCTTGTTTTGGTCTAGTCAAGGATGGAGTGACAGTGAATGTTGAGGTGTGGGATGGAGAGCTCCAATCAGTTGGAGAAAATCATGAAATATGGGTCTAGCTAAGAGGTCGTGAACCTGACTGGTGCAAATGGAACCTGTTAGCTCAGTTTGCTTCAGTTCTAGGCGCAATGGTGGATGTGGATTGGCTTGGTATGTTCCAAAAATTGTGTGAGGTGGTCACGGTTAAGATCCAATGCAAAGAGCCACACCTCCTTCCAGAGAGTCACTTGTTTGAGGTTAAGAAGAAGCATTACTCCACCTCTATTATTGCTGAATTTCCTGAAGATGCAGCTGCAAGCAATGAAGGGCCTGATGATCTAGATGTCCAGTCAGGTTCAAATCCTATCAAGGCTGTTGGAATGGATATGGAGAATCTCCCTTCTCACCAGGCTATGGTAGGTGGATCTGCTACTAAGAAGAGTGGTTCAAATGGAGGATCAACTTCTGTCCAAAACAAGAAGAGTGCTGGTGGGATGGTTGCTGAGCTCAGTAACAACGATGAGGGTGGGCTCTCGGCACCACTTCCTAAATTCTTGGATTCTGCTAGAAGGGATATTATGGGATGGCTGGCAACGGCCAATCCTGATGAGGAAAAATGCTACAAGATGCTGAGAGATATGGAACTAGTAGATGATGAGGGTTGTTTTGTGTATGAGGAAGCACAACAAGAGGTCGCTAGGATAGAAACTGCTCAAGACACCAACTACAAGAGAGGAATGGACACAAGGAATCAAGATCTGGAGCGGCTGGATAAGAAGAATAAGCCATGGGGCCCGATGATGGGTACCAGACAGAGTGCCAGATTACATGGTAACACTGGGAAGACAATCTTGGAGCTTTCTCAGGGGCGGAAGAAGAAGAATCTAGATTCTGCGTGCCATCCTTTAAAGGTATAGCGTGTTCTAACCCTTTCCAGATTATACAAAAAGATTCTTTGAAAAACATGGCAAAATCTGTAGGTCTTGTCATTTTAGATTCGGCTAGTGGTAATGTTGATGAGTCAACTATGACTACTGATGATAATATCTCTGTTTTGCTTGCTACTTTAGATTTAAGTTTTGTTTCTTCTCCACTGCAAAAGGATTTGCCTGAGGGAACTCCTTCTGCTCATAGAGAATGTTCGTTTCCGGTACCAAACTTGGTCGGTGAGCGCACCGCGGTACCCGAGTTGTCATCAATCGCGCGGAGGGGCCATAGTAGAATCGCCAATTGTCTAGAAGGGCCAAATGGGGGTGAATACAAATCTAACGGCCAAACGGCCATTTGAACCAGACGAAAAATGGTTGAACTCAAATACCGTTGTTAGGTCAACTCTTCCTGGCCCGCCATGTCAGTATTCCCCGTTATCTTTTGCTGTTGTGGACTAGCTTACCCCTGCGTGGACCAGATCCCTGAGTGGACCGAATCTATTTCTTTGCTCTTCTCTGGTCTTCTCCCCTGCTCCCCTCCCCATAACATTTGCTCAGCTCCGGCTGCTTGCCTCAGATTGGAGCTTGCACTTGCTCTAATTTGTGTCCCCGCCATGTCCGGTCAACCTCCCACGCCTCTAATCGAAGCTCGCAGCTGTCGTCGTTGCATCGTCCGCCGTATCAGAGCTTCGCGTCACCAGACTAATATATCGCCTCTGGCTAGTCCTTCTCGCATGGCGCAGCGCGTCCCATCGGGCGATCCAGGCCGGCGACCGGCCTCATGAAGTTGCATGCTGCCGTGCACCCTAGGCATGGTAGCCCTGGCACAGCAGTTCGACGACCACGCTCTCATGGCCACCGTGCCGGGCATCCGTCCCGCCGTGTCACGCTCTCATGTCGCCGCCATTTGATTTTTTCTTCCGATTCGAGCACAGCTTAGACACCGAGCGTGTTATGCATTCTTCCTGTTCTTTCGAGCGTTGCGGGGAGAAAATGAGCTTCATGGGTTGGCATCGTGCCTGTGGGTGGGACGATCGCTTGGGGCAGCTTTGTTTCTTCTCCAAACTCGGCTTTGATGGCCTCCCATTGGATGCTTGGGAGCCGGAGTCCCTCAAGCAGGTCGTCAGTAGCCTTGGCGGCGAGCTGGTGGAAATCATGCCACTGAGCGATAGTGGGTCATCGAGGTAAAGGCGTGGCTGAAAGATCCTGACGCCGTTCCTAAGATGTACGAGGTGCAGATTCCAAGCAGGGAGGACGACAGCTTTGGTGGAAGCACCCGGTCATCATCCACCTGGAGGAGGTTCTAGAATCAGTACATGGCATTCAAGGCCCTGAAGAGGCTGCTAGAAAGCGTCCTCATCGCCTGCAGTGTTGGCCTGGAAGGATCGATGGCACAGGACCACCACTGTTTCACGACGGCGCACACAGTTTCGGTGGGGGAACCGGGCTTAGACGAGCTAGTGGTTCTGATTTCCCTCGAGTGAAGACAGAGCTCTAGTGAATTGTCGTGGTATGCGTGGCTAATGAATTTGTAGTATGGAGAGCGTAGCAGGAAGTTAGCATCGACTAAAATTGTGTAATAGTTTGAATCGATGTAGTACGTGTGTGTAAAAGTTTGAAGTAGTATGTGTGTGTAATAGTTTGAATCGATGTAGTATGTGTGGGTAATGAATTTGATGCAGTGTGTGTGTAATAGTTTGAATCAATGTAGTTGAACACCGTGCTTTATAATTTCTGTGAATAACCAAGGACAACCTCATGAAAAGAGGGTGGTCTAGCAATGAGCAATGTCAATTCTGTGGATGCCAGGAAAATGTAGTCCATCTCCTCTTCAAGTACAAGGTAGCTACATTTGTAACACGTTGAACTGCAGGACCATTTTGCAGGCAACACAAGACAAAGGAAAAATGGTTTACAACACAGACATCAGACGCAAAATCTGTAGTCTGGCATAAAAAAATGCTAGTTAACTGGATTGAACCACGACTAGTGATTGAAGGAAATAGATACTTGATAGTATTTTCTTACAACAGTAGTACTTCCATACAAAAGGGTCTTATACCTGCACAAAAGTGGGCTAAACTTCCTATTAGTTTATATAACAATTCGTTAGCATTTCATCTACAAAAGCCATTCTTCAGTCTGAACTTAACTATTCTACACTGAAGAAACTACAGATCTCCACCAGAAAAGTTGGCTGGCCAATTGCCTTGAGAGGACATAAGTTCTTTGATCATTTAACCCAAACTGATCTATTGCCTTCCCACCAAACTACAAGAAATCTGCATCATTCATGCACGAGTGATTTGCGTGCGCCAGTCCCAGTTCAGTTGGACCATCCATGCCGCCGCAACGATTTCTTCGAAACTGAAATTCGGCATCTCCTTCTCGGGATCGTAGGTCCGTGTGAACTCGAACCTGAATTCCGGGGCTGAGCTGATGCCCGCCACCGGCTCTGCTGCCGAACAATCTAGCATGCTGAGTGTAGACGGTTGGTCGCCGCCACGGTACGGCCTCCGACGGTGCGTAGGATGGAGCGTCTTTGCCGTAGACGGCGTGCTCCCAGCCTCCCCCACTTAGGTAAGGTAGTCCGCACCGAAGCATGGACGCGAGAGTTCCTAGACCTTGGCGCTTCCCTGTACGAGGGTGTGTACCCTCGGCGGCGGCATGCTCTCGTGAACGATTTGATACGTACCTTGTTCCCGCTGCCTAGAGCATGCCGTAATGCCGCCACGCGATTTCTCCACATTGCTCTCTTGGCCCTGCTTGCCGCATCTGGTGCCGATGACGCCGCAGTCGCTTCCGCGGCCGATTCGGCACATTTGGGGAAATCATCTGCCTGGCAGGGCAATGGGAGACTGGCCTTGAAGTAGAGCTTCATGGCCTGCCTTAGAGGGGCTAAATACCCCAGTTTCGGCGGCTGTCGCCGCGACGGCGGATGCTGCTTAGGAGGGGCCATGTTGCCCTAGTTGGTGTGGTGTGGAGGAGCTGCGCAAGGTGAACTGTGGTTAGTCAGAAAATTGGAGTGAAAGACTGACAGTAGGTTTGGACTACTGGCACGCGTGAAAATAACCATTTTCCATTTCCTTAGAGGGTAATAATTCGACACTCGTTGCATTAACAGCTCAATCTTTATTTCCCTTCTCAGCACAAGAGTGCGAATGTATTAAAAATATAAGTCGTGGCTATCCACCTCATCGGGCAATGTACCAGGACAGGTAGGAGACGAGACCGGGTTTCATTTTAGAAATGTTGACGACTATGCCCTTATGTTTATACGATATTATTTATATGCCACCATGTACCGTCGATTGTAGCAACACCATCAGAAACAGGGGATGCCGACGTGGCACGTTTTCTGACTGGCGGGCCCGCCCCCTCCACCTTCGACGGCGCGCATCCTAGGTCCGACGGTGTGGTGCCACCCACCTACACATTATTGTGCAATTTTCCATGTGGAACCTGAATTCCGGCGCTGAGCTGATGTCCATGTCGAACACAGAGAAATCTAAAAGAAGCTACTAAAAATAAATACTTTGAATTCTGAAATTACTAAATTTAAATACATTACAATTTTGTCTAAAAGGTAATACGCATACTGCTCATCAAAATAATATAAATACAGTAAAAATTTCTACTTCGAAAAATAGACCTGAAAATGCTAGCAAATAACCTAGGATGAATATAGGATTCATTCTCCCCTATATATTTCGTCGGCGGCGGCTCCCGCATGCTGCAACACATGTTCAGAGAACTCTCTCCGTCTGTAATGTGCTGCCAGTATCTCGTCCAGAGGGTAAGGCCTCAGTGTATGTTCTAGACTTAAGCCATACATTACCATTGTTGGTTCCTCTTCCCAGGCTTGAACCTCATGATCGTACAGTCTGATAAAATTCTTGTAGTATATGCAACTGGGTTTGACTGTGGGGTGTAACCTGGTGTCAATGGAGATAGACCGATTGTAACCAACGAAGAGGGCACGACTTCCAATGTCACCGACAACCTCGAGAGAGCGGTTCTCCGTGTCCTTTGGTGAAATCCCCGTTCAACACAAGAAGCAGATCACCACTAACTCCACAAGGTAAAATTTGTAGGTTCCGCGTACCCGTTCAAAGACTAGGGCCGAAATTATTTTGGCCATCGTGACGGTGCTCGCGCGCTGCTCTAAGTGGATGTTGGTCGACAAGATGTCTCCATTCTCAAGTAATACATATACTTCCCCACGGAATGCCGTCATGCAGACCAGAAGCGTATCAAGAGGTGGCGAATACAATCCTTCTCCAAATGATCCATTGATTTGCCCCATTGGGGTGCTCTCATCGGCCCAAGCAATATGATCTGGATAATCAGTGCAAACGAACACCATCGTCGGGGACTTTGTCACGACGACAGATTGCAGAAGATCAGATGGTATGTGCGCTTGAAACTTAGTGTTATACTTATGAGTGATTGGGTTCAGAAGCCGAATCTGGTACGGCTCCACCCTCGGAGCAAGCAGGATGACGCCACGAGAAACACCGACGAAGTAGAATCTTTTGGAAGAAGAGGGCATCAGTTAGCACTAAGATGTTTACAATGGAAAATACCAATAAATATCGGATGTGAATGTGAACCTGCGATGGACGTCCATTAGATTTGTCCTGAAGAAACGACCAGTGGCGAGGTTGAGGAAGGTGAAGTCGCCAACGTCTGGAAGTGTGTGATCTATCATGATCCAGTTGTTGAGATTGAATTCGGGCACCTTTAAAGTGCGGAGCCAATCGGCGCAGACTTCCCGACAAGCAGCATAGGTGTCGACGTACTCCTCTTTCTCCAGCAAGTAGTCGGCGATCTTGCGAGGTGGGTCGGCCGGGAGATCGTACAAGTTCCTCTTCATCCGGCTACTGGCCATGGCTTACGTGCGGGGATGTTTTGATCGAGGAAGAAAGAAGAACTACCACTGCGAGGAGAAGAAGAAGAGGATAACAGACGAGGGAGACGAAGCGGAACAGCCACTGCGAGGAGACGAGGAGACGGGGGAGAAGAAGCGGAACTACCAATTCAAGTTTGGATCAATGGGCTTTTTTTTGGAACTAGCGCGTGAACTAGCCATGCACTGCATGCAAGTTTTGATCAAACAGACTGACATGTGGGACCTGCTAAAAATTCCGTGAAGTGCTCCCTGTGCATAGTGCGCTGACAGGTGGCATGTTTTCTGACTGGCGGGCCCGCATCCTCCACCTTCGACGGCACACGTCCCAGGTTCGAGGCTGGTGCCGCCCACCAACACATTATTGTGCAATTTTCCATGCTTTGTCGCAACCAGCTCCGCTCCGCTCCTCTGCTCCTGCTGCCGCCACTCCGCTCAGTCATGCATCGCTCTCGTCGTCCCCTTGGGTCGTCGTCCTCCCGCCCTTCCCTCCCTGCCATCCCCTCACGTCCCCTCCCCTCCCTTCCATGTCTCCTTGCCACCGCCCACCGCCCAGGCGCGTCTGGAAACAAAAACCGAGAGTCGGCCGTTGGGTTAGGGGCCCAACGACGCTGGTGATCCGGATCCCGCTCAGAGATGGATCCTATGAGGCTTGAGAGCACGGATATGGGTCCTGCGCGGTTGGAGAGCACGGAATCTCCTTCAAGTCTGGAGAGCACAGAGGACAACGAAACAGGGGGAGAGGAAGCGGGGTGCAGAGATTTGGAGGTATGGATCCCGGAGAAGGTGTCGTGCGTCCACATTGAAGGGTAAGAACTGTGATTCCTTTTCTACATACCCCAATTAGCGTTTCTAGTCCCGTGGTGCTGGCAAGGACGTCTGTACAGCTTGTCCTTGAGCATGATGCTTTGTCAAGCGAGCATGAAGGCACTAAAATGTGTGGCGGTGCAGATGATGATGAGAAAGCATATCCAGACGTGGCAGCTGACCCTAATAGGATGGAGAGTAGGGAATATTTCGTTGATTCGAACTTTGAGCCTGACTATGGGACTGATGAGGAAGAGGAATGTGAAGATGTCGAAATGGGATGTAGATACGACGACAAAGACATGGACAGGCCAGTGATACACTTTGATAGGGACAATCCTACAATTGATGAGGGGACTGTCTTTGATAATGTGGAGGACTGCAGATTTGCAGTTGCAACCTATCCAATCAGATTTGGGTTCGAATTTATCATTGAAAAGAGCGACCAAAAGAGATTTAGGGTGCACTGTAGGGAAAGTATTGTGTGTAAATGGAGATTACATGCATCTCCAATGCGGGGTGGACACCCATTTCAGGTTGCAATAGCTACATTTAGTTTCAGTCTTTCTCATATTTATTCTACTGATAACTAGCTCTGAATTATTTGGATTTTATCGAATGCAGATCAAAGTAAACACAAAGAAACACAACTGCCCTAATACTTCTTTAAGTGGTAAAATTAGACCAGTGACTACCAAGTGGATTGCTGCTACTATACTTGACTGGGTGAGGCAGGATCATAACATTGGACATGCTGAACTCAAAGCAAAGATTAGCAAAAAGTTTAACGTTCTGATTCCTTACCACAGAGTCTTTGATGGGAAGGAGATGGCTCTAGACTTCATTCAAGGCAAGTGGAATGACAGTTTTCATATGTTGTATAGTTTCAAAGCTTAGGTAGAGAAAACATCACCTGGTAGTGTTGTTGACATCGATTATGAGGTTGTGAAAGGGAGAGAAAAGGTCTCGAGGGGGGTCAGGTATAAGCAGGCAGATAAGATATGCTTCAGGAGATGTTTTGTCTGCCTGAAGGCATGCTGGAAGGGGTTCCTAGATGGCTGCAGGCCATACTTGGCAATAGGCGCAACTTCTTTAATAGGGAAGTTCAGGGGAGATGTTGCTTCTTCTTGTGCTTTGGACGCACATAATTGGCTTCTACCATAGCTTATGCTGTTCTTGAGGGTGAATCAAATGAAAGCTGGACATGGTTCATGCAGAGACTACGGGAAGTAATTGGTCACCCTGAAGGCTTGGTGATACACACCTGTGCGTGCGAGGGTCTTGAGAATGCTGTTGATGCTGTGTTTCCTAGGGTTGAGCATAGGGAATGCATGCGGCACCTCGCTACTAACTTCATGAAGAAGTTCAAAGGAAAGATCTTTGAAGAGGACTTGTGGCGATCATCATACACATACACCCCAAGCACGCATGCTACTTACTTGCAGAACATGTATGTAGTGCCAAAGGTGAAAAAATACCTTGAAGAAAATCACACCAAGCTATGGGCCAGAAGCAAGTTTGGTAAGTTAAGCAAGGTGGATTTTGCTTGCAATAATTTGGTAGAGAGTTTCAATGATAAGATTTCGGGCATGAAGACACTTGGAATTCTTATTTTGTTGGATGCAATAAGACAGTGCATAATGGTGAAGATAGATTTAAGGCAAAGAATTTGTGCAAGAAAATTTTTAGGCCATAAAATAGTTCCAAAGGTGGTTATGTTACTGAATGCAACAACTAGGGCAATGAGAACAATAAAGTTGAGGATGGTCAGAAGTTCCAGAACATTGGCTGAGGTTTATGCAGAATACAAGCATGGAAGTGAACTGAGGTACACTATAAACATTAGAAACAAGACTTGTTCATGCAGGCAGTGGCAGATTACTGGTCTTCCATGTCACCATGCAATTTACTTCATCTTAAAGCTTAGAGGTAACGAAGCTGAAATAGAGAACTATGTCGACAACTATTTCTCCGTGGACAAGTTTGCAGCAACTTATGCAGAATACGTACCACCTATGGCTGATTAAAATGATTGGGAGATTGTCAATCCAGGGTTCAAACTTCAACCACCAGTTCTTAGGAGGCCACCTGGGAGGCCTAGAAAGCTAAGGATCAAAGTCTCCACCGATAAAGGTTCAAGGCTGGGAGTTAGGAAAAGGAAATGCAAACATTGTGGCGGATTCAGACATATCAAGAGGTTGTGCAAAAACCCAATTACACATGATATTGTCCCTGTTCACACCCAGTGGCAGAAAATGAGGCTTCTCAGCCAGAACTGGCGGAAGAGCAGCGCGAAGACGGTGATGAGCACTCGGAGGAACCCGTACGTAAGCAGCCAATTTATGAAGAAGTGGAGGTCTCGGCGAGAAAAGGTTGTGAAAAGAAACAAAAGGGTAAGCGCAACGTGGAGGAAAGGGCAAATAATGGAGGTGTATTAGAATACGAAAAAGTTGCAGGGGTGATTGAGGATGTTCTTGAGGATCTTTCGGCGAACTGCAGGAGAAATAATAAATTCCTAACAATTTCATTTTGTACGATTCTCCGGATGAAAGGTAAGCTTAAATTTTTTTTATTTGCCATTTTATCATTTTTTATCCTCATTAACTGATGCTTAATGCAGCGTGGGCTAGCAGACTAATAAGAGGAGTAGAAAGATGCGAGCACAGTAACATCGTATGTTGAATTATATCATTGAAACTAAACTAGTCGTATCATCTTTATTTATATCTGGCGCGTGCAACGTGTCTGTGATGGGGTCATGTGGACCAGATTACAATTTTTTTAAATTTAATTCCATTAATTTTTTACCTACTTTTGGACACGGCTACTAGTTCCCATCTCCCTTGCATTCCCATCTCCTCCAGCGCACTCCAGAATTATGGCTGTGCCATCAAGTAGCAGAGTCAGCGTATTGTCCCATCAGGTGTGATTGCAATGACTTTGTTTGTTCAGAATTTGACGACTTTTGATTAGTTTGAAAGACAGAGAAACCTAAAACATGTATCTAGACATGTTTTGGGTATAGACACATTTATTAAATATCTAAAAAAACTAAGTCAGTTATATCTGGACAGGAGTAGTACACTATTACAACACGCTCGATCCCTTCTCCTCTGGCGCACTCCAAATTATGGCTGTGCCATCAAATGTTGGGAGCAGAGTCAGCGTATTGTCCCATCAAATATGCCAGGAATGCGCGAACTTTATTTTCAGGATTGGACGAGTTTCGATCGACTACTTTCAAAGACAAAGACAACTAAAACATGGCCAACATATATAGATTATGACAATAATCGACCATGACTCATGTGACCCAGATCCAAAGAGCGCATTAAGATATCGTACATAGATTTAATTTATGCTTAAGTGGCCCTAATCGACTATGACGCTCCCGCAGTCTCCATCATTGAAGATGTTGTCCGCATCACCGCCAGCCTCCTCTGCGTCGGAATCGATACCGACGTTCCCGGCAGTGTTCCTCCTCCTCATGGATTCTTCATGGCGCGCTGCATCGATAACGGTGGAGGTAGTACACCCAGACACTGCCCATAAGCGCTGCCTCCCTTCAGGGTTGCATAGATCCGGGTGGATCTCCCGTCGGTGGGTTCCGCACAACTCAATCAACGCAGCCCGCTCCTTCTTGAACAGCTTTCGCCAGTACGCGCTCGTGCGCGAGTACCGCGCCATTGCGCTCTTCCGCTCCGATAGCTGCGGCGGCGCTCCTCGATCTGCCTCGCCAACGCGTTGTCGCGCAAGAGTGGCGTGACAGGAACCCCGGCGTAGCTGAGCTCGAAGCCTCGTGAACGGCGGCGCGAGTATGTCGTAGTGGGCAAACATCTGAGCATCGTGGAAGCTGAGTTTGGGCCTCTCCCTCTCCATGGCGATGAAGGAACACGATCTGATCTTTGGCCCCGAGGTTAAGAGGATAAGGGCAAGGACGTAGGCGCAGCGTCGTTGCCACTACCAATCAGTTCGCAGAACAGACTTCTCGCGGATCGCCCTCGCGAAGGACATCACTATCGTCCACGCACCCCAATCCAACGGCGCCTAACAATCGGGGATCGGGTCTTCTAGAAGCCCAGAGCGGTTGCTGGTTAGCTCTACGTCCCGATTGTTTGTGGCCAACAGCTGTAGTTGAAAATAATACACATGCAATGACACTGGTGGATCCATATGTGGTATGTGAAAAGAATACACGTTTCAATGACTCTAGTTGTTGTTAATGATAAGAACACACATCCAATGACACTGGTGGATCCATGTGTGGTCTCTGAAGAGAATAGTCATGAAATGACTCTGGTTGTTGTTAGTAAAAAGAGCACACATGCAATGACACTGGTGGATCCATAGGTGGATTGTGAAAAGAACACACATGCAATGACACTGGTGGATCCATATGTGGTATGTGAAAAGAACACACATGCAATGACTCTAGTTGTTGTTACTAACAAGAACACACATGCAATGACACTGGTTGATCCATCTGTGGTCTCTGAAGAGAACACACATTTCAATGACACCGGTGGATCCATATGTGGTATGCGAAAAGAACACACATGAAATGATTCCAGTTGTTTTTAGTAAAAAGAACACACATGCAATGACACTTGTGGATCCATATGTGTTATGTGAAAATAACACACATGCAATGACTCTGGTTGATCCATATGTGGTATGTGAAAAGAACACACATTTCAATGACTCTGGTTGTTGTTAGTAAAAAGAACACACATGCAATGACACTGGTGGATCCATGTGTGGTCTCTGAAGAGAACACGCATGCAATGACTCTGGTTGTTGTTAGTAAAAATAGCACACATGCAATGACACTGGTCGATCTATAGGTGGCTTGTGAAAAGTACACACATGCAATGACACTGGTGGATCCATATGTGGTATGTGAAAATAACACACATGCAATGACTCTACTTGTTGTTACTCAAAAGAACACACATGCAATGACACTGGTGTATCCATAGGTGGATTGTGAAGAGAGCACACATGCAATGACACTGGTGGATTCAATGACACTGGTGGATCCATATGTGGTATGTGAAAATAACACACATGCAATGACTTTGGTTATTGTTAGTAAAAAGAAGACACATGCAATGACACTGGTGGATCCATGTGTGGTCTCCGAAGAGAACACACATGCAATGACTCTGGTTGTTGTTAGTAAAAAGAGCACACATGCAATGACACTGGTGGATCAATAGGTGGATTGTGAAAAGAACACACATGCAATGACACTGGTGGATCCATGTGTGGTATGTGAAAAGAACACACATGCAATGACTCTGGTTGTTCTTAGTAACAAGAACACACATCCAATGACACTGGGGGATCCATAGTTGGATTGTGAAAAGAACACACATGCAATGACATAGGTGGATCCATATGTGCTATGTGAAAAGAACACACATGCAATGACTCTGATTGTTGTTAGTAAAAAGAATAAACATGCAATGAAATTGGTAGATCCATAGGTGGATTTTGAAATGAACACACATGCAATGACACTGGTGGATCCATATGTGGATTGTAAAAAGAGCACACATGCAATGACTCTGGCTGTTGTTAGTAAAAAAGCACACATGCAATGACACTCGTGGATCCATAGGTGGATTGTGAAAAGAACAAACATGCAATGACACTGGTGGATCCATATGTGGTATGTGAAAAGAACACACATGCAATGACTCTGGTTGTTGTTAGTAAAAAGAACACACTTGCAATGACACTGGTGGATCCATGTGTGGTTTCTGAAGAGAACACACATTTCAATGACATTGGTGGATCCATATGTGGTATGTGAAAAGAACACACATGAAAAGACACTGGTGGATCCATGGTTGAATTGTGAAAAGAGCACACATGCAATGACACTGGTGGATCCATATGTGGTTTGTGAAAAGAACACACATGCAATGACTCCAGTTGTTGATAGTAAAAAGAACAGACATGCAATGACACTGGTGGATCCATAGGTGGATTGTGAAAAGAGCACACATGCAATGACTATGGTTATTGTTAGTAAAAACAACACACATGCAATGACACTAGTGGATCCATGTGTGGTCTCTGAAGAGAACAGACATTTCAATGACTCTGGTTGTTGTTAGTGAAAAGAACACACATGCAATGACACTGGTCGATCCATGTGTGGTCTCTTAAGAGAACACACATGCAATGACTCTGGTTGTTGTTAGTGAAAAGAGCACACATGCAATGACACTGGTGGATCCATAGGGTGATTGTGAAAAGAACACAAATGCAATGACACTGTGGATCCATATGTGGATTGTGAAAAGAGCGCAGATGTTATGACTCTGGTTGTTGTTAGTAAAAAAGCACACATGCAATGACACTGGTGGATCCATAGGTGGATTGTGAAAAGAACACACATGCAATGACACTGGTGGATCCATATGTGGTATGTGAAAAGAACACACATGCAATGACTCTGGTTTTTGTTAGTAAAAACAACACACATACAATGACACTAGTGGATCCATAGGTGGATTGTGAAAAGAACACACAAGCAATGACACTGGTGGATCCATATGTCGTATGTGAAAGGAACACACATGAAATGAATCTTCTTGTTGTTAGTAAAAAGAACACACATGCAATGACACTGGTGGATCCATAGGTGGATTGTGAATAGAGCACACATGCAATGACACTTGTGGATTCAATGACACTGGTGGATGCATATGTGGTATGTGAAAATAACACACATGCAAAGACTCTGGTTGTTGTTAGTAAAAATAACACACATGCAAGTACACTGGTGGATCCATGTGTGGTCTCTAAAGAGAACACACATTTCAATGACACTGGTGGATCCATATGTGGATTGTAAAAAGAGCACACATGCAATGACTCTGGCTGTTGTTAGTAAAAAAGCACACATGCAATGACACTCGTGGATCCATAGGTGGATTGTAAAAAGAACAAACATGCAATGACACTGGTGGATCCATATGTGGTAGTGAAAAGAACACACATGCAATGACTCTGGTTGTTGTTAGTAAAAAGAACACACATGCAATGACACAGGTGGATCCATGTGTGGTCTCTGAAGAGAACACACATTTCAATGACTCTGGTTGTTGTTATTAAAAAGAACACACATGCAATGACACTGGTGGATCCATGTGTGGTCTCTGAAGAGAACACACATGCAATGACTCTGGTTGTTGTTAGTGAAAAGAGCACACATGCAATGACACTGGTGGATCCATAGGTGGATTGTGAAAAGAACACACATGCAATGACATTGGTGGATCCATATGTGGTATGTGAAAAGAACACACATGCAATGACTCTGGTTTTTGTTAGTAAAAAGAACACACATGCAATGAAACTGGTGGATCCATGTGTGGTCTCTAAAGAGAACACAGATGCAATGACTCTGGTTGTTGTTAGTAAAAAGAGCACACATGCAATGACACTGGTGGATCCATCGGTGGATTGTGAAAAGAACACACAAGCAATGACACTGGTGGATCCATATGTGGTATGTGAAAAGAACACACATTTCAATGACTCTGGTTGTTGTTAGTAAAAAGAACACACATGCAATGGCACTGGTGGATCCATGTGTGGTCTCTGAAGAGAACACACATTTAAGTGACACTGGTGGATCCATATGTGGTATGTGAAAAGAACACACATGAAATGACTCTAGTTGTTGTTAGTAAAAAGAACACACATGCAATGACACTGGTGGATCCATGGGTGGATTGTGAAGAGAGGACACATGCAATGACACTGGTGGATCAATATGTGCTATGTGAAAATAACACACATGCAATGACTCTGGTTATTGTTAGTAAAAATAACACACATGCAATGACACTAGTGGATCCATGTGTGGTCTCTGAAGAGAACACACATTTCAATGAATCTAGTTGTTGTTAGTAAAAAGAGCACACATGCAATGACACCGGTGGATCCATAGGTGGATTGTGAAAAGAACACACATGCAATGACACTGGTAGATCCATATGTGGTATGTGAAAAGAACACACATCCAATGACTCTGGTTGTTGTTAGTAACAAGAACACACATGCAATGACACTGGTGGATCCATGTGTGGTCTCTAAAGAGAATACACATTTCAATGACACCGGTGGATCCATATGTGGTATGTGAAAAAACACACATGAAATGACTCTAGTTGTTGTTAGTAAAAAGAACACACATGCAATGACACTGGGGGATCCATATGTGGTATATGAAAATAACACAAATGCAATGACTCTGGTTGATCCATATGTGGTATGTGAAATGAGCACACATTCCAATGACTCTGGTTGTTGTTAGTAAAAAGAACACACATGCAATGACACTGGTGGATCCATGTGTGGTCTGTGAAGAGAACACACATTTCAATGACACTAGTGGATCCATATGTGGTATGTGAAAAGAACACACACGAAATGACTCTAGTTGTTGTTAGTGAAAAGAACACACATGCAATGACATTGGTGGATCCATATGTGGTATGTGAAAAGAACACACATGAAATGACACTGGTGGATCCATGTGTGGTCTCTGAAGAGAACACACATTTCAATGACTCTAGTTGTTGTTAGTAAAAAGAACACACATGCAATGACACTGGTGGATCCATGTGTGGTCTCTGAATAGAACACACATGCAATGACTCTGGTTGTTGCTAGTGAAAAGAGCACACATGCAATGACACTGGTGGATCTAGAGGTGGATTCTGAAAAGAACACACATGCAATGACACTAGTGGATTGTGAAAAGAGCACAGATGCAATGACTCTGGTTGTTGTTAGTAAAAAAGCACACATGCAATGACACTAGTGGATCCATCTGTCGTATGTGAAAAGAACACACGTGCAATGACACTAGTGGATCCATATGTGGATTGTGAAAAGAGCACACATGCAATGACACTGGTGGATCAATATGTGGTATGTGAAAATAACACACATGCAAAGACTCTGGTTGTTGTTAGTAAAAAGAACACACATGCAAGTACACTGGTGGATCCATGTGTGGTCTCTAAAGAGAACACACATTTCAATGACACTGGTGGATCCATATGTGGTATGTGAAAAGAACACACATGAAATGACACTGGTGGATCCATAGGTGGATTGTGAAAAGAGCACACATGCAATGACACTGGTGGATCCATATGTGGTATGTGAAAAAAACACACATGCAATGACTCCAGTTGTTGTTAGTAAAAAGAACACACATGCAATGACACTGATGGATCCATAGGTGGATTGTGAAAAGAGCACACATGCAATGACACTAGTGGATCCATATGTGGTATGTGAAAAGAACACACATGTAATGACTCTGGTTGTTGTTAGTAAAAAGAACACACATGCAATGACACTGGTGGATCCATAGGTGGATTGTGAAAAGAGCACACATGTAATGACACTGGTGGATCCATATGTGGTATGTGAAAGGAACACACATGAAATGACTCCAGTTGTTGTTAGTAAAAAGAACACACATGCAATGACACTGGTGGATCCATGTGTGGTCTCTGAAGAGAACACGCATTTCAATGACATTGGTGGATCCATAGGCGGATTGTGAAAAGAGATTTTCCCTCTCTCTCGGCAATAAATCTCACAAAAGCCCAAACGTGTGGAGATCCCAAACATGTGGTCACTCTGGGTGTTACGCCCTGACTGGCTGACACAGATGTCACGCAGATCGTCTCCACCAACCGTTGATCCTATGTGATCTAACGGGCAGGATAACCCCTCCCTTCTCTACTTTTTTTGTGCATGGTCAATCCGTGCCACCTCTCTATCCATGCCACCGATACTTTACCTCCATAAACAAGTGAAAATCCATCTATCTAACTAAAATAAATGATCATATTTCGAAGAAGCCACCATCTTCGTCTCCCGGTTCGTCCTCGTCTTCGTCAACACCATGGTCCCTGCCATCGCCGCTGTTGGTGTCCTCCTCTAACGACTCGACACCGTCCCCTTCCTCGAAGAAGCACGCTATCTCCTCGTCGGAGTCCTCCTCCTCCTTTTCATAGTCCCACGGGTCCACATCACTCTCCTCCGCTTCTGCCTCCAACTGATCGATGAATGCCTCCTTGTTGGCCGAGTCGGACTCGTCCAAATAGCTATCTCCTCTCTTCTTCCTGGTCTTCTTCACGTTGCTCTTCTTGTTCGTACTCGCCGGTGCAACACGCACCCTCGTCCTGGCTGCTGCTTTGCGCTTGTCCGACACTGTAGGTACCCCACGCTCCTCCTGCGCGGCCGGTACGAGCTTTGACGTTGCGGTGTCCTCGAGTGCCGATGTCGATGGATCCTAGCGCGGTCGGACACGACGTGCTGCCTCAGCAGGCGACTCGCGAGCGCGAACAATGCAGCGAAGAGCCAGGGACACAGGACGGTCAGTGGATGGCTTGGACCTGCCAATGCCACGGCGAGGGGGGCATCGTGCTCGAGGTAGTTGCTCCGAATGGTCGATGGAGGGTACACAGAGTGGGGTGCCGATCTGATCAAGGACGAGCAGTGGTTTCGTGCGTTGTGTCCACGCATGCATTTTTTGATTATCACAAAAGAAGAAGAAATAAGTAATATCTCGCATACTGAACATAATTTGATCACAACAAAAGTGGCACAGCGTATTCTAGACTCATAAATATCCCGTGCGTTCCTGTCATGTGGAGTGCGACGTGCCGACATGATCGTGCAGCAGTTGCGTGCGTCATTCCCCATCAACCCGTGACACAAGAACGCGGGATGTGCGCGCCGATTCCCATGATGACCACCCGGCTCGCACTCCCCTTATTATATACTGGATTTTGCGTGGTGCCGAAGACCATTGAAATGTCCATCGCAATAAAGACAAGTTCCATCGATTCCCTACCCCTGCCACCCTGGCTTCTTTGAGAAGGTAGACTGTACACGGTGGTCTTGTATAATAGTATTAGTACTACTGGACCATGTTCTATACTCTTTGAATCTTCTCCCACACTAATCACTATCTCCTTCCTCCTACCGCCGCCACACTCACCCTGCAAGCCATGGCTCTACTAAGGAGGGGGAGAGGCCGGTCGACGATCCTCGTGGAGAAAAGGGAGAGAAATCGTCGTGAGGCACTTCTTGCTCTAGCAGCCGCTCAAGCCCACCCTCTCATCGAGGCCCAATCTCCCCCGACAATGGCGTCGAATGTTCTAGCAGGCGAGGGCTCCTCCCGGTACGGTCTTTTTGTTCTACTTCTTCTCCATCTCCCTCTCCATCATGATCTTAACTAGCTTCTTCTTGTTTTTCTTCTTCTTCTGGCTCTTCCTCTTCTACGTATTATAGGCCGGTCGTCGAGCCCGAATCCACGACGATGGAGGCATTGCAGGACCCGTTCGGCCCCGTTCCATGTCTCAGCGAGGTAGCAAATCTCCATGCTGTTATTTCTCCGAGTTGTGATGTGGATTTGTTAGATCATGTCCGCCCCGCATTGGTTTTTCTTCTTCTTTTGCGAGTTGTATTAGTTTTCATGAATATGACTGGATCTCTTGGTCTATCCTGAATGCCGTTGTTCATAGATTCACTATGGATTTTTTGTGATTAGGATTAGTTTATCGTGGTCATGAATAGATCTCTAGGTCCATTTTTTAACACTGTGGCCAATAGATTCAATGGGGATTTTTTTTGATCTTTATTAGTATTCACCTGGGACCTGGAGTGTAATTGTAGAATTCCTATTTCAATTAACATGAACAATGCAGAGAACGAAGGCCGAGTACCGTGACAAGGTGGTCACGATTAGTTCCAAGATTGCCAACCAACATGAGCTTGCACGCTCCCTCACCTAAGCTAATGAGAGCCTATGCAAGCAATTATCTGTGCAGAAGGAGATCTCGCTAGATTTTGCACGCGACGTCGTTAGGCTGCAAAAAGTGCTCGACCGTAACTTGAACAGGCAAGAACAGGCCATCAAGATAATCAACGAGCTCACGGAGGAGAAGAAGAATCTCGTGGAAAGGTGCATTCTCCTATAGGACGAAGTTAGCGAGGCACTCGAGGACACGTGGAGGACACCAAGGATACCATCCGAGCCTACCATGACAGGAACCGTTGCCTGGATGCAGTCAAGGAGATGAAGGCGGACATGAGAAGAGGGATCACCGTACTCGAGGGTGTTCGGAAAGAGGACGAGGAGCTAAGGGCATGTCTGGAGGCGTATCGGAGCACTGCCCAAGTCTGATTCCCGTTAGCGGGGACACGAATATCAGTTCGTCCTCCACTCCTTTTGTAATGTTTAGCGTTCAGGGAGCAATGCCCATGTCTGCTTCCCATTATAAGGTGCAATAAGAATCCTAGGGCAACTCCTTATCTATGTGGACATGTGTTGGTGTTCATGTTCATGAATGGACACCATGTTCTCTTTTCATTATGTATCTGGGCATCGGTTTTTGCATTATGAGTTTGCCACTCTCCCACTAATATTTGGTGATATTGGAAAAAACCCACAGCACACTAAACTGCAGATAAATCTTATTTGTCTTTGAAATTGAAATTATAACAGTGCCACTAGTTGATTCAGTTAATTATGGAAACTAACCATCTTGTCCTGGTCAACTGAACAAACCATACTATGTATTTTTGTTGCAGGGAAAGAGGCGAAAGATCGACCAGGACCTGGCGACCTGGCTAAATGACAAGATAGCAATCCAAAGGGAGAAGCGGAATTCCCAGAAACGGGCCTTTGACCAACTGCGCGCTGAACTCGCTGTCCTTTCTGACAAGTGCCAAAAACTGAAGGAGTTAAACGCCGGCTGGGCGAAGCTACACAGTGAAGATCACGCCTCGGCTAGGAAGCAGACGGAGATCATGAAAGGGATCTTGAAGGAAAATCGTATGGCTACGGACAAAATTCTCCAATCCGTGACGGAGCGCTGGAACCTACAGCTGAAGCATGACATAGTACTGAAGGAGCTGGCCAATCTTAGGGAGGAAAACAGGCAGCTCCGGGCCAGGCTCGCTTGAACACAACATATGTCTATTTAGTACTGAACTGCCTAGTTTATCCTCTGTAGTGGTGATTTTGTAAGCGTGAACTTAACTCTATGCACGATATGTGTGTTCGCCTGAAATTAGTTTGCTAGAGGATTGAGTTTGGCTTAGTTCGGAAAGCGCAACTGCAAGTCTTACAATTAACTAGTTTCAGGCATTGGCACAACATTAATTATTCATCTCGAATTTCCTTTATCCTCTATAGTCTGTCCTTGTTCACCCTCGCGCGCCTTCTTCAGTTCCTTCAACAGATCTGCAATGCAATACTCTAGCTTCTTCTTGTCTTCCCTAAGCTGATCCCTCTCCTTTTCTACATTACGAATCAGCAACCTGTGACTATCCTGAAGCTTCTTTGTAGTTCCAACAACCAAGCTCCCATCGATTCCGTTAGTTAGCTCTGACTGCAAATTCTCGATTTCTTGTTCCAGCTCCTTGTTTCGTACCGACAGCTTGTAATTTTTTCAGCTGCATCACTTCCATCAGTAAATCTCCCTGACCTTTCCAACTCATACATCTCCCATAACTGTGCCAAACATTTCTTAAGTGCATCTGGCCACTCAAGTTCCACCCACTCTACTGCTTTACACACCGGGCCAACCTAAAAACACACACACTATAGTGTTATGAACATGCACGATACATTTTACTTCATGTCACAGTTGCACATAATGTAAACAAACCTGATTTGTATAGCCCAAAAACCTTCTCCCAGTGTTACTGCCTTCGAATGCAACATATCTCCTCAGTTTTAGCCCATGGTCACATGGTAGTTCTCCATCGAGATCTAGGCCCTTCCATTTGGAGTCGTAGATCGTCCGTGGTACCTATAGGTAAACGCAAAGCTGAAATCGAACACGATTGCATGCACATATGGAGCTCAGATCAAGAGATTTACCATTGCCTAACCCTAGCCCAAGAAAACAGAGGAACTCACATCGTGGAAGGAATACTCGATGTTGGAGATAAGGTTGTCGCTGCTTGACTGGTCGTCCCGAGAGAGAGAGAGAGAGAGAGAGAGCGAGAGAGAGAGAGAGAGAGCAGCCCTTCTACCGCTGCAACAATGACTAAATTGGCATGTTACAATAGTTTAATGGATACCATGCCCTTTCCCTTGATCACTATCTCCTGCCTGATATGGATTCTCTTCACACATTCTCATTTCAAATATTAAACCTGCACTCCCTCCATACCAATTTCATTGCCTAGTGAAAACATTGATGGGTTCGTAGCATGGAAAACAAAAAATTTCTACCGCAAGAACGAACAAAACCCAGATCTAATCTAGATAAAAGCCAAGATCTAATCTATTAGACATGAGCAACGAGATAGATAGGAACTAACCCTCGTAGATCCGAAAGCGTTAACGAGATTAGCTCTCGTGGTTGATGTAGTCGATCACTTGCCGATCTCAAGATCGTGTGGACGATCCTTCCGGCGTCGCGTTCCGGCAGCGCTTCCGCAGTCGGTCAAGTGGACGATCCTTCCGGCGCCGCGTTTCGGCAGCGCTTCCGCAGTCGGTCACACGTGCGGAGTCGAAGCAGACCTTCCTCTCCTCGTTCCAGCGAGCAGCGGAGGTAGTAGATCTTCTCCACGGAATCCCAGCAGCACGACGGCGTGGTGGTGGTGGTGGAGTAGAGAATTCTGCAGGGCTTCGCCTATGCCTGTGCAGAAGAAAGGTGGAGGAGAGAGGCGACAGAGATTGGGAGTTATGAGAGAGGGGCTAGGAGGGGGCGCCCCCTCCCTTCTATTTAAAGGAGGGAGGCACGCCTGGGGAGGGGGAGTCCTAGTAGGACTCCCCTCCTATGGCCGGCGGTGGGAAGGGGGAAGGAGTCCTCCTCCCCCACGAATCCATGTCTTGCCCCACTAGGTTTCCTTTTACCCTTTCTTGGTTTTCAAGCAAACTCCAAGAAATCCTCTAGAACCTTCCAAAACATTCCGAAACCTTCTAGAATCTCCATACAAACACTCCGGAACATTTCCTAACTTAGAAAATGATCCCCAATATATGAATCTTATTCTCCAGACAATTCCGGATCTCCTCGTGATGTCCCGGATCCATTCCGAGACTTCGAACAACATTCGGTCTCCAACGCATATTCCATATCTACTTAAAACAACTTCGAACCTTAAGTGTGTCACCCTACGGTTCGTGAATATGCAGACATGACAGAGACACATCTCCTATCAATAACCATCAGCGGGACCTGGAGATCCATAATGGCTCCCACATACTCAACGATGACTTCGCGATCGATTGAACCACTTACATACGAAACCAATTCCCTTTGTCTCGCGATACTATACTTATCCGAGGTTTGATCGTCGGTATCTCCATACCTAGTTCTACCTCGTTACTGATAAGTACTCTTTACTCGTTCCGTGATATGTCATCCCTTGTGACCTAGTCACATGCTTGCAAGCTAACTAGATGACATTCCACCGAGAGGGCCCAGAGCATATCTATCCGTCATATGGATGGACAAATCCCAATCTTGGTCCATGCGCTTCAACACATACTTTCAAAATACCCAATGACACCTTTATAACCACCCAGTTACGAAGCGGTGTTTGATGTCATCAAAGTACCCATCCGGTGATGGTGATTAACACAACCTCATGGTCGAAGGATTAGGTTACTATGTATTTAAAAGCTTACAGCAATACGAACTTAATGACTTGATCTTATGCTACGCTTACTATGGGTGTGTGTCCATCACATCATTCTCCTAATGATATAACCTTGTTATTAATCACATCCTAATGTCCATGATCAGGAAACCATGATCATCAATCAATCAACAAGCTAGTTCAACAAGAGGCTTACTAGGGACTCTCTTATGTTTACAAAACACACAAGTATTAGTGTTTCCTAATAATACAATTATAGCATGGGATGTAAACATTCATCATAAACACAAAGATATAATAATAATCACTTTTATTATTGCCTCTTGGGCATATCTCCAACAGTCTCCCACTTGCACTAGAGTCAATAATCCAGATTACATGGTAATATACCGAACACCCATGGCGTTCTGGTGTTGGTCATAGCTTGATGTGTTTCAGCTTGCTATGTGACCTTGGCTCCTACGCATTAGCTATGGCACCTGTGTTGTCACAGTAGATGGCCATCGGGTCCAACGCACTGGGAACCACGCCGAGTTCAGTAATGAATTCGTTCATCCAAACGGCTTCTTGTGCAGCCTCCGAAGCAGCTATGTATTCCGATTCAGTTGAAGATTTCGCCACAACGCTTTGCTTCGCACTCCTCCAGCTCACTACAGCACCATTCAAAATAAATACGTATCCCGACTGTGACTTCGAGTCATCCGGATCGGTGTTCCAACTAGCATCGGTGTAACCGTTTACAACAAGCTGTTCATCACCTCCATAAGAAAGAACCATATCCTTAGTCCTATTTAGGTACTTTAGGATATTCTTGACCGCTGTCCAGTGATCCATTCTCGGATCACTTTGATATCTGCTAGTCAAACTGACAGCATGTGCTATATCCAGTCTTGTACACAGCATGGCATACATGATAGAACCTATGGCCGAGGCATAGGGAATATTATTCATTTCCTCTCTATCTTCTGCCGTAGCTGGACTTTGAGTTTTACTCAAGGTCTTACCTAACAACATGGGCACGAACCCTTTCTTGCTATCTTCCATTCTAAACTTCTTTAGAACTTTGTCCAAGTATGTACTTTGTGAAAGCGCTATTAGGCGTCTTGATCTATCTCTATAAATCTTGATGCCTAGAATATATGCCGCTTCGCCAAGATCCTTCATTGAAAAACTATTATTCAAATAGGTTTTGACGCTATTAAGAAGTTCTATATCATTCCCAATCAACAATAGTACTAGGAATGCTACAGAGCTCCCACTCACTTTCTTGTAAATACAAGCTTCTCCATAAGTTTGTATAAATCCAAAGTTTTTGATTACATTATCAAAACGTTGATTCCAACTCCGGGATGCTTGCTTCAGTCCATAAATGGAGCACTGAAGCTTGCATACCTTGTCAGCATCTTTAGGATCGACAAAACCCTTGGGTTGTACCATATACAACTCTTCCTCAATGTCACCATTAAGGAACGCCGTTTTGACATCCATCTGGCAAATCTCATAATCGAAATGTGCAGCAATTGCTAACAAAATCCTCACAGACTTTAGCTTCGCTACTGGTGAGAAAGTCTCATCATAGTCAACTCCTTGAATTTGTTGGAACCCTTTCGCGACAAGTCGAGCTTTATAGACGGTAACATTACCATCAGCATCTGTTTTTCTCTTGAAAATCCATTTGTTCTCGACAGCCTTACGGCCATCCGGTAAGTCCACCAAAGTCCACACTTGGTTTTCGTACATGGATCCCATTTCGGATTTCATGGCTTCTAGCCATTTGTCGGAATTTGGGCTCACCATAGCTTCTTCATATGTCGCAGGGTCATCAGCGTTGTCCACCAACATGACGTTCAAGGAAGAGTCATACCAATCAGGAGTGGTATGGACCCTCGTTGACCTGCGAGGTTCAGCAGTAACTTCATTTGAAGCTTCATGATCATTATCATTAGCTTCCTCTCCAATTGGTGCAGGCGGCACAAAAACATCTTCCGGTGCTGCGCTACTCTCAAATCCGAGAGATGGTTCAATAACCTCATCGAGTTCTACTTTCCTTCCAATCACCTCTTTCGAGAGAAACTCCTTCTCAAGAAAGGATCCATTCTTTGCAACGAAAACTTTGCCTTCGGATCTATGATAGAAGGTATACCCAATTGTTTCTTTAGGGTATCCTATGAAGATGCATTTCTCCGCTTTGGGTTCTAGCTTATTAGGTTGTAACTTCTTTACATATGCTTCGCAACCCCAAACTTTATGGAACAACAACTTAGGTTTCTTACAAAACCACAAATCGTACGGTGTCGTTTCAACGGATTTAGATGGTGCCCTATTTAAAGTGAATGCGGCTGTCTCTAATGCATAGCCCCAAAATGATAATGGTAAATCTGTAAGAGACATCATAGACCGAACCATATCTAAGAGAGTTCGATTACGACGTTCGGACACACCATTACGCTGTGGTGTTCCCGGCGGTGTCAACTGCGAAAGTATTCCACATTTCTTTAAATGCATGCCAAACTCATAACTCAGATATTCACCTCCGCGGTCAGAACGCAGAAACTTAACCTTCTTGTTACGATGATTTTCCACTTCACTTTGAAATTCCTTAAACTTCTCGAAAGTTTCGGACTTATGTTTCATAAAGTAGACATACCCATATCTACTCAAGTCATCCGTGAAAGTGAGAACATAACGATATCCACCACGCGATGCTACACTCATTGGACCGCACACATCGGTATGTATTATTTCCAATAAGTCTGTAGCTCGCTCCATTGTACCAGAGAATGGAGTCTTAGTCATTTTTCCTATTAGACATGCTTCGCATCTTTCAAGTGATTCAAAATCAAGTGATTCAAGAAGTCCATCAGAATGGAGTTTCTTCATACGCTTCACTCCAATGTGACCAAGATGACAGTGCCACATGTATGTAGAATTATCATTCAATTTTATTCGTTTAGCATCTATGTTGTGAACATGTGTATCACTACTATCGAGATTCAGTAATAATAAACCATTCATCTCAGGTGCATTACCATAAAAGATATTACTCATATAAATCAAACAACCTTTATTCTCGGACTTAAAAGAGTAACCGTATCGCAATAAACATGATCCAGATATAATGTTCATGCTTAACGCAGGCACCAAATAACAATTATTTAAATTTAAAACTAATCCCGAAGGTAGATGTAGAGGGAGCGTGCCGACGGCGATCACATCAACCTTGGAGCCATTTCCAACACGCATCGTCACCTCGTCTCTTGCCAGTCTTCGTTTATTCCGCAGCTCCTGTTTCGAGTTACAAATATGAGCAACCGAACCAGTATCAAATACCCAGGCACTACTACGATTACTAGTAAGATATACATCTATATCAAATATACCTTTCTTCTTAATGTTGCCGTTCTTCAGATCCGCCAGGTACTTGGGGCAGTTACGTTTCCAGTGACCAGCACCCTTGCAGTAGAAGCACTCAGTTTCATGCTTAGGACCAGCCTTGGGCTTCTTAGCAGGTGCGGCAGCTTTCTTGCCGTCCTTCTTGAAGTTGCCCTTGTTCTTAGGCTTGCCCCGTCTCTTGAAATTGGTGGTCTTATTGACCATCAACACTTGGTGCTCCTTCTTGATCTCCACTTCAGCAGTTTTCAGCATGGACGACAGTTCAGGCAACGTCTTGTTCATGCAGTGCATGTTGTAGTTCATCACAAAGTTCTTGTAACTTGGTGGCAGTGATTGAAGGAGACGGTGAATCCCCAATTCATTAGGAATCGATATTCCCAACTCTTGGATCTTCTTAGCGTACCCAGACATGGTGAGCACGTGCTCACTAACGGAGCTTCCCTCTTCCATTTTACAGTTAAAGAATTTTTCGGAGGCCTCATAGCTCTCCATGGCCGCGCGAGTCTCAAAAATTAGCCTGAGCTCCTTAATGATCTCGAACGGGTCGTGGTGCTCAAAACACTTTTGGATCTCCGCTTCTAAACCGTACAGGATGGCACACTGAACTGTGGAGTAATGATTTTTCTGAGTGGCGAAAACATTCTTTTCATCATCGGTGGCATTATCTGCAGGTGGGTCACCTAGCGGTGCTTCGAGCACATAGGTCAACTGACCAGCCCTGAGGACGATCTTCAGTCCACGGAACCAGTCCGTGAAATTTCTTCCATTGTTCTTAAGCTTTTCTTTCTCTAGGAACGCATTGAAATTGATGGAGCGGGTTGCCATAATCTACAACAATTTGCCAGTAGTTTAGACTAAGTTTATGAAAAATTGAGTTCTAATTTAATTCTTAAACTAACTAGGTGAACTCCCACTCAAAACAACATCCCTCACATTGTCTTAGTGATTACACGAACCAAGTCCACTACACCAAGTCCGATCTTCACGAGAGAAGATGTAGTTTCATTGGCGAACAATCTTCATGTTCATCATATCATTTATATGACTCATGCTCTACCTTTCGGTATTCCGTGTTCCGAGACCATTTCTGTACATGCTAGGCTCGTCAAGATAACCTTAGTTTCAGCATGTGCAAATCTGGCTTGCACCCGTTGTATGCACACGTAGAATCTATCACATCCGATCATCACGAGATGCTTCGAAACGACGAGTCTTAGCAACGGTGCCAAAAGGGTAAACACTTTATTACTTGATATTTAGTGAGAGGGATCATCTTATAATGCTACCGTCACGATCTAAGCAATACAAGATGCATAAAGGATTAACATTACAGGCAATTCATAATTAGTGTGATATGATATGGCCTTTTCTTCTTGCGCCTTTGATCTCCATCTCCAAAGCACGAACATGATCTCCATCATCACCAGCATTGCGTCAAGGTCAGTGGCGCCGCTTCATGGTTGTCCATCATCACCAGGAACTATTAAAACTACTTGGAATAAAGCTATTACAAGATGAATAGACACGCAGGTCTTAACATAATTAAAGACAACCATTAGGCTCCTGCCGATTGCCATATTACAACAAGGATCATTGCATACATCAAATACAATCATAATCACATGATGGCCATATCACATCACAAAACCCCTGAAAAAACAAGTTAGACGCCTCTAATTTTCTTTGCATGTTTTAAGTGGTTTGGGGCTTTCGCATAAGACCGATCTTACCTACGAACAAGGACCACAACGTTGATACAAGTGTTGTCAAGATGCTCATTGTAAATTGAATCTTAACTATGGTGGGAGAGACAAACACCCGCAAAGCCACTTATGCAAAGCAAGTTGCACGTCAAGCGTGGAGCAAGTCTCATGTGCGATGACATGTAATGTTAGCCCGAGCCGCTTCATCCCACCATGCCGCAAGATGCAAAGTACACGCTAAGACACCGACAACAAAAGCAT
The DNA here is from genome assembly GCA_910589775.1 of Avena eriantha. Classification (NCBI taxonomy): domain Eukaryota; kingdom Viridiplantae; phylum Streptophyta; class Magnoliopsida; order Poales; family Poaceae; genus Avena; species Avena eriantha. The sequence continues at coordinate 465,477,641 of OU342741.1, forward strand.
CAACGCCCACAAAAACATTGTGTTCTACTCGTGCAACAGATCTACGCATAGATACGGCTCTGATACCACTGATGGGTTCGTAGCATGGAAAAGAAAAAATTTCTACCGCAAGAACGAACAAAACCCAGATCTAATCTAGATAAAAGCCAAGATCTAATCTATTAGACATGAGCAACGAGATAGATAGGAACTAACCCTCGTAGATCCGAAAGCGTTAACGAGATTAGATCTCGTGGTTGATGTAGTCGATCACTTGCCGATCTCAAGTTCGTGTGGACGATCCTTCCGGCGTCGCGTTCCGGCAACGCTTCCACAGTCGGTCAAGTGGACGATCCTTCCGGCGCCGCGTTTCGGCAGCGCTTCCGCAGTCGGTCACACGTGCGGAGTTGAAGCAGACCTTCCTCTCCTCGTTCCAGCGAGCAGCGGAGGTAGTAGATCTTCTCCACGGAATCCCAGCAGCACGACGGCGTGATGGTGGTGGTGGAGTAGAGAATTCTGCAGGGCTTCGCCTATGCCTGTGCAGAAGAAAGGTGGAGGAGAGAGGCGGCAGAGATTGGGAGTTATGAGAGAGTGGCTAGGAGGGGGCGCCCCTCCCTTCTATTTGAAGGAGGGAGGCGCGCCTTGGGAGAGGGAGTCCTAGTAGGACTCCCCTGCTATGGCCGGCGGTGGGAAGGGGGGAGGAGTCCTCCTCCCCCACGAATCCGTGTCTTGACCCACCAGGACTCCTTGATCCCTATCTTGATTTTCAAGCAAACTCCAAGATATCTTCTAGAACCTTCCGGAACATTCCGAAACCTTCTAGAATCCTCATACAAACACTTCGGAACATTTCCTATCTCATAAAATGATCTCCTATATATGAATCTTATTCTCCGGACCATTCCGAATCTCCTCGTGATGTCCCGGATCCATTCCGAGACTCCGAACAACATTCGGTCTCCAACGCACATTCCATATCTACTTAAAACAACTTCGAACCTTAAGTGTGTCACCCTACGGTTCGTGAATATGTAGACATGATAGAGACACATGTCCTATCAATAACCATCAGCGGGACCTGGAGATCCATAATGGCTCCCACATACTCAACGATGACTTCGCGATCGATTGAACCACTTACATATGAAACCAATTCCCTTTGTCTCGCGATACTATACTTATCCGAGGTTTGATCGTCAGCATCTCTATACCTAGTTCTACCTCGTTACTGATAAGTACTCTTTACTCGTTCCGTGATATGTCATCCCTTGTGACCCAGTCACATGCTTGCAAGATAATTAGATGACATTCCACCGAGAGGGCCCAGAGCATATCTATCCGTCATATGGATGGACAAATCCCAATCTTGGTCCATGCGCTTCAACACATACTTTCAGAATACCCAATGACACCTTTATGACCACCCAGTTACGAAGCGGTGTTTGATGTCATCAAAGTACCCATCCGGTGATGGTGATTAACATAACCTCATGGTCGAAGGATTAGGTTACTATGTATTTGAAAGCTTACAGCAATACGAACTTAATGACTTGATCTTATGCTACGCTTACTATGGGTGTGTGTCCATCACATCATTCTCCTAATGATATAACCTTGTTATTAATCACATCCTAATGTCCATGATCAGGAAACCATGATCATCAATCAATCAACAAGCTAGTTCAACAAGAGGCTTACTAGGGACTCTCTTATGTTTACAAAACACACAAGTATTAGTGTTTCCTAATAATACAATTATAGCATGAGATGTAAACATTCATCATAAACACAAAGATATAATAATAATCACTTTTATTATTGCCTCTTGGGCATATCTCCAACAAACATACTAGTATATTACATCATCTAAAGAAAAAAATCATGTCAACTACAAGATACTTATGCATCACTTCTTCAGTCATGGTTTCACCAAACATTACATTACAATCTCTCAACAAACATAATCACAACAAGGTTTCACAAAACATCACATTACAATCTCTCAACAAACGTAATCACAGAAACAAGTATATTACATCAACTCAAGAAATAAAATCATGTCGACTACAAGGTACTTACACATCACTTGTCCTGTCATGGTTTCGTAAAACATTACATTACAGTCTCTCAACAAACAAAATAACAGAAACAAGTACAGTACATCATATCAAGAAACATAATCATGCCAACTACAATGTATTTATGCATCACTAGTCTAGTCATGGTTTCACAAAACATTACATTATAATGTCCCAACAAATGTAATCACAGAAAAAAGTACGGTACGTCATCTTAAGAAACATAATCATGTCAACTACAATGTACTTATGTCTTATTACAACAACGATGGTTTCAGTGAGTGACATGTCCAAAAATCTCAACAGCTCGCACAACATTATATCCCAATCTCTCAACACACATAATCATAGAAACATGCTCTAAATGCAACAACAGTCAATATTACAAATACAGGCAGGGGAACCCCACGGTACATATGACAAGCCCAGGGTAGCAGCTCTTATCAGATCTCATCAACGTCGACCACCTCATTCTGTTCAGCCACTATAGGGGCATCTACATCCACTATAACATGTCCAACAACATCATAAATGGTACCAAGGAAGAACACCTTCTTGGTTCGCTTCTTTCATCGCATAATCTGCATAAGATATTCAGTATCCAAAACATCTATGAATTTCTGCTTCTTATGATGCCACCACCGGATTTTTGCCATCTGCTTAGGGCCAATATGGATTTCCTTACCGAGCATCTCTCTCATTTCATCAAGAGTTATGTTTTTGGAATCGACAGTGATCTCCACAATACATGACGAAACTGGTTTATTAACTCCCTCATCAAGTTTTACCATGTATGAATCCACCTCTATGTGTATACTAAACTTATCTAGATCAACATATATTGGTATGTATTCTCTAGGAGCAGAAGCTCTGACAGCAAGATCTCCAGCATCTGCATACATATCATCAATCATCGCTTCAACTTTCACCTTACGATCAGCTGCACAACACTCCCAAACCATCTGAAGCTCATGGGAGTGCTCAATTTACTGATAGGTATCATTCATGTTGTGCCACACCAATTTTGTCCTCTATCTAGAACCCCAGGGAATTCTAGCGGCAATCATATCTACCAGCTGTGAAACAGACACAACCTCTTTGCAATTCACAAGCAGATGCACATCTTGCCCAAACACAACCCTCTCGCAACCAAAATCAAGTTTTGCAGTGTACTGCCGAACATGAATTGTGAACTCATATAGGTCCCTTGTATCAAAGTTGTGCCTAATTGATTAAAAAGGGGAACATTTCAATTCATTTGATTCTATTATGCCCTAACTAATCTACTTGCAAGCTAAGGCACAGATAAGAAAATTTCACCTCTCGCTCTTCTCCCGGGTTTTTTTCTTCGAGATCTGGGTGCTGCATCCGCCCACTGGGGCCGAACAATCTGCTGCCGGACTTGCTTTTTTCTTCAACCCGCTGCTCGTAGGTACCTTGGGAGCAGAATCCTTGCTGGCCTCCTCGCTAACTGAGGCTAAAGACCTCGCCGCTGCTACGCATTAAGCCCCAAACTTGGGCCCCAACGGTCCCGAATCAGTCGGCGACATAGCTACAACCTTCGCCTTGCACGACATGCTGGGCTGCTGCCGTCGGATTCAGTGCCGGGGGAGGGAGCAAAAAGGCCCTCCGCTGCCGGCAGATTTAGGGTTGGGGAAGGGAAGAAAAGGGACCGTCGCCGCTGCCGCAGCAAGATTCAGTGTCGAGAGTTAGGAAAGTACAGTAATGGATTTGCCCCTACGACACATGCAGGGTGGCTAAGAAGAGTGACCGGCGAAGGAGGGGCACAGCAGGAACTAGTGTAACGGAATATCCTGACTTAACGGGCGCGATGTGAAAATATTGGGTTTGGCCATCATTCACTCGAAAGACCCCTCTCAGCAATTGGCGCCCCAACTTTTCGAATCGTGGTGAAAAATCAACTTGGGTACCACGTTGCCTTGGTGACCCAACTTTCGGGCCGCAAAATGATATTCTCTCCTATATGCCCAAGCTCCCCTCGAACTCCTACAGGTGCTGAGACACTTGGAGGTACTTTGGAGGATAGTGAGGTGCTTTGGACTAAGGTTTGTAGAAATAGATGGGGCAAGCACCCTAAGACAAAAAAGCGTCTATGAATAGTCTAAGTTGGAATATTAAAGGGATTGATGCTCCTGGTAGGGAAAAATGCATCACTGATACGCTTGCTAAATCACATGCTTCAATTATTTCGTTCCAAGAAACCAAAAAAGAATGTTTTTCTTCTTATTATTTGGATTCTATTAGTTTAAATAAGAATTTTGTGTCGAACCACTTACCTGCAAAAGGCTCTGTTGGTGGCGTCCTAGTTGGAGTGGATTCTGACTTGTTTGAATTTCTTTCATGGGATATTAAGTTTTTTCTGTCTCTTGTCTTCTTAAGATTAAGAAACACAACAATATTTGGAGGCATATTTACGTTTATGGGCCACCTTATGAGGAAGGGAAAGAGGAGTTCATCTCTGAACTTCACTCTCTCTTTATTGATAACAATCTTCCTACTCTCATTAGTGGCGACTTTAACCTAGTTAGATTCTAGGAAGATAAAAGTAATGGTGTGGTCAATCATAAGTGGTGTGATAAATTTAATTCTTGGATCAAGTTGTGGGGGCTCATGGAGGTTAAAATGTCCAATAGGAAATTTATTTGGGATAACAACCAAGAGAACCTTATTATGTCTACTATAGATAGGATCTTTTGTAACACTGAGTTAGATGGTATGTTTCCTCTGGCCTCTTCTCAAGCTTATACCAGGATTGGGAGTGACCACACACCTATCCCGTGGGATTTAGGAGTGGATCATTCACATAACCCTGTTTCTTTTAAATTTGAGAAATGGTGGCTGCTTAGAGAGGATTTTAAAGATCTGGTTACTAAATCCTAGCAAGCACCTACTAAAGGCAAAACTACTATAGATAGGTGGCAAGAAAAAGTGCATAGATTTAGGAAAACATCCAAGGGGTGGAGTAGAAACATTGAGGCAGATCTTAGGCATCTTAAACAGGATATGATGCAGGAATATGATCTGCTGGACCTGAAAGCCGAATCTGAAAGCTTGTCTGATGCTAAAAATGCTAGGCTTAAAGAAATCAGCTCGAAAATGCAAAAATTCTATCTTAAGAGGAAACTAAGGCTAGGAAAAGGTCCAGGGATAGAGACATTGTTTAAGGGGATAGAAATACTGCGTAATCCCATGTTGTTGCTAATCAGCGTCGTAGGAAAACTCTGATTGTTTCTTTAGAAGGGACTGAGGGCCCTACATATGAACTTCCAGAGATGTTAGATATTGCTACTAAATATTATAAAAATCTCTTTAAGGCTGAGGCAAGGTCAGGACTTTCCCTAGACCATTATTTCTTCTCTCTTGATGAAAAAGTTCAGGATACCCATAATGCCTCCTTGGAAGCTCCCTTCTCTGAAGAAGAAATCAAAAAAGCAGTTTTTGATTCTTACTCTGATGGGGCCCCAGGGCCTGATGGTATCTCCTTTATGTTCTACCAAAATTTTCAGGAAGTAGTTAAGGAGGATATCTTAGAGTTTTTTAGAGATTTCTATGATGGAAATTTAGACTTATTCAGGTTAAAGTTCACGGTTCTGACCCTCATTCCAAAAGAACCTGAGGCGTCTACTATGCGAAAGTTTAGACCAATTAGCCTCCTTAATTGCATCTTTAAAATTTTCACTAAGGTGTTGCCTAACAAATTAGGCCTAGTTATGGATTTTCTAATTGCCCCCAACCAAACTGCCTTCATTAAAGGCATATACATTCTTGAAAGCATGGTCACAGTTCATGAAGTCCTTCACTTTGCTGTTAATGGAAGTGAAAAAGGGGTTGTGCTAAAACTAGATTATGAGAAAGCTTTTGATAGAGTTAACATTGATTTTCTTGACGAGGTCCTTTCCTTGAGAGGCTTTGGCCCTCTCATCTCCCACTGGATTCATTTGGCTACTAGAGGTGGGTCAGTTGCTGTAAAGCTAAATGGTGTGGAGGGCAATTTCTCACCACCAGTAGAGGGCTTAGGCAGGGGGGATCCTATGTCCCCTCTTCTCTTTAATTGTGAAGTTGATATTTTTACCCGCATGCTCTTCAAAGCTTCGAGTAACTGCCTCATTAAAGACCTTTGTACCAATCTTATCCCAGGGGGTGTCATAAGCTTACGGTATGCAGACGATATGATCATGTTTGTGGATAAGGATACTGAGCTTGCTAGAAATTTAAAATGGGTTCTCACTTGTTTTGAGCAAGTTTCTGGCATGAAAATTAATTATAGTAAAAGTGAGCTCGTGCCCATCAACCTGACTGGTGGTGAAACGGAGGCTTTGAGTGATATCATGGGTTGTGTGGTTGGCCATTTTCCAATTAAATATTTAGGTGTTTCCTTGCACCATGATAAGCTTTTTTTTGAGGATTAAAAAAATATAAGCTTAGGAGAGAGGACCTCTGGCCTATCATTGATAAGATCTTGCAAAGGATTGCAGGATGGAGGGGAAAACTCCTCTCATATGCAACTAGGTTAATCCTGATTAAGACCTGTCTGGCTAGTATCCCCATATATTTACTTTACTTCTTTAAATTTCCCAAATGGACTTTGGACCTCTGATACACTGCAAAGGTATCTATATTTTTTTATGTTCCATGATTGGTTTTTTATACTTTTTTGTGTTTTGTCAACACTTTGGAGTATTTTTCATATGATTTCTTGGACTAACCTATTAACAAGAGCCACAGTGCCAGTTGCCTGTTTTCTGCTGTTTTTGGTTCCAGGAAGTCAGAAAATGAATATTCTCGGAATTGGATGGGACAAAAGATAAAGTCACTATTTTAATGAGGGACACACAGAGCCAGAATACGAGACGAAGAAGGGCCAGAGGGCAGCCACACCACCTGGCCGTACGGCCAGGCTTGGCCTGCGCTAGGGGTGGTGTGGCCAGCCCAGGCACCCCCTCCGCCTCTCCTTCCGCCTATAAGATGCCTCCGATACGGAAACCCTAAGGACCCGATCGAAAATCCAAGAAAGAGTCTGTAGCCGCTGTCATCTCCATCCCGAGATTGGGAGGGACCTAAAGCTCTTCCCGGCACCCTCCAGAGAGGGGAATTCACCTTGGAGGGCTTCTTCATCATCATGCAAGCCTCCGGTGTGATGCGTGAGTAGTTAATCTCTAGACTACGGGTCCATGTAGCAGCTATATGGCTGGTTCTCCTCCTTTGTGCTTTCATGTTGAGATCTTGTGAGCTCCGTTCATGATCAAGATCATCTATTTGTAATTCTGCATGTTGTGTTTGCGGGGATCCGATGGATATTGAGATGCTATTTGAGATTGATTATTGATTCTATCATGTCTTTGTTATTTGTGATCTTGCATGCTTTCCGTTGTTAGTAGCTATCTTGGCCAAGTAGATGCTAGCAACTCCAAGAGTTAGTATTTATGCTCGATAGTGGGTTAATGCCTCTGGTAATCTGGGGAAGTGACAGAAATCTCTAAGGTACTAGATGTGCTGTTGCTACTAGGGAGAAAACAACAATCCTTTGTTCATAGAACAATTGTATTGTTTACTTTACACGCAATTCGTAAAGCAATAATCTGTTGCTTGCAACTTAATACTGGAGGGGGTTCGGATGATAACCTGAAGGTGGATTATTAGTCATAGATGCAGTTGGATGGCGGTCTATGTGTAATGTTGTAATGCCCAATCAAGTCTCAAAGGAGTCAAGATGATTAGTATATGCTTGTATGCTTTCTCGATGTTTGTCAATTGCCCCGCTGTAATTTGTTCACCCAGCATGTTATCTATCTTAAGGAGAGCCACCTCTAGTGAACTATGGACGGCGGTCCTTTCTTTACATACAATCTACAAACTGTTTACTCCTTTGTGTTTACTTTCTGCAAACTATTACTTCCTTCCATTCGATATGTTTAATCCTTTGTTTTCAACAAAACCGGTGAGATTTACAACCTCATCGCAAGTTGGGGGCAAAGTTCTGTGGTTGTGTTGTGCAGGTCTCCACGTTGCTGTTGGCACCAGTAGTGCGCCCTGCCAACATTCAGCTAGCTACACCTTTGGGGTGCTTCCTTGCTCCTACTGGATTAATAACCTTGGTTTCATACTGAGGGAAAACTTGCTGTTGTGCTCATCATACCTTCCTTTTCGGGTTCCCCAACGAGCTCGATATATTTTGGGCCATCAAGCAACTTTTTCTGGCGCCGTTGTCGGGGAGTCAAGGACATCTTCACAAGGGGAGTCCCTCATAACCAATCTCTTTACTTTTTTATTTTTGTTTTTCTTAGTTTACTTTTGCTTTGTTTGCTTATTTCTTTATCAAAAACACAAAAAAATTAGTTTCTACAAGTTTGCTTTCTTTATTGAAAACACAAAAAAATGACTACTCTTGAAAACACTAAGTTGTGTGACTTCACTAGCACCAACAACGATGATTTTATGAGCACACCTATTGCTCCACCTGTGCCTGAAGCTACTTTCTTGAGATAAAACCTACTTTAGTCAATCTTGTTATGAGAGAACAATTTTCGTGTATTGGTAATGAAGATGTTGCTGCCCATCTAAATAACTTTGTTGAACTTTGTGAGATAAAAGCATAGGGATATAGATGGTGATATTATTAAGCTGAAATTGTTTTCTTTCTCTTTGAGAGGAAAAGATAAAGAATGGTTGAATTCCTTAACTAGGAATAGTATTGATTCTTGGACTAAATGCAAAGATGCTTTCATTGGAAAATACTATCCTCCTGCTAAGATTATATCTATGAGAAGAGAAATAATGAAGTTTAAACAATCTGATAATGAACATGTTGCTCAAGCTTGGGAAAGAATGAAATCTTTGGTAAAGAATTGTCCCACTCACGGACTGACTGCTTGGATGATCATCCAAACTTTTTATGCAGGATTGAACTATTCTTCAAGGAACCTATTGGATTCTGCTGCTGGCGGTACCTTTATGACCATTACTTTGGGTGCTGCAACAAAGCTTCTAGATAATATGATGGTTAACTACTCTGAATGGCATACTGAAAGAGCTCCACAAGGTAAGAAGGTAAATTTTGTTGAAGAAACCTCCTCCTTGAGTGATAAGATTGATGTTATTATGTCTATGCTTGTTAATGGGAAAGCCCATATTGATCCAAATAATGTTCCTTTAGCTTCTTTGGTTGCTCAAGAAGAGCAAGTTGATGTGAACTTCATAAGAAATAACAATTTTAGCAACAATGCCTACAAGAATAATTTTGGTAACAATAATTATAAGCCATATCCTCCCAACAATGGTAATGCTTATGAAAATTCCTACAACAATAATAGGAGTGCTCCCTCTAAACTTGAAGTTATGCTTAAAGAGTTTATTAGTAAGCAAACTGCTTTCAATAAAAATATTGAGGAAAAACTATTTAATGCTGAAATAAATATAGCATCTTTTGCTGAAGCTCAATCTTCTTTGAATAAAATGGCTGCTAAACCTGAAATTAATGATAATCCCTTTGCAGCTACTAATGGCATACAAGTAAGAATTGATGAAAATGTTAGACTATTAGCTGAATTACATGCTAAGTGGGAAAGAGAAGATGAAATTGCTAGAAACATTAGTGTTTCTACTATCACCACCACTAGTGTTGAGGCTAGTAATAGCTCTACCACCTTAGATGATAATTATGATTTTGATCTTGATGGTTGCAGTATCTCTGAAGTTATTAAGTTCCTACAAAAGCTTGCTAAAAGTCCTAATGCTAGTGCTATGAACATGGCCTTTACAAAACACATTACTGACGCTCTCATAAAGATTAAAGAAGAAAAGATGAAACATAAAGCTTCTATTCCTATAAAACAAGAAGATGTTTGGGAACCCATCATTAATATGAAAGTGAATGATTTTGATTTCAAAGCTTTATGTGATCTTGATAGTAGTGTTTCTGTTATGCCTAGAAGGATTTATGATATGCTTGATTTGCCACCACTTGAAGATTGTTATTTGAATGTCCCACTTGATGATAATGCTAAAAAGAAACTCATGGGGAGTCTTAATGATGTTCTTATTATGGTTAACAATGCCTATGTCCCCGTTGATTTCTATGTTTTGGATGTTGAATGCAATGCTTCTTGTCCTATTACCTTGGGAACACCTTTCTTAGAACTGTTGGTGCCATTATTGATATGAAAGAAGGCACCATTAAATATCAACTCCCACTCAAGAAAGGTATAGAAAACTTCCCTAAGAAGAGAGAGAATATTTATTTTGCCTCTCCTATGAAAACAAAATTTGGTTTTAATGATTCTTTATTTGAGAACACTTGATCATTTTTCTTGCTTCTTATGCCTAACTTAAAGGCTTTAAAGAAAAGTACTTATTGGGAGATAACACAAAAGTTTTATATGAGTCTTGGAAGTTATTACTTCAGTAATAACCGCTCCTTATCCTTTTTATTTGCTTTTTGTGCCAATAGTAAACTCTAATGAGAGAGAAGTAATGATTGGGAAAGTTGATGTCCCGAAACAGATTTTTGTGCTTCACCATAAACATTCGTGTAAAATCTCTGAACATCCTTTTGAGGCGTGAATTTTTGTGCTTATGACCCAGGTTGTTATCTAACTTTTGTTAGCTCAACACTTTTTGATTTGAGCAACAGAAGGTCTTCGAAAAAATTAGTCTTTACCTGCTGGTCTGTTTTGACAGATTTCTGCCATTTTCTGCATTTGCTTCTTGTTGGTTCCTTTTTGAGTTATTATGTGGAATTGAGCTTTTTGAGGGAAGTGCTACAGTAGCTAGTGTGCTAATGGAATTTTATTGGTGTTAGAACTGAACCTAAAGACTTATTATCTTGAATGCACTAATGTTGCTAATAAAGATTGTGTGAAGTTTTGTATGAAGGAAAAATTTCAGGTGTATGGAAGGAATGAGTAATGAGATGAAAGATGGACTAAAGCTCAAGCTTGGGGATGCCACGCGTGTCACCCCAAGAAATATCCAAGAAGTACAAGCGTCAAAGCTTGGGGATGCCCAAGGCATCCCCCTCTTCATCAATAAAAATCCCAGGTTTCTTCCAAACGCTTCATTTTTATTGTTTCATGCGTAGTTGTGTTCTTCTTGGAGCGTCTTCTTTTTCATTTTCGTTTTGGTTTTTCATTTTCCTTGTTTGCTTAGTTTTCTGAATAAATTGGTTGGACCCCCTCTTTCATACATTGGTGTTCAAATAGTTTGGTTTGGTTTGGAAAAGAGTAGGAAAGCTCATGCTTAAGTGGTAAAGAGAGCTTGTTTTTGACTGTGGCCTATGCTTTTCACGCCATGCTTGATATTGTTTTGGCTTTATGCTTAGTATTCTTTGCTGTAGCATGACTTGTTATAAACAATTGAGATTGCTCAATGTGCCTTGGATGAATCATGCGTTGTTTTAGCATATTAAAGCATAGTATTGTGGTATTCTCCTTTGATGTTTTATTTGGGTTGACTTGGCGCATGCTCACACCATGTTATGACTTTCCCAAGTCACCATAGCCTTTATGATCTTTTAGTTTTCAACTTCTAGTATCACTTTATGCTTTGATCAATGATGTTTTGTCGCTCTGCATGATTATGGCCATTATTGCTCTCTTAGTTTGTTGCTCCCAGTCTTTTGCTAGCCTCCACAACCAAGTATGAGTTCCACTCATGCATCCAACTCCCTAAACCAAGTTATTCCAAAGAGTCCACCATACCTAACTACTAGCCTATGCTATTCCAAGTATATTCATGCTTTTGTTTACCTTCCGAATTAAACTTGTTATGAGAAAACTAGTGATTAAAGCTCTCATGAACTTGATGGCACACTTTACTTTTCTTGCCCTTAATAAACTTGAACCATTGTGTCGTCTATGTTGTATATGCTTGCACTTATTTGTTGGGGATTAGCAGAACCATGTTGTCATGGGGAACGCTTTCAACATTGCACTGGTACTTTGTACCTAGTTGATATCATGCTCTTTTGTCTATGGATGTCGTCGATGTGAAATGAAAGGGGAGCTTGTAAGTCCATGGAGTTATGTATATGTGTTAGAGAAACGTCTAGGCCGCTGGTTTAATCCATGCTGACATGGTGGAAACCTGCAGCGTAACCATAATGAGATGTCTATGAAGAATTCTTCTTATAAAAAAGAGTCCTATACTGAGAAAAGGAGAAAAAGAGAAAAAGAGAAAAAAATGAGATTATGAAAAGAGGAAAGAGAGAAAAAAGCACCATATTCCCATGGTAAATAAGAAGATTGCTGAGATGCTTGCTGTCTGCTTGCCTTGTCATTTTGATATGGGGATTCTTCCGTATCATCGAGCAAGGGGTACCCCGTTGGCGGTTTTCTATGATACACATGTACTTACGATGACAAGAACTTACCGGTGACTAAACTTGAGTAGCATGAGGAGCGGCCCTCGTATTCAAGGGACATGAGATTTCTAACTTATACTTCATCAAGCCTGTACACCATAGTTTGTTCACTTTAACCTTAATCACCTTCAAGATGCTTATGATAGGGGCAATGAGAGCTGAAAGCTATAAGTACCATAATTTTTGGAAGCTCTTTATGAAACTTCAATCTCTGCTTCCTTCTATGAAGGCCTTTCTTCCACCATTACATTGAGTCTCCACCTTCAACCTTTATGCACCTACTTTGAGAGTATAGTGGCCATTCTTAGTTCTATGTGCATTGTCCCAAGACTAGTTGATTGATGCACAACTTCATATTGCTTGTTTTAAACTAGTTGTATCTAGTCACCCTTATGAACTTTGAAGGTGTCCTATGCATTTATATTTGCTACTCTATGAGGGACAAGCTGAATACTATTATGCTATGTTTTCTTTATGTGAAACAAACAAACGTCTTGCAAAGCATTGTTATTCATTAATCTTTTGTTTCTGCCTTTTCATGTTGCAACATAGTTTCTTTATCTTAATTGCTAGAACTTTGTCTTTCATGTCATGATGGAAGTACTATGATCCCAGCTTTGAATGTTTTACAAATACTTTGATCAAGTTTATGATGGTGCATGTCACCTCAAAATTTATTCTTTCTTTTTATCAGTTACCTACTCGAGGACGAGAAGGAGTTAAGCTTGGGGATGTTGATACATTGCAAATGTATCTATAATTTTTGATGTTCCATGCTTGGTTTTTTATACTTTCTTGTGTTTTGTCCACGCTTTGGAGTACTTTTCATATGATTTCGTGGACTAACCTATTAACAAGAGCCACAATGCCAGCTGCATGTTTTCTACTGTTTTTGGTTCCAGGAAGTCAGAAAATGAATATTCTCGGAATTGGCCGGGACAAAAGCCAAAGTCACTATTTTACCGAGGGACACACAGAGCCATAATACGAGACGGAGAAGGGCTAGAGGGCGGCCACACCACCTGGCCGCGCGGCTAGGCTTGGCCCGTGCCAGGGGGTGGTATGGCCAGCCCAGGCACCCCCTCGGCCTCTCCTTCTGCCTATAAGATGCATCCGATACGGAAACCCTAAGGACCCGATCAAAAATCCACGAAAGAGTCTATAGCCGCCGTCATCTCCATCCCTAGATCGGGAGGGATCCGAAGCTCTTCCCGGCACCCTGCCGGAGAGGGGAATTCACCCTAGAGGCCTTCTTCATCAGCATGCAAGCCTCTGGTGTGATGCATGAGTAGTTCATCTCTAGACTACAGGTCCATGTAGTAGCTAGATGGTTGGTTCTCCTCCTTTGTGCTTTCATGTTTAGATCTTGTGAGCTCCGTTCATGATGAAGATCATCTATTTGTAATTCTGCATGTTGTGTTTGCGGGGATCCGATGGATATTGAGATGCTATTTCACATTGATTATTGATTCTATCATGTCTTTGTTATTTATGATCTTGCATGCTTTCCGTTGTTAGTAGCTATCTTGGCCAAGTAGATGCTAGCAACTCCAAGAGTTAGTATTTATGCTCGATAGTGGGTTAATGCCTCTGGTAATCTAGGGAAGTGAAAGAAATCTCTAAGGTACTAGATGTGATGTTGCTACTAGGGAGAAAACAACAATCCTTTATTCATAGGACAATCGTATTGTTTACTTTACACGCAATTCGTAAAGCAATAATCTGTTACTTGCAACTTAATACTGGAGGGGGTTCGGATGATAACCTGAAGGTGGATTATTAGTCATAGATGCAGTTGGATGGCGGTCTATGTATAATATTGTAATGCCAATCAAGTCTCAAAGGAGTCAAGATGATTAGTATATGCTTGTATGCTTTCTCAATGTTTGTCAATTGCCCCGCTGTAATTTGTTCACCCAACATGTTATCTATCTTAAGGAGAGCCACCTCTAGTGAACTATGGACCCCGGTCCTTTCTTTTACATACAATCTACAAACGGTTTACTCCTTTGTGTTTACTTTCTGCAAACTATTACTTCCGTCCATTCGATATGTTTAATCATTTGTTTTTAGCAAAACCGGTGAGATTGACAACCTCATCGCCAGTTGGGGGCAAAGTTCTGTGGTTGTGTTGTGCAGGTCTCCACGTTGCTGCTGGCACCGGTAGTGCGCCCTGCCAACGTTCAGCTAGCTACACCTTTGGGGTGTTTCCTTGCTCCTACTAGATTGATAACCTTGGTTTCATACTGAGGAAAAACTTGCTGTTGTGCTCATCATACTTTCCTCTTGGGGTTCCCAAACGAGCTCGATATATTTTGGGCCATCAACCTCATTAATTCCAAGATGGCTAACTGCCTCTAGAATGATTCCAAAGATAAGAGGAAACTGCATTTAGCTAACTAGAACCTAGTGTGTATGCCTAAAAACCAGGGGGCTGGGTGTTCCTTACCTTAGAGATGCTAACATTTGTTTGCTCGCTTCTTGGCTCAAAAGATTTGCTGCCATTGGGGACAAGCTGTGGCAAAATATCATAGAAGCTAAGTACAACACTCAGAGACCCAACATCTTCTGTTGTGGGAGTGCTAATTCCTCCAACTTCTTTAAAGGCTTTCTCTGGGCAGCTAGGTCAGTCCAGTTTGGTTACAGATGGGTCTTGGTGATGGTGCCAAAGTCAGATTCTGGGAGGATATCTGGGTTGGCACTTGTCCTCTATTTGTTCTATTCTGGGAGATATATTGTATCTGTAATGAGCAACTAGCCACTGTTAAACAGGTTTGGGATGGTAGTTCCCTTAGGTTTACTTGTTGTGGAAATTTCAGCCCCAAGGTTTATGAACAATAGTTAGAGATTTTACAGATTTCTTCTAGCATTTCCCTGTCCTCTGAGTGTGATTCTCTTATCTGGGAGTACACAACTAGTGGGCAGTTTTCTGCTAGCTCGTGTTATAACATAATCAACTTTCGAGGAGTGACACCTATGTACATCCCCGCTATTTGGTCGCTGACTGTCCCTCCTCGTGTCCAGATCTTTCTTTGGCTTCTCTCTAATAATAAACTAATGACAAGAGATAATCTACAAAAAAGGAAGCTGGGTAAACCTATTGATTGTGTTTTCTGTGCTGAAAAGGAGTCTATTGAACACCTTTTCTTTGGATGTATTGTTTCTACTAGGACATGGGAGTTTGTTTCTAACTTCTTTGGTGTTGAGCTTGGTCATGATTACCGATCGATTTCTAAGTTTTGGATTTCAAATAAAAAGCATAGAGCTCTGAATGCTATATGTGCTGCGGTGCTGTGGAGTATTTGGAAAACAAGAAATGCTTTGCTATTTGATTCTCAAACTTGGATTTCTATGAAGTAGGCGTGGTGGCTTGTTCTCAGAACAATCAAGAAATGGCGACTTATCTTCAAAGAGGACATGCTTTCTCAGGTGGATCTTTTCTCGGAGGCGGTGTACAGCAGGTGCAAGGAATGTTGCACGTGTGACTGCAGCTGCTTCGCGTGAAGCCCCAGCTACCCCTCCCTGCGGTTTTGGTGTGGTGGCGGCTACCCCTCCCTGCGGTTTTGGTGTGGTGGCGGCTTCGCCTCTGACGCCATTCTGGGTGTAGGCGTGGGCTTCCAAGCCAAAAATAGATGGGCTGCTGCCTGTAGAAAAGACCAGAGCTGCGCTCTACAACATCTGCGAGCACTACGGAGCGAAAACAGAAGCTTAGTTCATACTTGGTGTGCTTCCTGGTGGTGGCTGTCAGCTGTTGTGCGAGCAGTTCTGAAACTTAGTGTCTGTACCTGTAGTTTTAGTTGCTTTCTGCTCATTAGGGAACCTTTTTTCTGTTAGTACTTGTGGTTAAACTTTGTCAAACTTGGTTTCATTTATAAAATGGGACCGGGCTTCCCTTTCTGAGGCCCTTTTGATCTAAAAATAATACTTCCTCCGTCCTAAAATAAGTGACGTGACTTTGGCTAAATTCACATGCATCTAGACATTAAAATATGTCTAGATACATCCGAATCTAGACAAAATCACGTCACTTATTTTAGGACGGAGGGAGTAATAATCATCTTTGTGAAGAAATATTGTTCTGGAAGGATTATGCCATTATGGTGTTGGTGGCTCGATGTTTCTCGATTTTGCGCCATCGTGTAGACCGAAACCCATTCTTTCATTCTTTTATTATGCCGATTGAATTACATGAGCAAAGCGACGAAAAGGATAATCCTCCTCACATGTTTTCTGGCGTGAGTAAGACGTCTTCGAGAAACGCGTGTGGCATGAGTCAAACACGTTTTTTTTTTTTTTGAAACGGAGGATAACCCCGGTGTGTGCAACCAAAGCAAGAATGATGGTTCGCTGTCTTGGTCCAGAAACCAGTATAGCAAACACGGCTCCACCGCCTGTGCTGCTGGTTCATCTCCCCGTTATTGCCTCGCATGGTACCGTGACCTGCTCTACCTGTCGGCCAGTTTCTCCAACCGACCGAAGGGTCAAACAGCTATGAGTAGCACCAACACGAGCTCTGATACGTTTAGGTTTAGCCTTAGCTTTTATACGGGGAAAACGCGAGAGCGAGGGAGCCATTCCTAGCTCCGTCAGCTAAGCTCTCAGTTCAGAGCCCAGACGCCATCGCTAAGAATTCTTTTTCAGATTTTTTAAAAGTTTTTAAAAAAGTAGCTGCGTGGAGCCCGTACTCCATATTGACGCTCTCCTTCCTTGCGATAATAACATATAGTCTCCCTGTCCGAAAATAAATGATTGCATTTATCTAGATTCACATGTGTCTCTAGACATATTTTAGTGTATATATAAATCTATATAAATCCACGTCACTTATTTCTGGACGAAGGAAGGACAAGTATAAAAGTTCGTAAGTGTTGTGTTTTGGCTTTTACCCAAAGATTACATTCAAAATAAAATATGATTTTTGTAATTTTTTTTGTAGTCGTGTCCCCTTGAGCGCGAGCTCCATCTGGAGACTCCTTTTGCGGTAAAAAGGCCATCACAACGGTGGGGACCAAAGGGACATACTCTTTCATTTTTTATCCACGGACAACAAGAGCCGAGAACCATGTCCCAACAGGGCACCACAAATGGTTCATAGGCTCCGAACCGGCGCATTCACGGTCTAAATCTGGGCCTTGTTTGCGGTCGTGTGGGATGACGGGCTGATTCAGTGTCCGTGTTTTGTCCTTTGTGGCCCGCTCCTCAGCGCCAATTCCTCACTCCTCCCTGCAACCAACCCCGAGCGATACCCCTCCATCGTACCACCGGCAGCCGCCGCCACTGCCTCGCACCAGCTTCGGCCATCCCTCTTCCTCCTGCCGGTAACCGGCAGGTCGCTCGATCCGGATCCCTTCTCTTGCCGGTGTATGGAGACCGGAGTTGATCGGGTCCCGAACCGGCATCGCCACGGCCGCCTGTCAGAGGTATGCCCAGAAGCTCATCCCTGCGGGCCACCACCGCCCGCAGGCCTAGCCCCACTCCTCCTCCTAGTGACCGCTGTGTCCCGAGATCCGGTTTTGGCTGGTCGCACACAGCTAGGAGCATCGTGCCCACGACCTATTCGGGCATTTGCCAAGTCAAGGCCCGGCACGTCGGCCATTTTTTCTGACAATTTCACAACATTATAGATAATTCTATTTATGACCATGGACCAATTATTATGTGTAGATCATCATTGATAGCTTGGAAGAGTTTTTTTACATGCCCTTCATCTATACATTTGAAGACTCCTCCGATGAGATCATCATGGCCACGGCCGCGGACATAGGGCAGCTCCAAGATGATGTGCTCCCACTGTACATGGGCTCTGTGAAGGACCGGGCAGCTGTGCTGTATCGAAATAGGGACGTTGGCCACATACATCTATACAACGACTACTCCCACCACACCAAGGCGATGTATACTCCGGTTCAGTTTCGGCGGCGATTCCGAATGAAGAAAGCCAGTATTTATGAGGCTTGTTCAAGGAGTGAGGGCTCATGGTGATTATTTCAAGTTGAAGAAAGATCATCAGTAAGCTTGGATTTTCTTCCTACCAAAAAATGCACTGCAGCGATTAGGATGCTTGCCTACGGAGTTACCAGTGATCTCGTTGGTGAGTACATACATGTGCATGAGCGATACCACATGCCTCAAGTCCATGTATAGATTTTGCCACACAGTTATTAAGGTGTTTGGCAATGAGTTGGGAGAGCCAATAATCCAGGACACTGTAGGCAGGGGCGGATGCAAGGAAAGCCAAGGGGGGGTGTCCACACCCCTAGAAAAAACATTCTTTATAAACTAGCATTTTTTCACCTCATATGCACCCCCTAGAAATATGTTTTATCTGTTATGACATCCTCGGTGCACCCTGATCTCAAACGCTCTAGCTTTGCCACTGACTGTAGGAAGGACGTGGAGAAAGCATTTGGAGTGATGTAATCCCGTTTGTCCATTGTTCGGCACCTGCAAGAATATGGAGAAGGAAGAGTCTGAACGAGGTGATGGCTGCTTGTGTGATCATGCACAACATAATTTTTTAAGATGAGCACGAGGATATGATTTTTGACAATGATTTGGAGTTCGGTGGCGAGTTGGTTCTGCCCCAGCCAGGACTAGCAACATTCCAAGAATTTCGCCATGTGCATCAGGAAATTCTTGATTGAACAACTCACAATGTACTTCAGGATGATCCCATCAAGCACTTGTGGGAGCATGTAGGACGCCATTAATTTTTTATTAATGTGTTGAACTACTTAATATGAAGAACGTTAAACTAATTATATGATATACTATTGTATATTGATATATTTATATTGTGTGTTAGATCCTGGCCCAAAAAACTATGAAAATAGCATATGGCCATGCACGCGCCCACATACGAGGCTGAATTGGCATGAGAAATGCTCCCCCATTGGGCGCCCGCGTGGACATGGAGCAAGATGTCCTCGCCGTGCCCTAAATGGACAAAAATCAAAAACAATTGGTGTCCTAAATGCTCTCCACCGTTGGGATGGCCTAATATGCATGTATAATACAAGTTTGTAAGTGTCTTGCTCTTACTTTTACCAAAGATTACACAATTAAATACTAACAAAGTCGGTATTTTCATGTTGTTACGTATGATCGATTTACACTGCAAAAGTGATAACTCACAGTAGTTACTCAACAAGGATGTTTCCATTGCCAACATTTCCTTGCGGGTCGATCATCTTCTCGTAAAAGCGTGTGTGATGTGAGTCAAACATCTTTTCCTAAGAAATATTATTATCAAGGACGATGGTGGCTCGACATTCCTCGTTTTTGCGCCATGTGTAGACCAAAACCCATTAAATGATAATGGTATAGTCTCTAGTATAAGACTAGTCACTGTGGCCAGTAACATATGCATGTTACTATCCACAAAAAAAATATTAATCTTCTCTCCGTTCAGAAATAACTGATTTGGATTTATTTAGATTCCAATGTATCTAGACACATTTTAGTGTATAGATACATTCGAATCTAGACAAACCTAATAGTTATTCTAGACAGAGGGAGTACATGTTGTCAGTGTATGTTACTATATTTATAGTAGACAATAACATATCTTGTAACCTCACTCTCTTTCTTCATTTATGACAATGTCATGTCATCAATATGATTAGTTGGCATTGTACAACCATACATGTTACTAACTAAATTACTCCCACTATGACTAGTGTAATTCGTGATGATGGGCTCTATCACAAGTTTGTAAGTGTGTTGCTCTTACTTTTACCAAAGATTATACAATCAAATACTAACAAAGTCGATGTTTTCATGCCCCACGCCCGCTCTTCAGAAAAAGTCGATGTTTTCATGGTGTTACGTATGATCGATTTACACCAGCAAAAGTGATAACTCATAGTAGTTACTCAACAACAACGATGTTTTCATTGCCAAATTTTCCTTGTGGTGTGGGTCAGCCATCTTCTCGTAAAAGCGTGTGCGATGTGAGTCAAGCATTTTTTTTCAAGAAATATTATTCTCGAGGATGGTGGTGGCTCGATGTTCCTCGTTTTGCACCATGTGTAGACCAAAACCCACTAATTAAAATGCTATAGTCTCTAGTATAAAACTAGTCATTGTGGCTAGTAACACATGCATGTTACTACCCACAAAAATATATTAATACATGTTATTAGTGTATGTTACTATATTTATAGTACTCCCTCCATCTAGGTTTATTGGACTACTAGTAGAATTAGAAAAATTTCAAAAAAATAGGTTAGATTTGCTACTTAATTTGTGGTTTAATTGTTTCGATTTCTGAAAACCAGCCTCGTGGCAACCTTTTGTGCATGACTCCATGAGACTACCCTATGCATGGCATTGCATGTAATGGAGTAGTAATTAATTCTCGTAGTTAATGAGAGAATCAGCAATTACAACCCGTTTATGCGATTTTGCTATCTCCACCAACAGAATCCCACCTTGATCATAACGCTGTTCCGATTAAGCCCAATAAACCTGGATGGAGAGAGTAGATAGTAACATACCCTCTTTCTTCATTTATGACAATGTCATGTCATCAATATGATTAGTTGGCATTGTACAATCATACATGTTACACTCTCACTATGACTAGTCTAATTCGCGATGATGGGCCCTATTGCAATTCACTTTTCTGTGAAGCCTCTTGCTTACCAGTTATACCACTGACAAGAAAACTCATCTATGTTTTCATTTCCATAGGTAGATTGAGTTACATGAGCAAAGCGATGAGGAAAGATAATTCTGCTCACATGTTTTCCCTGCCGGCGTGAGTAAGTCGTCTTCGAAAAATATGCGTCTGGCGTGAGTGGATCAACTTACTCAAGCAAGGATGATGCATGGTCCTCTGTCTTGGTCCAAGACCCACTATAGCAAGCACGGCTCCACATCCTGTGCTGACCACTTCACGTCTACCGTAACCTGCTCTACCTTTCAGCGTTGCCGGCCAGTTTCTCCAATCGATCGAAGCGTCAAACAGCACCAACACGAGCTCTGATACGTCCAGCCATAGTAGCTTTTACGGGGAAAACGTGAGATCGGGGGTGCCATTGCTAGCTCCGTCAGGTAAGCTCTCCCGTTCGGGCGCAGCGAGCGCCGATACCCCGGCCTTGGGGCTCTTGCTGTCGGTCGCTCTCAGCTTTCCACGCGATGACGGCAGTACAAGCGATATTTCACGATCAGACTGGGATGCAGCCAGAGGAGAGAGCATACAGCATTGTCTTTGCTGTGGATGCATGTCGCCGTCAGGTGGTGGGTGGATAAGATTTAGGTCCGATGGATCTGTCACAGCTGTTATATTTAATTCCCAAACCAAAATCAGTCAACATTGGACAAAACAAAGATGTTTCGTACCAAACTAGTACCAGGGATTGAGTAGAGCCTTGGAGGAAAGATTTATGGACGCTGAAGTCGTGAGGATAACCACATCACTGCTTGCCTCAGGTGCTCCATTCGCGTGGTGGAGCAGAAACCTTTCATCTGCTATTCGTGGTAACTCCGAATGACGAGTGCATGCACCTACATTGGTTCTAGATAACACCGCATCAACTAACGAGAGCTTTTGAAGACGTAAATTAAGATAAACACCTACGGAAGCTTGACGATTGCATGGAACTGAGTGGCATAAAAACACAATTGAAGCCGGAGAATGTACGGAGTAGAAAGTTTACAACCCTAATTGTTTCATTTATTGAATTGAAACCTATAACTTCGAATACAAGATGTCTCTAGAATCATAGTGTATCTCTAGGGGCGTGTTTAGTTGCTCGTGTCCTTTAGTCGTACCTGGAGATCATAGCTCCACGAAAGTTGTGCACGGCAATGTAACATCTCATGCCTAAAGGGTCATTCGTTTGTTTCCGTGTATTTTCATTTTCCTAGGGGTTTAGAAGCCAAGCCCCAGTTGTTTGGTTTCATGTATTCTTGGTTTTCAGCAAATTGTTATTGTTTGGGTAGTTGCATTGCCCTGATAGCCTTATCTCCTGGCCAATAAGGTGAGCTTACCCAACATTACCAAGGCATCTACAAGAGAAACTATTTTAGAAAAGAACCTCTCCTGGAGCCTTCATACTACCACAACCATATTGCATTTTTTATTGTTATTCTCTTAAGGTGGTTTGCGAGTACATTCAAAATACTCACTGGCATTGTCCCTGGCTATTAACTTGGTCAGATTCGAGAAGTAAGTGAAGATGAAGATGGCGTTGACGATTATGCGAGTTAGGACGTTCTCCCAGTCAGTTGCCTATAGGTTAAGTCATGGCTCGGGTTCTACGCTTGATGAAGTTCCGCTGATGTTGATTGATGTAGCCATAATGGAAAATAAGGTATGACATGTATCCGCTTAAGTAATGGATATTTACTTTGATACTGGTCGGTTATGTGCCACGACAGACTGATCATGGGATCGTGGTACGCATAACAAGGATTCTCAGATGATTAATCCGGGGGCCGACAAACTCGGACAGTTGCAATTCAGAGAACTATCATCTTATATTAAGACTGAATCGACATAATTAGTCACGGCATGTGTGCTGCACCACGAGTTCATGAACAACTGCCCGTGACGCAGCACAAGTTCATCACAAACGGAGGGGTTATCACTGAATACCACCTCCCAAAATATACAGACCAAAGTTTAGGGGTCACCGCAACTAAAGTTCATCAACCTAGCTTCTCCAAAATACAAAGTAAATTGGTATTGTTTGGGTCATCATCATCACCACCGCCACCGGCACCTCCTCGAACAGCTCAGTCCACTACTCAGAGGTAGTTCTTGTTCAGGAAGGCTGTGAACCATCTCATCCTGCCCTCAGGGGTGATGGCAAGATACTTGGTCGCTTGTCCAATGTGCTCCATCAAGTGGCTAAGAGCATTGTGTATCGTGTCGGCGATATGGGCGCAGCAGGAATGCGAGGACCGTAGATCATCTTCATATGATCATAGTTCTTAGTGGGCTTGTTGTTTAACTTGGTATCCTTCGGCTGAGCCTACATGAGAATCACAGTTAGTTCAAGACATGTAGTTCATATGTGAGCTTTACAACTACTCAACGTACTGATGCAAGTGCAAATATATCGAACCTTGATGTGCACATAGTAATCGTCATCGTCCGTCATGATAGTAGAGGTCTCCTCAACCCAGCGCCCGTTCTCAAGCCTCTTGATCCTTAGCACCCGAATCCACTGAACTCTCCAGTGTCTCATGTGGTTGTACACCTTGTTCAAAGTGACTATATGGCCACAGAACTTGAAGACATCGTGTGCAATCAAGGGCATGTCCGCCTCTCTAAATCCCCGAACAACAGAACCCCTTTTTGGATCAACTAGCAAACTCAATTCAAGACGAAGGTGGACAGAGATGCTGGCCATGACATGGCCAACTTCTTATTGCACAATGCATCAGGCATCGGTACATAACGCAGAGGCCGCACCGAGGCTGCCGACAGATCACGAGACACAACCAACTCCTACGGCACCAGAGATACGCAATGTGTTCAGTTCTAGGGGAAGAACTATACTTGTAACACTAATCCAACCTACATCACATGACAATCCTCACAGTACAGCATGAATACTAGGAGGTAGAATAGGCAAACATATGAATTATGAACGGGAACATGGTAACATATCTAAGCTGCGAGAGCTAGGGTTAGGTGACTTTTACCACAATCTCAATTTCGACTGACGAGGATGACATGTCAGAGATAGCCGAGGACGAAGGATTGCCGGAGATGAGGTAAATCCACCGGAGTAGGAGGCGCTGCTTACCTGCTCGTCGCTGAAGAAGAGGATTTGGAGGGACAACTCGAAATTAGGGGAAATGGTGGCGGGGATTTTGGAGGTGGAGGAGGGCGATGTAAATAGCTTGTGCGAACTGGCGGGCGGCAACCCCAATTTCTCCCGCCAGAATTTCACTACTAGGAAAACAACTATAGGTAGACAAGATATTCTGTGGTGCATATGCAAAACCATGCGCCACAGAGAAGTATCAGTGGCGCACTAGCTGAAATGCGCCACATATACTAAAAACATTTGTGGCGCATTTCATAGCACATGCGCCATAGAAGTTAGGTGGGACCCGCCATCCCGGGTGGGGCGATCCACCTTCTGTGGCGCATAATGACATGCACCACAGAAGAGACTAGATCTGTGGTGCATATTTCCTTATGCGCCACAGAAAGTGGAGGCGGGCCCCACCATAGAATCTATTTGACCCACTTTCTGTGACGCATGTGTGGATATGCGCCATAGATATGATTGATTTCTTTGGTGCATATCCAGACATGCGCCACACCAACCTAACATGTGTCCCACCACTTTAACCTGCACCACATTGTTCTGTGGCGCATTTTGCTATATGCGCCACAGAAGTTTGCACATCTGTGGTGCATTTCTGCCATATGCGCCACAGATGAGGGCATCTAGATCCATGTGAAAAAGGTGGCAAGCTCCCACCTTATCTATCCACCACCGCCCATTTCACATCTCTTCTTCCTTCCTACCTCCTCCCAGCTCGTCTTTCTCCTCCCTCCCACCCCATTTTGCCCATAGTTTCT
Source organism: Avena eriantha (assembly GCA_910589775.1). NCBI lineage: Eukaryota > Viridiplantae > Streptophyta > Magnoliopsida > Poales > Poaceae > Avena > Avena eriantha. Next base: position 465,502,626 of record OU342741.1, read on the forward strand.
TCATTTTTTTGTAACTAAACCTATTTTAGTCCATAGATTGGTAAGTGAAAGCCTCCCTCCAACTTGTAGATCTAAAAGTTCCTTACTTTTCTCTCTCAAATCTCTATTTGTTTACTAATTTCCACTCCACCAACTTGTAGATCTATTTGTCCACACTCTCTCATCGTGCGGTCTCGTCTCGCTATTATTGGGTCTACTAGGTGAGTACTTAGCCATGAACATGTAGGTGAAGCTTGTCGCGTGGGTGATGTGTGTGCGATGCATGGCAAGACGATGCTTGTGTGGTGCATGAATGTTTGCATTGGGAGGAATTTTTTTGTTGCTTACTTGTTGTTGTCTCGGCCGGTGTGGTGCATGGATGTTTACCGAAATGTTGATTCATTTCCATTTCGGAAAATTTTTGCACTACCCATATGTCCTAATTTTAGGAAAGGTCATGCCGAATTTTTCTGGCTAGCATTCATGCATGTGTGTGTGCATATGGTGTCGTTCTAGCCTATACTCTCAATTGTGACTGCTCAGGCAACCATGGTCCTCACGATGAGTGAAGGTCGAAGTGCTAGGTACAAGAAAGACGCGGATGAGTACATGATTCTGAACAACAAGACCATGATAAGATGTCCATGTCAAACATGCAAACTACAGCGGTGGATCGACCCTGATTCTGGACAATTGGAGGGTCACCTACTCAGGCGTGGTGTCATGCGCGACCTCAATGAAGCGCCGACAGGACATGGTGATCATGAAGACATGGGTGAGCGAGAAGACAAAGAGTCTACCGGGCACGATCATCATGACGAAGGAGATGCCGGCGGGCATGATCAGCATGAAGAAGGAGATGGCGACGGGCATGATCATCATGAAGGAGAAGACGCGAACACACTAATGTTGCTAACTTCAGCCTTGTAGGACCCTCATGTTCAAGAACTGCTCCTCAAGGAGACGAGCAACGACAAAGCTGCAACCAGAGAGAAAGCCAAGATGGCCCAAATGGAGGTAGACGCGATGACTCCATTGTATCCTGGGTGTCGCCCAGAGGATACACGTTTGAGTGTAATGCTCAAGGCTTTGGAGATGAAGGCTGAACACAAATGGACCGATGTGAGCTTCAACGTGAAATACTGGCACGACCGACTTCCTAAGGGGAACACATTGCCAACAAGTATCGAGGATGCCAATAAAATCGTGTGCCCTCTCGACCTATCACACGTTAAATACCACGCATGCATCAATGATTGCGCACTTTATCAGAACGAGTACACTGATAGAACCACATGTCCGGTGTGCGGCCAAGGACGGTACAAGAGATGGAACAAGAAAGTTCCTCTAAAAGTGGTATGGTACTTTCCTATCACCCCTCGTCTGCAACAATATTTCATAGATCTTAAGGAAGCAAAGCTCATGCAATGGCACGCGGAAGAGAGAAATCCGAAGATGATCCAGAGAAGGGCAAGATCCTGACACACCCTTCAGACGCTAGCTAGTGGAATGCATTAGACATCGAGTTCGAAGAATTCGGGGGTGATGCAAGGAACGTCAGGCTGGGTATGAGCACCGATGGACTCAATCCTTTTGGAAACTAGAGTAGCACGCATAGCACCTGGCCCATGTTTGTATGGTCGTACAACCTCCCCCCATGGTTGTGCATGAAACAAAGATACGTACACATGAGCATTCTTATTCAGGGGCCGAAACAACAAGATATCGATATGCATCTGTATCTCGGGCAATTGAGAGAGGAGTAAGCCAGCTTGTGGGAGACACTGGCCCGTACGTGGGACGCCTACACTAAAGAATATTTCCATCTGAGAGTCGCGTTGCTCACAACGGTGCAGGACTATCCTGGTTACGCATATGTATCAGCCCAGGTGAACCACGGACACAATGCATGTGTCAAGCGCATGGATGAGACACCGCATCTCCAGCTACCAAGGGATCCCGGGTCTTCGAAAACCGTGTTCCAAGGTACTCGAAAGTGGCTCCGCATGGATCACCCGTGGAGAAAATACGGTGACTTCTTCATTGGTAAGGACGAGATCGAAAGAGCCCCGCGTCCGAGGAGCGGCGAAGAAATCAAGGAGCTTTTGAATAATTGGGTAGATTGCCCTGCGCCGGGAAAAAAACGACCGAGGACAAAGCCGCTGCTGGGTGTATGGAAAGCAAGGTCTATTTTCTAGGACCTGTCGTACTGGAAGGTCCTCCACACTCCCCATTGCCCCGATGTAATGCACATCACGAAGAATGTTACCGAGAGTCTGCTTGGCACTCTACTGAATATGCCGGAGAGGACCAAGGATGGGCCGAAAGCAAGAAAGGACCTTAAATTGCTTGGCATCAAGAATGATCTTCAGTACCCTGATAGTGATGATGATGGGGATGATGATGATGATGATTAGACGGAAGGGACTCAAGGTCGCCGCAAAAGAGTTAAGAAGAATGAGGTGGTGCTTCGTGCTGCCTGATTCACTCTGAGTCTGGAGGAGCTCGAGCAGTTTTTCAGGTGCCTCCTAGGAGTGAAAGTTCCTCACGGTTACTGGGGGAAGATAAGCAGATATCTGGACATGGTGAAGAAGAGGTTCAGCGGTATGAAGTTTCACGACTGTCACATGCTGATGACGCAGATACTCCCCGTTGCGATCCGTGGGATAATGGACGAGCATGTCCGTGAGACGTTGTTTGGCCTCTATAACTTTTTCGACATCATATCTAGGAAGTCGATCAGTGTGAAGTAGCTCGAAAGGCTACAGGAAGAGATCATGATGATACTATGCCAACTCGAGATTTACTTCCCGCCCGCATTCTTCGACATCATGGTGCATCTGCTTGTACATGTCGTGGATAGCATCATATCTAGGATCGAGATATGGGAGCTCGACTACTGTGGAGAGATCATACTGATGTTCCGTGTTAGATGGGCCAAGAACATGGAAAAAGAAGGCCGGTATTTCACCACAATGGTTATACCAGATGCCAAATCGACGAAGAACGCCTCCGCAAAAAATGAGCCTTGTGTACTCGCTAGCCAAGTCTATCAATGTTTTTTTATTACCGACCCGTCAAAGCCCAACTATGTTGTAGTTAGGAGGGGCAAGAGGAGCATCATCGGAATGGAAGGAGCCGCCAACGAGAAAAACATCCACAAAAACGGCGACCCGGAGATCGAAGAGGAATTACACAAGTACTTTGGCATGCCTACTACTACTAAAGTAAGAAGGAAAACCATACTACTACTAAAGGTTGTCCATTCACAAGAAGAAATCTCAAAGTGCACGGGCTAAAATATTCAATCGCGATGAAAAAGGGCAAGAAGATTGTGAAGAGACGCTAGCTCGACACATCACATGACGACGTGTGACCTTTTTTGTGTATTAATTCATATGTGTGCTTGCAAATATATATTAGTTAAAGACTAAACATATATCGTGATATTCGTGTGGGTATATAAATTCACATGTGTTTGTGACAAGTACAATATATACATATAATTCGGGGAGGTTATTTTTCAATAAATATGCATGTGTATGTGCTTGGTTTTAAATATATTTGTAACATATAATTTTTAAATAAAGAAAAAATATTGATTTGAATAAATATGCATGTGTATGTGCTTGGTTTTAAATATATTTATAACATATAATATTTAAACAAAGAAAAAAATTGACCCAGCCAGTATTCGAACCTGGCTGCCACAGGTTTGTGAATATGCATCATAACCCCTCTGCTAGTGTGTGTTTGCTGTCTAAGTACAGCCTCGCGCCGGTTATTTGGCTAAGTGCCAAGGTGCTCTGTGGCGCATTTCAGAGAAATGCACAACAGAACCTTGGCACTTAGCCAAATAACCGCCTCTCCCCTTCCCCATTCCCCTTCCACTTTCTTTTCCCCAACCGTGTCCGACGAACCCTAGCTCTCGCACCCGCCCCCACTGGAGCCCGTGGAGGAGGATTTCGTGGAGGAGATCCGCCTCCACCGCCGGAGCCCATGGAGGAGAGACGCCCCCATCGCCGGAGCCCGTGGAGGAGGAGCCCGTCCGCAGCACGCAGGAGGAGGAGCCCGTCCGCAGCATGCAGGAGGAGGAGCCCGTCCGCAGCGCGCAGGAGGAGCAGCCACCTCGTCGTCCTACGTCCACCAGATAGCATCCACCTCGCCGTCCGCCGTCCACCGTCCCTAGGTAATCTCCGATTCCCATGGATGCATCCTTCCCTAGTAGGAACCCTAGTAGGAACCCAAAGGAGTAGGAACCTGGTACTATTTCTTGGCCTAAGAAGACCAATGATGAACAAGTGAATTGGTCACCTTGCTTCATTTTTTGGCCGAACAATGATGAATAACTAATTGGCCGAGCAATTGCCTTGCCATGTTCATGGTTTGAATGAAATTACCTGCATGCGACGTCTCTTCTCGATCCCAAGTTAATATACAACTGATCGATCCCCTCTAACCTGATAAAAATACGGTGGGTGAGTAAGAACAAGAATGGCAACATTTTTCACCTTCTTTTGGTAGGATCTGAGCACAGTTCTGGAGGACGTGTTGCCAATTTTGGTTCTGCATTCCCTCCCGGTAAACTATTATTACCGGATACTACTTTTTTCTACACACAAAGAGAGAGATATCAATGATAAGCTATGACCCTTTGTGTTATTTTTATTTGCACAGCCATTGCGTGCAGCTAGCAATAATAATAGGAAGCAATCAACTGAACAGTAAATCCACATGACTCTACACCATAAACATTTGAGTGTTAATCAGACACACAGACATACAGCTATGGTAGTAGCTTGCCACTTTTACCTAGCCACAACAACCGGCTATCTGTTTCTAACAGTACTAGTGTTGCGACTAAACTCACTATAGCCGCTTTAAGCTGTAGTACTAACCACCTTCCTTCCTACATAAGGCAGTAGCTGGCTTCCAGAGATACCCTTGCCTTAACTAGAGCCACGGTTTTGATCTTTCTCCTTTTGTTACTTCTTCATGTAGTAATTGTTTCTTGAAGCAGAAGATGAGAATATTGATTGTCTTCTTATCTTTTTAGTGTTAGTTGTCATCAAGTTTACTAGTAGATCGTGCCGGTATAATCTGTTAGCTTGATTGATTTTGTTTGTTAAAAATCTCTAAACTTTAGGTGTTAAAATTTAGTTAACATGTCATTTTTTAATTCAGGTTGTAGTGATGATCTCCTAAACAGATACTAGGTGATAATTCTGGTTGTAGTGATAATCTACTGAAAATATACTAGGTGATAATTATACTAGTTGATAATTTTAGTTAACTTTTTTTGAAAAGTGCCATGTATTCTACAGTTTGAAAAGTGCCTATATTCTACTTAACTTGAATAGTAGCTTTTTTAACCATTAATTATTCCATTTGGCCACCACTATATGTCTGCATGCATGCCTCTACTGAAACTGCCTCTATTCTGTAATGTACATATACTAGGCTTTTATTTTGTCTAGTAAATAATGTACATATTATTGTGTGGCTTTTATTTTGGTATGCCAAGTAGCTATTTTGGCTGGGCTGATTCCACACTATGGGCTTGAGATTGAGAGTGGCCAGCCTTGCTTATGATTTGATTGTGTTCTATGGAAGTGGAAACTATTTTATGTTGTTGTGAACCTAATTTATTGTGTTTTATGGTTGTGTACCACTAGACCTATTTATGTTTTGGACCATTTTTTCATGTAATATGGCATCCACTGCTGTTTGTCATCTTTTTTTGCACTTGGAGTCTCATTTATTCTCTGTCTTTTTTACCAATGGTGGTCTGTTAAGAATTTAAGACAAGTTCAAAGTATGCTATTTGATAATGGATTAATGGGTGTGGTGTTGGTTGAGCTGCTACTAGTAGCAGTCACACCCTTAGCAAGTAACTTGTTTTAATTGTCTAGACAATGTTGTTAGTAGCAGTTCCAATACTTGTTGTACCATTTTAAGTTTTTAAAGTTCTTCTTATATACTGAATGTACCTGGAGTGTATATATGTATACTTGTATCTGTTATACTTGCTGTTTTTAAAGTTGTTGTATACTTGCTGATGGTACCTAGAGTGTATCTCTATAATACATGTAGCTGATGGTATATGTTATATATATACTGAATGTGGATGATGGATGATGGATACTGGGGTCAATACATGGGGCTGTCAATATGAGGATGGGGTGTTTTCTCTTGCAGGGATATAGTTCTTCAATTGAGTTGCCCATTTCTCCCGAAGTGTCGATTCACTTCCGTTTCGGTTGAGAAATGGGCACTCCTAGGTCAAAAAATTAGCAAAGGTCATGCCGAATTTTTCGGTAGAGATTTGTGCTAACTTTTTGCCTCTTTTTAATAGAGTGCAAACATGTCGGGCAACAACGAGGCCGACCCTTCTAATCACATGAGCATCGAAGAACAAGCTAGACAGGCCAATGAGTAATTCTGGCGGGGGTCCCAACAAGAGGAGTAGGAGATGAGGATGACACCACTACCGGAGGAGGAGGCGACCGCCGCCAGAGCTGCTAGGGGCAATGAGGGAGGAGATATTGATTACGAGGGGGATGAAGATGACTACGATGGAACTAGTGAAGGCGGCGGCAAAGAGGATGACACCACCGATGGCGGCGCCCGCACCGATGGCGGTAGCGGCAACCCGGACGCTTCTCAGAAGAAGAAGAAGGAAAAGAAGGATTGGAAGGTGCTAGTGCTCGCCACCGTCTGCGATGAGTTCACTGAATTCACAGAAAGTGGCCTACCCATTGCGCCAGAGGCGTTTGCCAAAGGGTATGGCCTGCAACTCGGGTGCATCATCCGAGAAAGCATGTCAATCAACATGAAGTACATCAGACATGCTGAGAATGCAGCTTTGGTCGATAACCTCCTTAAGAAGCTTCACAAGCGATACAGATTCCTAGAGCAGTTTAGAAATCTAGAGAGAAAGAACCCGGTGAACAAACTAGCCCTCACGAAGATGAGCAACACCTTGAGCAGCTGGAAAACCCAGGTAAAGAATAGCATTGACAAAGGTGAAAGCTGGGAGGTTGTTAGTAAGAAAAATCCGATGCTCGACGAAGATGAGTTTAAGATATTCAAGGAGGATATAGCTACTGCTGACGCTATACACTGGACTAACTAGGGCAGGACTATGCAGGAACAGAACATAGGTTACCACCACCTTGGAAGCGGCGGTTACAGGGGGAAACATGCCATTTGGGATAAGGAGGACGCCGAGCTTGAACGCCCGGGTAAGGATAACCCTTGCCTTAAAATCACGGACTTGTATCTTAGGCAATTTGTCTGGGCCCGCTACTACCTGGACAAGGAAACAGGGGAGTTCATCACCGACGATCCAGAGGTGAAGGAATTCGAGAAGAAGCTGGTAAGGAATTTATCGCTGATCTCAAGTTTATTATGTTCTAATTAAAATAATGAAGCCAAGAATCTAAATGGGTTCACCTTTCCTTGTCTCTATAGGAGGATGAACTGAACGCTCCTGCCAAAGAGTCGTCCTAGGATTCGATGGAGCCGTGCGACACGGTTTTCAACAGGGCGACAAATGCTTACAAGAAGAGGGACAAGGGGTTGCCACCGTCCTCAGCTGGCCATGTGTCCAACTTCGGTACGAGCATGAAGTTCAAGGAGTACTACAAAGAGGACGCCAAGAAAAGAAGGGAGAGGAAGAACCAGTCGGTGGATAAGGATAAAGCTATTGTTGAAGAGCTGAAGATGAAGGTGCAGACACTTGAGGAGAAGGTAGTGGACGAGAAAACAGTGGACAAGTTAGTGGAAGAGAAGCTCCACACGATGATCCCCCTGAGTTTTTCAAGGGGCTTACTGCTTGGAATGCAGGAGGTCGACAGGGGCCGATACATCTGCCCAGCTTAAGCGGCAGAAACTCGGGCAACAACGTTAACGTGTCGCTGGAGCTAGTGACCTTGCCGGCCATCAATGTCGGGACGCAGTCGCTCGTTTTGGTCACATCGACACCCCCTCCCGCCAAAGATACCAATAAGGCGCAGCCAACGGCGGTGGTGCTTCGTGAGGCACCCGAGCGGGAGAATGCAGATGATGATAGGCCGGCCGCCGGCATCGGCCATGTCTCTACATTAGCCGAGCCCCACGCCATCACCAAGGTAACTAATTAGTTAGTGCACTTCATCTACTTTATGCCTTTGATGCATGACTGCTGTCATCTCATGATGCCCAACAACATATTTTGCCTCAGACACTTCTTGCGTACTCCTGCTTAAAGATGTCGGTGGTGAGTTGAAGAATGTTGCCAAGGGCACTCTCATTAAACCGGCTAGCCGCACGATGTACAACAATCCAATGGATGATGACGTGATGAGGGTCAGGTTGGCTCGGGTGTTGCTAGGGTGCGACGACATGGACCCCCCTTTCAACCTCAGGGAGCCGACGAACACAAGACCCTTGGAGAATGCTACAACTGGCCCTCGACATGTCCGGAGACCCAAATTCGTCTTGCGGGGTGGAGCACCGGTGCCACCTCTCGATCGATCGCCCGGCCACCACCTCGGAAGCCAGCAGCCATCGTCACCAGCAACTCTTGGCAGCGTGTGTACCGCCCCATGGCAAAGACGTTGTGCCAAAACCGTCGTCTCCCCCGCTACCACCACCACATGATGGCACCAATGAAGATGATGATGAATTGGTCAACGTTGATGACTTCATCAAGACCGGCGCTGACAAAGGATTGTATATGCCTTCTATGGATGAAGAACCCTTCACAGCTCATGACCATCAAGCTGGTTAGCCCAATACATGCACGCAGCGCCTGGTCTTCCATGGTCTTTCTCAAGAGACGCCTCCGGACGCCGATCCACCACAGGATAAACCGGGATTGGTTTTCAGCCCCAACACACTCCGAAAGGCAGCCAATGAGCAGATGGCAGTGGAGGACACTGTTGTGATGAAGAAGCACAGGAGAAGAGGTAATAATAATAATAATAAGGGTGCGAGCTAGCCTCTTCCGAAGAGGATCCGAGCTTAGGATGCTATCGTCGTACCACCCACACAATATGGCTTGCCCCGAGTACATGTAGCTGGTGATCCGATATTGACTCCAGATATGCTCAACATCGCGGTTGGACCCATGTTAAATTTGCACGAGGGTGTCAAGACACTAGAGGGCATCCTTCTTAAAGACAAAGATCCAAATTATCCAGTTTTCATGGCCAAGGTGCCATTGGACGTGGGCTTTGTCGATGAACCCCCCGCGGATATGTTCTTCATAGCGTACGAGGACATATTCAAGTTGTTTCTCACGAAACGGCTGGACTATAACTTGGTCCGCCTATACGCGCTCAATCTGGCGATCAAGATCAAGAGAGAGAGTACCCCAGAAGTCGCGATAGTGGATCCCTACTACATGAGGGACAACTAGTTGGTCGAAGGATCAGAGACACGGACCAAGGAGATGGCGTACCTCGAGAAGTTCATCGTGGACAACAAGAGGAAGGACACACTTATTTTGTCTTTCTTTCCCGAGTAAGTACACACTCGCTCATCGCCGCCGTAACTTATGCATTTCTTATAGATTTCTTCCTTTGCTCTTTTTCCAACATTTCGTTCCAATTGTGTTGCGTAGAGAAAAATACTACACACTCATCATCCTTGCCCCGAGGAATTTGCTAGCCACGTATTTCGACTCGGGGAGTTTGACAAAGAAGAAAGACTACACCAGAATATGGGGTGTTCTCAATGAGGCTCTCGAGGGCTACGCCAAGAAGGGATGCACCTTCGTAGATAAGGGGGAATGTATCAAGGATGGCAAACACATGCTCAAGCACGTGCTCGAGTTCCCCTGCGTCAAGCAGCCTATATTGGTGGTGCCAAGGAGGCCTTCTATGTCCTCCATCACCTTAAAGGCTATGTTCAGGTTGCCAGAACCTAATGCTGCCATCTAGTCTCCGAGGATGGGCCGAAACTTTGGCGCGAAGCGACGATGATGATCTTAGAGAAGACTTCCATCGCATTCCGCAGAAGTTGTCGCAAATCATCATTGAAGATGTCAACACAAGGGGGTGGCCTACAACAAGCCAGAGGGTTGAGTAAGAGGGAGATCGAAGAACTCCTCCGTAAGCAGGGTGACACAAGGACGTGGATGACTAAAGAGGGCTATTTACCGTTCCCGAAGCCGAGAGAGAAGAAGAAGTCTTCATGATCGATGTGTGCCTCTAGCATGATCTAGTGTGTGTATATTATCGATGGACGCCTGCTGTAGTGTGTGTGTCATAAAGTTTACTATCTTGTGGTCAAAATGGTCATTGTTGTTAGACTTAAACTATCTTGTGGTCATGTGTCGTTGAACTTATTACTTCTATGATGATCGCGAGATGCTATCTTTTAGGTTTATGGATCTTCTGTTTTATATTTTGTGAACATATATATATATATGGATTTGAACCCTTTATTAATTCTTTTCGTTGCATTTTTACTAATATGCCTTGTCGTCTATAGATATGGCGATGAGGTGGTATGTGGTGTACATGGGTAGGGTTCGAGGAGTCTACGAGGAGTGGGAGGATTGTCACAAACAAGTGAACAAGTTTAGCGGCAACATCTACAAAGGATACGCGACTAGAGAGGAGGTGGTAGCCAAGTGGAGGAACCACCTATGGAAGAAGAACCGGATGAAGATATTGGTCGGGCTCATGCTCTTGCTCACCATCATCACAATTGTATTCTATTTGATCCTAGTGTAGGCGGCAGTGACCACTTCATATTTGTAATGTGAGATGATATGAACTTAGTATTCGGCACTTGTGTAAAAATTCGGCACTTCACACTATATATGTATCTCGATCAGGCTCTAAGTGTGATGACATTATACTTGTGTATGTATTATATGTCGGTTTTCATGCATCTACTACTTGTGCAATGTACTGTTTATACTGATCTGGATAAATACTGTATATATCCTGTATAAATACCTAATTATACACCAGGAACGTATTTTACTTTGAATACATGTTATATAGTCAGTGGCGCATATATAAAATATGTCTGTGGCGCATATGCTTTCTGTGGCGCATATGAAGAAATGCGCCACTAAACATATTCCTGTGGCGCATATGAAGAAATGTGTCACAAGAAGAAGATATCAGTGACGAGGTAACGGTGGCGACTAGGATATGCGCCACAGAAGATGGATTTCCATGTGCCATAGAAGAGCTGTTTCCTAGTAGTGTTTGCGAGCTCCCACATCCCTCCCTTGCACGCACACGTGCATCTTCTTCTCTCGTGAACGCGAGAAGAACTTGGCTCCATGGAAATGTCCGATTTGGGTGCATCGAAATAACGTAAGGGATAAAATGTTAATGTGTTCATTAAATAAACTGTTCATTAAATGAAGTACTCACTAAATGAAGTGTTCATTTAATTGAGTAGCATTAAACCAAGTGAATTAAAGTGATTTAACGGAAAGACTTTTGTTTTTTTGGGTGGAATTTTAATGTGAGAAAGTGGATATGAATAATTGTGAGTGGAGTGTCCACCCACATCAATGAGGGAAGAGGTGTGGCACTCTCTTGGCCGCCGGAAATGGGAGGGGCTTCCCCCTCCCCCTATAAAATGAGGTGGTGTGACCCCTCTCTCTCACACTCATTCCCATCTCCTCTAATATGCCATTTGGTTGGAATCTTCCTTCCCTTGCTAGCTTGTCCATTGCCACGAGTATGGTGCTTAGGTGAAGCCCGACTCAAGATCTTCTCCACCACCACCACCACCATGTCCTAGTGCTACTCGAGTTCTCGAGGATCCACTACTTCCGCTTTCCAACTGGAGAAAGGGCCGGAGGTCGTCGACACGCCTAACGTGTGACTGATTACGGAGGTGCTGCCATTTGTGGCGCTGACCCTCATCGCGTCCTAGATGACGGTCGCGTACATTCTACACTAGCCATGTTTGTTTGCGGGAACATTATCCCGCTTATAGTCTGCAAGGGTGAGTCCTTAAACCGGTATAAGTATCGCCTAGATTCGATCTTGGTAGTTGCAATCGTAGGAATTTTTTGTTTTCTATGCAGCGAACCACATCACATACCTACGAGGTATGTTAATCTCCCGCGTTTCTTCATCTCCGTGGTGGGACCAACCACCATCGATATAAAGTGACATGTGTCCCTAACATACCGACTGGGGTTTATGGAAAACATGGTTTGCGGCGCTCGAGGACCTCTGAGGTTCGACCATGGTGATGAACTCACAGACGAAGATTTCGACTAGGGCGAGAGAAGGAGGCCTCCACGGTTCAATAGCTTGCCCAACATGACCTGGCGGCCATCCACGCACTGCCGGACAGACTCCTTTTTCTCCCTACATGGACCGCTAGCCTCCCTCCCACCGCCGGATTTCACCTCTAGATCATGCCCCATGCCCCCAAACCCCGCGTGTGGATGCTTTGGCGGTAATGCCTACTACTGGAGGGGAAAGCGCTGGTGCGGGTGGCTAGGGATAATGGTGGTAGAAGGGTGGGGTAAAGAGGATGTGTAACACTGGTGAAGATGAGATCATGTGATGGGGATAGGAGGTAGACGAGCGAGTGGGATCTAGACACTACTAGGAAACAGCTCTTCTGTGGTGCATGGGATTCCATCTTCTGTGGCGCATATCCCTGTCGCTACTGTTACCCCGCCACTGATATCTGCTTCCTGTGGCGCATACAGGAATGCGCCACAGAACAGTGGCGCATACAGTCCAATGCGCCATAGAGTCTATATGCGCCACAGACACCGTTTCTATATGCGCCACTAAGTATATTACATGTATTCAAAATAAAATACATTCCTGGTGTATAATTGATACATTGCAAATGTATCTATAATTTTTGATGTTCCATGCTTGGTTTTATCCACTTTCTTATGTTTTGTCCACACTTTGGAGTACTTTTCATATGATTTCTTGGACTAACCTATTAACAAGAGCCACAATGCCAGCTGCCTGTTTTCTGCTGTTTTTGGTTCCAGGAAAGTCAGAAAATGAATATTCTCGGAATTGGACGGGACAAAAGACAAAGTGCCTATTTTTCCAGAGGACTCCAGGAGCGAGAATACGAGACGGAGGAGGGCCAGGGGCTGGCCACACCCCCCCAGGCGCAGGCTGGCCCTGGCCGCGCCAGGGCATGGTGTGGTGGCCCCAGGAACCCCCTCGGTCTCCCTCTTCGCCTATAAGAAGCCTTCTGACCTAAAAGCTTTGGGGGGTTCGACGTTTTTCCACAAAAAGTTCCGCTGCGCCGCCACTACCGAAGGGGAGATTCAGGGGACAGAAAGTCTCTGTTCCGGCACCCTGCCGGGACGGGGAAGTGCCCCCGGAGCCATCTCCATCGATCTTCACCATCATCTCCATCACCATCCATGTTTCCTCCATCTATGAGTGAGTAATCCCCTGCTGTAGGCTATGGGGATGGTAGGGATTGGATGAGATCGTTCATATAATAGCATCAGATTCTTAGGGCATGGTAGTATATTTTATTAGTGCTTTATGACTTTGTTGCAACTTATTATGCTTAATGCTTGTCACTAGGGCCCGAGTGCCATGATTTCAGATCTGAACTTGTTATTGATTCATTATGATAGTATTGTTTCTGGTCTTATCTACAAATTGTATACACACGTTGTTCTGCGGAACCTATGGCCCCGAAGTGACAGAAATCGGGATAACCGGAAGGGAAAGGCTTTGATGTGAGGATCACATGTGTTCACGGAGTATTAATGCTTTGCTCCGGTGCTCTATTAAAAGGAGCACCTTAATTGCCAGTAGTTCCCTAGAGGCCCTGCTACAAACGGGCTGGCAGGACAAAAGATGTTGTGCAAGTTCTCATTGCGAGCACGTATGACTATATATGGAACACATGCATAGGATTGTCTAGTACTTGGGTGCTTTATCTTATTTATCTGCAATTGCCCTATGTTCTGATTGCTACGTGAATTGTCTTGTCCATGCAACGCCCGTCCATCCATCCCTATGCCTACCGCACCCGAATCCCATTGTTTACTGCTTTTGTTACTACTGTCTTTGCTTTGCTACTACTGTTACTTTACTATTCCTACTACAAAACTGTTGCTTCTGATAAACTGCTGTGAGCAAGATTGTTTCGAGGTGCAGCTGAATTGACAACTCAGTTGTTAAGGCTGATAAATATTCTTTGGCTCCCCTTGTGTCGAATCAATAAATTGGGTTTCACTTCTCTCGAAAATACTGCGATACACCCCCTATACTTGTGGGTCATCAATAATCAGGTATTTATACAGGATTTATATAGTATTTATCCAGATCAGTATAAACAGTACATTGCACATGTAGTAAATGAAAATCGACATATAATACAAACACAAGTATAATGTCATCACACTTAGAGCCCGATTGAGATACATATATAATGTCAAGTGCCGAATTTTTACACAAGCGCCGAATACAAAGTTCATATCATCTCACATTACAAATATGAAGTGGCCACCGCCGCCTACACTAGGATCAAATAGAATATAGCTGTGATAATGGTGAGCAAGAGCATTAGCCCGACCAATATCTTCATCCGGTTCTTCTTCCACAAGTAGTTCCTCCACTTGGCTATTGCCTCCTCTCTAGTCGCGTATCCTTTGTAGATGTTGTCGCTGAACTTGTTCACTTGTTTGTGACAATCCTCCCACTCCTCGTAAACTCCTGGAAACCTACCCATGTACACTACATACCACCTCGTCGCCATCTCTATAGAGGACAAGGCATATTAGTAAAAATACAACGAAAAGAATTAATAAAGGGTTCACATCCATATATATATATATATATGTTCACAGAATATAAAACAAAGGATCCATGCATAAACTTAAAAGATAGATCATCATAGAAGCAATAAGTTCAACGACAACACGACCACAAGGTAGTTTAAGTCTAACAACAATGACCATTTCGACCACGAGATAGTAAAGTTTATGACACACACACTAATACAGCAGGCGTCCATCAAGAATATACACACACTGGATCATGCAAGAGGCACACATCAATCATGATGAAGACTTCCTCTTCTCACTCGGCTTCGAGAATGGTAGATATCCCTCTTTCGTCATCCACGTCCTTGTGCCACCCTGCTTACGGAGGCGTTCTTCGATCTCCCTCTTACTCAACCCTCTGGCTTGTTGTAGGCCCCCCTTGTGTTGACATCTTCAATGATGATTTGTGACAACTTCATCTGAATGCGATGGAAGTCTTCTCTAAGATCAGCATCGTCGATTCGCGCCAAAGTTTCGGCCCATCCTCAGAGACTAGATGGCAGCATTAGGTTCTGGCAATCCTGAACATAGCCTTTAAGGTGATGGAGGACGTAGAAGGCCTCCTTGGCACCAGTAGTCGACTGCTTGACGCAAGGGAACTCGAGCACGTGCTTGAACACGTCTTTGCCATCCTTGATATATTCCCCCTTATCTATGAAGGTGCATCCCTTCTTGGTGTAGCCCTCGAAAGCCTCATTGAGAACACCCCTTATTCTGGTGTAGTCTTTCTTCTTCGTCAAACTCCCTGAGTCGAAATACGTGGCTAGCGAATACCTCGGGGCATGGACGATGAGTGTGCAGTATTTGTCTCTGCGCAACACAATTGGAACGGAATGTTGGAAAAAGAGCAAAGGAAGAAATCTATAAGAAATGCATAAGTTACGGTGGCGATGAGAGAGTGTGTGTACTTACTCAGGAAAGAAAGGCAAAAGAAGTGTGCCCTTCCTCTTGTTGTCCACCATGAACTTCTCGAGGTACGCCGTCGCCTTGGTCCGTGTCTCTGATCCTTCGACCAACTGGATGTACCGCATGTAGTAGGGATCCACTCTCGTGATTTCCGGGGTACTTTCTCTCTTGATCGTGATCGCTAGATTGAGCACGTATAGGCGGAACGAGTTATAGTCCAGTCATTTCGTGAGAAACAGCTTGAATATGTCCTCGAACGCTATCAAGAATATATCCGCGGGGGGTTCATCGACGAAGCCCACGTCCAATGGCACCTTGGCCGTGAAAACCGGGTAATTTTGATCTTCGTCTTTAAGAAGGAGGCCCTCTAGTGTCTTGACACCCTCGTGCAAAGTTAACATGGCTCCAACCGCAATGTGGATCATATCCGGAGTCAATATCGGATCACCAGCTACAAGCACTCGGGGCAAGCCATATTGTGTGGATGGTACGATGACGGCGTCCTAACCTCAGATCCTCTTTGGAAGAGGCTGGCTCGCAGCCTTCTTATTATTATTATTACCTCTCTTCCTGTAGTGCTTCTTATTCACAACAGTGTCAGCCACTGCCATCTGCTCATCAGCCGCCTTTCGGAGTGTGTTGGGGCTGAAAACCAATCTCGGTTTCTCTTGTGGTGGATCGGCGGCCGGATGCCTCTCTTTAGAAAGACCATGGAAGACCAGGCGATGCGTGCATGTATTGGGCCGACCAGCTTGATGGTCGTCGCGAGCTGTGAAGAGTTCTTCATCCACAGAAGGCATATACAATCCTTTGGCGGCGCCTGTGTTGATGAAGTCGTCAACGTTGACCAATTCATCATCATGTTCATGGGTGCCATCATGTGGTGGTGGTAGCGGGGGCGACGGCGATTGCGGCACAACGTCTTTTCCATGTGGCGGTGCACACGCTGCCAAGAGTTGATGGTGACGGCTGGCGGTGGCGACGACGGCGACTACTGGCTTTCGAGGTGGTGGCCGGGCGATCGGTCGAGAGGTGGCGCCGATGCTCCCCCCCCCCCCCCCCCCGCAAGAGGAATCTGGGTCTTCGGCCATGTCAACGGCCAGTTGTAGCATTCTCCAAGGGTCTTGTGTTCGTCGGCTCCCTGAGGTTGAAAGGGGGGTCCATGTCGTCGCACCCTGGCAGCACCCGAGCCAACCTGACCCTCATCATGTCATCATCCATTGGATTGTTGTGCATCGTGCGGCTCGCCGGTTGTATGAGAGTGCCCTTGGCAACATCCTTCAACTCACCGTCGACATCTTTAAGGAGGAGTACGCAAGAAGTGTCCTGAGGCAGAAACATGTTGTTGGGCGTCATGAGATGGCAGCAGTCATGCATCAAAGGCATAAAGGAGATGGCATGCACTAACTAATTAGTTACCTTGGTGATGGCGTGGATCTCGGCTAATGTAGAGACACGGCCGATGCCGGCGGTCGGCCTATCATCATCTGCAATCTCCCGCTCAGGTGCCTCACGAAGCACTACCGTTGTCGGCTGCGCCTTATTGGTATCTTTGGTGGGAGGAGGTGTCGGTGTGACCAAAACGAGCGGTTTTGTCCCGACATTGACGGCCGACGAGGTCACTAGCTCCAGCGACACTATAACTTTGATGCCCGAGTTGCTGCCGCTTAAGCTGGGCAAATGTATCGGCCCCAGTCGACCTCCCGCATTCCATGCAGTAAGCCCCTCGAAAAACTGAGGAGGGATCATCGAGCGGAGCTTCTCTTCCACTAACTTGTCCACCGCCTTCTCCTCCAGTGTCTGCACCTTCATCTTTAGCTCTTGAACAACGGCTTTATCCTGGTTCTTCTTCTCCCTTCTTTTCTTGGCGTCCTCTTTGTAGTACTCCTTGAACTTCATGCTCGTACCGAAGCCGGACACACGGCCAGCTGAGGACAGCGGCAATCCTAGGACGACTCTGTGGCAGTAGCGTTCAGTTCATCCTCCTGCAGAGACAAGGAAAGGTGAAGCCATTTAGATTCGTGGCTTCATTATTTTAATTAGAATGCAATAGACTTGAGATCGGCGATAAATTACTTACCAGCTTCTTCTCGAAGTCCTTCACCTCTAGATCGTCGGTGATGAACTCCCCTGTTTCCTTGTCCAGGTAGTAGCGGGCCCGAACAAATTGCCTAAGCTGCAAGTCCGTGATTTTAAGCCAAGGGTTGTCTTTACTAAGGCGTTCAAGCTCGGCGTCCTCCTTGTCCCAAATGGCATGTTTCCCCCTGTAACCTCCGCTTCCAAGGCGGTGGTTTCCTATGTTCTGTTCCCGCATACTCCTTCCCCATTTAGTCCATTTTATAGCGTCAGCGGTAGCTATATCCGCCTTGAATATCTTAAACTCCTCTTCGTCAAGCATCGGATTTTTCTTACTAATAACCTCCCAACTTTCACCTTTGTAATTGCTAGTCTTCACCCTGGTTTTCCAGTTGCTCAAGGCATTGCTCATCTTTGTGAGGGCTAGTTTGTTCACCAGGTTCTTACTCTCGAGGTTTGTAAACCGCTCTAGGAATCTGTATCGCTTGTGAAGCTTCTTAAGGAGGTTATCGACCAAAGCTGCATTGTCAGCATGTCTGATGTACTTCGTGTTGATCGACATGCTTTCCCGGACGATGCACCCAAGTTGCAGGCCGTACCCTTTAGCAATCGCCTCTGGCGCAATACGTAGGCCACTTTTTGTGACCTCAGTGAACTCATCACAGACGGTGGCGAGCACTGGCACCTTCCGCTCCTTCTGTTCCTTCTTCTTCTTCTGAGAAGCGGTCGGGTTGCCGCTACCGCCGTCCTTGCGCTCGCCGCCATCGGTGTGGGCGCCGCCATCGGTGGTGTCATCCTCTTCGCCGCCACCTTCACTAGTTCCATCATAGTCGTCTTCGTCCCTCTCGTAATCAGGATCTCCGCCCTTATTGGCCCCAGCAGCTCTGGCGACGGTCGCCTCCTCCTCCGGTGGTGGTGTCATCCTCATCGCCTCCTCCTCCTCCTGTTGGGACCCTCGTCAGAATGACTGGTTGGCCTGTCTAGCTTGTTCTTCGACGCTGATCATGTGCTTAGAAGGGCCGGCCCCGTTGTTGCCCGACATGTTTGCACTACTCTATTAAAAAGAGGCAAAAAGTTAGCACAAATCTCGGCCGAAAAATTCGGCATGACCTTTGCTAGTTTTTTGACCTAGGAGCGCCCATTTCTCAACCGAAACCAAAGTGAATCGACACTTCGGGAGAAACGGGCAACTCAAATGAAAACCCTGCAAGACAAAAATAGCCCCAGCCCCATCCCCATTGATAACCCAAATCATCAATTTTCTACTAGCACTAGTAGCACAACCCTGTAATAGCAGCGACACCATTTCATAGCCAAAATGTAATAAGAACAGCAGCACCATTTCACAGTAGTACAACAGCACCATTTCACAGCAGCACAGCAGCACCATTTCACAGACAAAGAGCATGCATATTAGTAATGGAACCTTTAATAAGTCCAGTACTGTGTCAAGAGCATGCATATTAGTACCCGAGCCTGCCGTTCAGAGCAGATAGCAAAAAGGCAAACTCAAATCAGTAGTACCATCTACTACTAGCATAGTCAAAGTGGTTGTTCCTCTACACAAATTGCACAGTGGCTAAATGAGTAATAAGAATTGTTGATAAGCAGTTTGGGCATCGATCAGTAGTAAAACTTATTCTATTATCATGCTATTTTGAATTCAATATTATCAAAGCAGATCTAGACGAAGCCTTTCATTAGGTAAAATAAGAAAACCAACTAGCCTGTTTATGTTCTGGCGCTCACGCAGCTGTCAGCTACTATGTAATGCTTGCCCTCAAAAAATAACATAAAAGATAGCATGTACTGCTGATAAGTGCAAACCATCAAAATACGTCCACGAATAAAACAAAACAAAATTAACCGGCTGTGAGCTAGTGTGACCAATCCTATATAACCACAACAAAGAGAGCATAATATTTTTCTAAAAAGAATGCTGCGTGCAACGCCAAATGGTGCAAGCAATGGTACTAGTAGTAGCAAGTGTGTGTTTATCAGTCAGTGAGTGGCAAAGTATTATGAAGAGAGACAGAGACGTAGTATCAACCAGCAAGCAAGGGTCACTACTTGCATAATTTCCATAATTATATATGCCGGGGCGAGACGATGTGTTAAAGTGGCAACTCAAAATACAAGCTAGCAGCTGTAGCAGTGTTATAAGAATCAATATTTCTATAAACCTAAATGTAGTTTTTTTACAATGAAAACATTTTTATAGCGACTCTACAATGATAAAAAGGTATTTAGCAGTGACAGATGGGTGTTTCCAGAGTTTAGAGAAACATGCAACACTTAAGCGCCACATGACACCATAAAGTAACAACTAAACCATATAACTGCCTTGCTCACAATCTGACATATTTTTAACAATGGAATGCAAGTCAGGTAGTTCTCATGTTCAGTAAAAGATGAAATCAAACAACATAACACTAAAAGTCAAATTTTACTACATTACCGCTTTCAAATAAACAAAGTAGAAGAGTGTACTGCAAAGTAAAACAGGAAAAACACAAATAAGCTATGTAAGAAGCCAAGTCACAGCTACATATCATGTCTTGGTAATACACATATTTTCACAAACGAAATAGACTTGAGTACTTAAAACTGAAACATATAATGCTATGTAACTACAACTTATAATGCCCTGCAACTACAACTTTTTTACAACCTACCAAGCATCTCCTTAACCTCAAACTAATGCAGCTAAGATGGACATTAGCATACAACAACTGCATTTACTGATATTGCTAATAAGATGCACATGCATTACAAAGGTTGCAATGTTCTGGGGATAAACTACATTTACTGATACTGCTAAGATGTTGCATAGTGGTTGATAGTAGGTTTTAGTAACCTTTCAAATCCAACAACTAGAAGAAAGCTCAGAACAGAATGTTCATCAAGTATTGGTTGTGTGTTGCCAGATTTTTGCAAGGGTACTACAGAATTTTGAATCAATACCTCATGATATGCTTAAATGCACCGTTAAAATAGTGGTATCTAATTAAGATGCTTCCTTCTATCTAGCATGTTAATCAAGAGGGCATGTCCTTGTTAAAACATGTAACTGATGCTGCCAACAGTAGAAATGTGAATCAATACATATCTTTTGAACTATCAATTAAATACATATACCACACTATCAATTAAATAGCTTAACCTCAGTGGTTTGTACAAATATATGAACTAACAGGAGAAGGATTTCACATAATAGATTCTCTCATCAGCAAGGATTTCACAGAATAGAATCAGTAAGGACTAGGGTCGCAGACAAGAAAATAAGCAACTAGCTAGGGTTCAGAGGGGGGGTAGGGGTGGGGGCAAAGCAGGTAGATAGCAGGCTGGTCGTTGTGTAGTGATAGCAGACAAGAGGAATGCATTGTGTATTTGGCTACTAATCGTAGGGGTTGCCGGAGTGATAGAAACCTGAACCCCCGTTAGAAAACCATTGCACAAGGGACGTAAGGGTCTTAGAGTTTAAAGTTGTGGTTAGTTTTCTATCTTAATTACTTTCTTGTACTTACGGATGTTTGCAAGGGGTTTAATCACAAATATGTATTTAGTCTTGGATGGGGCGGTACATTAGCACAGGTTCACCCACACAACACTTAGCAAGCTAAAGAAGATTAATCAGCTATATGAAGCGAAAGCACTTCACAGTCTTCCCATGTGTCCTCGAGAACGTTTGGTCATCTTAAGTAATACAACCGTATTGTCCTTTGTTGTATAAAGGATTGGGCCACTTGCTGCATTTATTTCTACTGTCTTTTATTTACTCGTACTTTGTTTACTTGCTTTATCGAAAACCCCTAAAAATCCGTTTGCTAAGTATTTGCAGAGAATTCGTGATCCATACCACTAGCCAACACCTTTTGCTCCTCGTTGGGTTCGACACTCTTACTTATAGAAAATACTGCGATACACCCCCTATACTTGTGGGTCATCAAGACTATTTTCTGGCGCCGTTGCCGGGGAGTGAAGCGCTATTGGAGAGTGGAACTGGTAAAGTAAACTTCTACTGTGAGTATTGTTTACTTTTGCTAGTTGCTTTATTTTTGTTATAGATAATTCGCTGAGTTTCTTATTTGGTAATGCTACTACCACTGCTAAGGTAGTAGATAAGCCACCACCTACTGAGAAAGATGTTTTCAAAATACCTACAATAATTATTGATCATGTTATGGATAACTACTATGTTGGGGATGGAACTGTCCATCCCGGTGATCATTTACTCTTTATACACGAATTATGCGGGTTGTTCAAGTGTGCAGGTATTACTACAGATCAAGTTAAGAAGAAGTTATTCTCATTATCACTGAAAGGAAGAGCTGACGAATGGTATAAGCTGCTGAAGAATGGTCAAGCTCTAGAATGGGAGGAAATAGTGCCTCTCTTTTATTCAAAGTTTTATCCTCCTAGTGAGATTCACAAAGATCGGAATCAAATATACAACTTTTGGCCTCTTGATGGAGAGAGTACAGCTCAAGCTTGGGGAGATTGAAGTTACTAATGCTCAAATGTCCCATTCATGAGCTCCCCAACAATATTATTATTAACAACTTTTATGCAAGGCTCCCTCTACATGACAAAGATTTATTGGATGCTTCTTGTGCTGGATCATTCACTCGTATGGAAGAAGAAGCTAAATGGGATCTTCTGGACCGTATTCAAGACAATGCTGAAGCTTGGGAGAATGACAAAGGTAGAAAGTCAGGTATAAATTATGATTATGAATGCATTGAATCTTTTATGGGAACTGGTGACTTTCAAAATATTAAAAATGCTTATGGTCTAGACTCTCAAGCTATTGCTTCTTATTTTAAGGCTTTTGCTTCCTACATTGAAGTGCCTAAAAAGAAGTGGAATAAGTATCATGAACCTTATAAAGATGTTGCTAAGAGTGTTCCTGCAAAAAATACTGAAGTTTATACTGCTAATCATGTCTTACCCAAACCTTACATTGCGAAAATGCCTTTCCCAGTTAAGGTAAAGGAACATTCTATGATAGCTAGTATGGTTAATGAAAGTACAAATAAAGCTGTTGAACCTGATAAACAAATGGTTGATGAACCTATAATAGCAAATGTGAAAGACTTTGTTCCTAAATATGAAAAAGAGGGACACCCTATCCTTTGTAAGGATACCTCTAATATTGTTTCACAAAGTAGTGTTATGAGAGCTAGTATTCCTGTGTTTTCTGTTAGAATAAGTGATCATTGCTATGATGGTCCTTGCGATATCTATATTGTTAAGTTTATGCATGATACTGAAAGTTACTACGAGAGAGGGAAAAGTGTTCTTATGTATCTCAATAATATCAAGTTTGCTCGTTTTATGCTGAAAGTTTGTATGTTGCACTTCTTTTGCTTTCTTATGCAAGTTGTCTTTGGTTTCAATAACTTGTTTGTTTACAAAATCCCCTTGCATAAGAAGTGGGTTAGACTTAAATGTGTGTGTGTTTTTGCTTCTTAATGCTCTCTTTCACTTCAATTCATATCCCTATGAGAGCTTCTTCAAAATTATCATGCCCATCTTAATGGCTATAAAGAAAGAGCTTTATGGGAGACAACCCAATTTGTTTTTGCTTTTAGTTTGTTTTTATTTATTTGAGTCTTGGAAGTTATTACTTTGGTAATAACCTCTCCTTATCCATTTTTTTGGTTTTTGTGTCAAGATCAAACTCTAATGAGAGAGAAGTAAGATTTGGGAAAGTTGCTGTCCCGAAACAGATTTTTGTGCTTCACCGTAAAAATTCGTGGGAGATCTCTATCCGTCGAATTGAGCTGTAATTTTTTGTGCTTCTGCCTCAGGTTGTTATTTAACTTCCGTTAGTTTTGCAGTTTTTGATTTGAGCAACAGAAGATTTTCGAAAAAATTGATCTTTACCTGCTGGTCTGTTTTGACAGATTTTGCCACTCTTCCATTTGCTTCTTTATTCGATTTCTTTTTTGAATTCTTTTTGGGTTTTCGGAAGGAGTTGCTACAGTAGCTTTTGTTTTGATGGTTTCCCGTTGAAGTTGGACTCAAAAGGTTTTATCACTTCACTTATACTAATATTGCTAATAAGAACTGTGTGAAGTTTTGTGTGAAAGAAATTTCTAGGAAGTGGAGACAATGGTGTAATAAGGAAGAGAAAGGTTTTATGACTCAAGTAATAAGTGTATGAAGATGATATTGATGATTCAAGTGGTGACTCCGGAAGAATCTACTAGATACCAAATTCAGAGACCTGCAGAGTCCGTTTCCAATTAGATAACAGTTCTGGTAAGAAAAGTTCCGCGAAAATATAATACAACTATATTTTTGCAGTTTTTAGCCAATATGGAAAGCTACGAAGCGAAAAAGGGACGAAACCGGAGCCAGGGTGGCTCACACCACCCCATGGCGCGGGCCCACCCCTGGCCGCGCCACCAGGTGGTGAGGCCACCCAGGACTCTGCCTCCGACTCGTTTTCTCCCAGTACCTTCCTTTTGATATGAAACTTCGTAATATATGACCCCCCCGGATCCCCCGAGGTCCGTATATCATGTTTTCATCGTGTTTTTGTTTCGATCTGTTTCTGCCAGGTAGAATCCCAGATTGGGAGCCACAATGTCTTCCTCTGGATCATCCAAGGGAGATTCTTTAGAGGATATCATCAACCCATACATAAGAGAATTGAAGATTCATCCCAAGGAGTTGTTGCTCGAAGATGGGGAGGTCCAGATTAAGGAGGTTCAAGTCCCTAAAGGTGAAGGAAGTCTGGAGGACAGGATGGAAGCACTGGAGCGAGAAGTCTTTAGGTACAGGAAGATGGCGGAGCGTGAAGTGGACATCATCCACAAGATTTGTTATGAACTCATTGCCGAGCACCAAAAGGAGACTGATGAACTCAAAGACGAAGTCCTTTCACTCTGCCAAACAACCAACGAATTGCAAGCACAGTTTTATGACGTTCAAAATCAAAACTGTGAGTATGAGGCTAGATTTAAACGCATAAGTGTTGTTGCAAGTTTTAGGATGTTGGAAACCACGATGTCCTTTGTTGATGGGAAGCCTTTACCCTGGAAGACGGACGAAGATGAGAGGATACCACCACCACCGAAGGAGTAATTCATCATCAGGTTTGGCATCCCCTTGGTTTGTTCCAAGCTTGGGGGAGTGTCGCGGTATCATATCACTATCTTCTATCTTTTTACCTTTTTAGTAGAGTCATATCATGAATAGAGGAGTTATTATGTAGTATGGTTTGCATTATGGAAGTTTCCCCTCTCTCGTTAGATATGTATCCCTTGATGTGAGTTTCCATTATGGAATATTAATGGGAAGTTCTATCATTCACTCTTTTGCATAGCTTATGTTAGTTTTCAATTCGTGGTTATATGATTGATCTTGTTGTTAGTATTGGTATCACTGTGGGATCATTGAGTTAATTTAGTTGGTTTTGGCAAACCTGGCTCGGTCAGTAGCAACTCCTTTTTGAGAGTTAAAAAGAAAAAGATAGTAGTACTCTAGAGACAAATTATTTCATCATCTTTCTTTCTTGATTTGCTCATAAGTCTAGTATTCTCTAGTTAAGATCTTTTGTGCTTCCAAGGAAGATTGCATGTTTGTCTTTATCATTTGTATGTTTGGTTGTTTCCCTCAACTCTTGTACTTGCTACCCAGCCTTGCTAGCCAAAAACCTGTACTGAGAGGGTATTCTTCTCGTGCATCCATCTCCTTTAAACCAAAACCCATGCCATTTGTGTCCACCATACCTACCTAGTAGCATTATTGCTATTCCAAGTAAATTCTTGTTTTATCTACCTCCCAAATTAAACTTGTTATGTGAAAATTAGTGATTAAAGCTCTCACGAACTTGATGGCACACTTTACTTTCTTGCATTTAATAAACTTGAAGCATTGGGTCCTTCTTTGTTGCGTATATGCTTGCGCTTTATGAGTTGAAGTTAGCCGAACCATGTATCATGGGGACCACTTTCAACACTTCATTTGGTACTTTGTACCTAGTTGATATCATGTTCTTTTGCTTATGGATCCTGGTGGTGTGAAATAAAAGTGGAACTTGTAAGATCATGGAGTTTATACGTGTGTTAGAGAAACGCCTGGGCCGCTAGCCTAAGCCATGCCTAATCATGGTGGAAACTTGCAGCATAACTATAGTGAGCATTCTATGAAGCATCCTCAATAAAAACCTATGCAAATAGCAAATAAAAAGATCGCTGAGATG
The DNA here is from genome assembly GCA_910589775.1 of Avena eriantha. Classification (NCBI taxonomy): domain Eukaryota; kingdom Viridiplantae; phylum Streptophyta; class Magnoliopsida; order Poales; family Poaceae; genus Avena; species Avena eriantha. The sequence continues at coordinate 465,528,593 of OU342741.1, forward strand.
CTCACTGTCTGCTTGCCTTGTCATTTTGATTATGGGATAGCTCCTGTGTCATGTGCAAGGGGTACCCCGTTGGCGGTTCTCAATGATACACATGTATTTACAATGACAAGAGCTTGCTCGTGACTGAAGTTGAGTAGCATGAGGATCAGTACTCATAAGTAAGGGGCTTGATATTTCAATTTATAACTTATCAAGCATATCCTCTTAGTTGTGTCACTTTAACCTTAATCACCAAAAGATGCCTATGATAGGGGCAATGAGAGCTGAAAGCTAGTAAGTATCATAATTTTTGGGTGCTCTTTATGAGACTTGCAATCCCTGCTTCCCTCTGCGAAGGGCCTTTCTTTTACTTTGTAGTTGAGTCACTAAACCTATTCCCTTCTATCTCAGCAAGTATTTTGAGTTGATGTGTTTCATTCATTCATATGATGATTTATGCATTCATGTTTCTTATGTTCCTTGTTTTGCACATTGCTCTTATCTTGAAAGTTTACTACTTTGAAAACCAGCTATTTGTGAACTCCAGCAAATTATCAACTATTCTTCGACCAAGAGCTAAGTTTGCCATTACCAATTATGATTCACTTTATGTATCCTTATTGTGCTTCCTTTACTCATTGTAAGTTGAGTTATATAATAGTGAGTTGTCTTCTATTATGATCTGTGTATTGGATGAATGTGATGCTTCTTGTCCGTATTCTTTTATCGACTCTTCACTCCATAAACCTGAGGCCATGTTTATTGAGCTCAGTTTTTCTTGGGGACAAGCGAAGTCTAAGCTTGGGGGAGTTGATACGTCCATTTGGCATCACTATTCTATGTCTTCATTCACTATTATTCATTGATATCGTATTGAGAGGTGATACTTATGTTATTTCATCTATTTTTGCATGGTTGATGACTTTTGGAGCATGGACCGCTGCAGTCAGGATTCTGATGGAAAAGGTGTTGTTTGGAGGCAAAATTCGTGAAGATCAGAAAATCCGGGAAAATATATGGAAAATTCTATTTTTCCAGAAGACTCAGGATGCCAGAAGATGGAGTGGAGGTGGACCACAGGGGGCCCACACCACCCCATGGCGCGGGCAGGCCTAGGCCGTGCCTGGGAGTGGTGTGGCCGCCCTGGCCCACTCCAGCCTCTCTCCTCTGGCATATATCATCCCCACGAAACCCTAAGACTCGGGGAGCGGCCATAGAAAGATTCCGCCGCCTCTGCGGGGCGGAAAAACACCGAGAGAGAAAGAACTCTCATACAGATTTCTGCCGGGGGAATTCCTTCCCGGAGAGGGAAGATCGTCGCCATCAACACCACCATCAAGCTGGACTTCATCGGGATCATCATCACCATCATCACCACCATCATCACCATCAGCACCCTCGTCACCATCTCCATATTGCTGTAACAATTGCATTGAATCTTGCATAGTTCATAGGGGAAACTTTCCCGGTGTTGATTACTCTTTGTAGTTGATGCTATTGAGTGAACCATTGAATTATTGTTTATATTCAGATTGTTATACATCATTATTCCATCTCTGATCATGATCCATATGATGTCTTGTGAGTAGTTTGTTTTGTTCTTGAGGACATGGGAGAAGTCTTGTTGTTAGTAGTGGAGTTGTGTTGAGAAAGATTCAATAGATTGTTATTTAAGTTGTGGTGTACTTCTTCTAGTGGTGTCATGTGAACGTCGACTACATGACACTTCACCTATATGGTCCTAGGGGAATGTATTGTGTATTTGGCTACTAATCGTAGGGGTTGCCGGAATGATAGAAACCTGAACCCCCGTTAGGAAAACATTGCACAAGGGACGTAAGGGTCTTAGAGTTTAAAGCTATGGTTAGGTTTCTACCTTAATTACTTTCTTGTACTTACGGATGTTTGCAAGGGGTTTAATCACAAGTATGTATTTAGTCTTGGATGGGGCGGTACATTAGCACAAGTTCACCCACACCACACTTAGCAAGCTAAAAAGATTAATCAACTATATGAAGCGAAAGAACTTGACAGTCTTCCCATGTGTCCTCGAGAACGTTTGGTAATCTTAAATAATACAACCAGCTTGTCCTTTGCTGCATAAAGGATTGGGCCACTTGCTGCATTTATTTTTACTGTCTTTTATTTACTCGTACTTTGTTTACTTGCTTTATCGAAAACCCCTAAAAATCCGTTTGCTAAGTATTTGTAGAGAATTCCTGATCCATACCACTAGCCAGCACCTTCTGCTCCTCATTGGGTTCGACACTCTTACTTATCGAAAATACTGCGATACACCCCTATACTTGTGGGTCATCAATGGCGCGAGGCTATACATAGACAGCAAACACACAATAGCCTAGTGGTTATGATGCATATTGAGAGACCTGTGTCAGCCAGGTTCGAATTCTAGTTGGCTCAAAAAAATTCTTTATTTAAAAATGATATGTTACAAATATATTTAAAATCAAGCACATACACATGCATATTCAAAAAACCCTCCCGAATCATATATATATATATGTGTGTGTGTGTGTCACACATAAATGTGAATCTGTCGAATATCACATTACATGTTTTTGTCTCTAACTAATACCCACACTAATATCACATTATACCCACACGAATTAATACACCAAAAAGTCACATAATTTCTAGTGTCTCTTCACAATCTTCTTGCCCTTTTTCGCCGTGGTTAAATACTTTAGCCCGTGCACTTTGAGATTTCTTCTTGTGAATGGAAAACCTTTAGTAGGCAGTGTGGTCTTCCTTCTTACTTTAGTACTAGTAGGCATGTCGAAGTACTTGTTGAATTCCTCTTCGATCTTCGGGTCGCCGTTTTTGTCGAAGTTTTGCTCGTTGGCGGCTCCTTCCATTCCGATGATGCTCCTCTTGCCCCTCCTAACTACAACACGGTTGGGCTTTGACGGGTCGGTAATAAAAAAGCATTGATCAACTTGGCTAGCGAGTACCCAAGGCTCATTTTTTGCAGAGGCGTTCTTTGTCGATTTGTCATTTGGTATAACCATTGTGGTGAAATACCGGCCTTCTTTTTCCACGTTCTTGGCCCATCTAACACGGAACATCGGTACGATCTCTCCATAGTAGTCGAGCTCCCATATCTCCTCGATCCTTCCGTAGAATTTTTCCATCACAGTAGTCTCGTCATCAGCAAAGGATAACATAGTTACTCCTGAGTTTTGATATTCGCTATTCCTGTCATTTTCCTCAGTGTAGAATCTGTAACCTTTTATGTCGTATGATTGATAGGTCCTTAGGTTGTGCCCTGGGCCCTACGACAAGGAGAATATGAGTTTTTGATCTTCCGTAGAAGGCATCTGTGGGGAATTGTCCAGTTGCATTTTCTTGAACCAACCCGTGAAGCTAGAGTTGTGCTCTCTGGTTACGTCTCCCTTCTTCCTTGGCCGGCCCTGGTCGACGTACTCCTGCTCGATTAAGCTTCTGTGCTCTTCGACCCAAGGGCCGGCCACTTCAATGTGTTGTAGCGTGACTCGGTGTGCCCTTTCAAAATCAGTGCGTCGACCATAAATGCCGACATGCAGTGAGCGGCAGCCCTCGCGGTGACCATATCCACCGAGCCTGTCGAGGTGCTTCTTTGTGGGTATTCCAACATCCTCGTTCTCGGTGCTTAGATAATTCTGGTAGAAGGAGATGCACTCGTAGATCAGAAAGCCCTTGGCTATGCTTCCATCTAGACGAGACATGTTGCGAACGAATCCTTTGATGACACTGTTTAGCCTTTCAAACAGCATCATGTTGTGCAGGAATGTCGGCCCGAGCTGGATGATGTCATCCACGACATGTACAAGCAGATGCACCATGATGTCGAAGAATGCGGGCGGGAAGTAAATCTCAAGCTCGCATATTATCATCACGATCTCTTCCTGTAGCCTGTCGAGCTGCTTCACACCGATCGACTTCCTAGATATGACGTCGAAAAAGTTACAGAGGCCAAACAACGTCTCACGGACATGCTCGTCCATTATCCCACGGATTGCAACGGGGAGTATCTGCGTCATCAACACATGACAATCGTGAGACTTCATACCACTGAACCTCTTCTTCGCCACGTCCAGATATCTGCTTATCTTCCCCGAGTAACCGTGAGAAACTTTCACTCCTAAGAGCCACCTGAAAAACTGCTCGAGCTTCTCCAGACTCAGAGTGAAGCAGGCAGCGCGAAGCACCACCTCATTCTTCTTAACTCTTTTGTGGCGACCTTGAGTCCCTTCCGTCTGATCATCATCATCATGATCATCATCACTATCAAGGTACTGAAGATCTTTCTTGATGCCAAGCAATTTAAGGTCCTTTCTTGCTTTCAGCCCATCCTTGGTCCTCTCCGGCATGTTTAGTAGAGTGCCAAGCAGACTCTAGGTAACGTTCTTCGTGATGTACATTACATTGAGGCTATGGGGAGTGTGAAGTACCTTCCAATACGGCAGGTCCCAGAAAACAGACCTTGCTTTCCATACACCCAGCAGTGGCTTTGTCCTCGGTCGTTTTTTTCCAGGCGCAGGGCAATCTACCCAATTATTCAAAAGCTCCTAGATTTCTTCACCGCTCCTCGGACGCGAGGTTCTTTCAAGCTCGTCCTTACCATTGAACAGGTCACCACGTTTTCTCCACGGGTGATCCATGCGGATCCACTTTCGAGTACCTTGGAACACGGTTTTCGAAGACCTAGGATCCCTTGGTAGCTGGAGATGCGGTGTCTCATCCATGCACTTGACACATGCATTGTGTCCGTGGTTCACCTGGGCTGATACATATGCATAACCAGGATAGTCATGCACGGTCGTGAGCAACGTGGCTCTCAGATGAAAATATTCTTTAGTGTAGGCATCCCACGTACGGGCCGGCGTCTCCCACAAGCTGGCTAACTCCTCTCTCAATAGCCCGAGATACAGATGCATATCGATACCTAGTTGTTTCGGCCCCTGAATAAGAATGCTCATCTGTACATACCTTTGCTTCGTGCATAGCCACAGGGGGAGGTTGTACGGCCATACAAACACGGGCCAAGTGTTATGCGTGCTACTCTGGTTTCCAAAAGGATTGAGTCCATCGGTGCTCATATCTAGCCTAACGTTCCTTGCATCGCCCCTTAACTCTTCGAACTCGATGTCTAATGCATTCCACTGGCTAGCGTCTGAAGGGTGTGTCAGGATCTTGCCCTTCTCTAGATCATCTTTGGGTTTCTCTCTTTTCGCGTTCCATTGCATGAGCTTTGCTTCCTTAGGATCTACGAAATATCGCTGCAGACGGGGGTGATAGGAAAGTACCATACCACTTTTCGAGGAACTTTCTTGCTCCCCCTCTTGTACCGTCCTTGGCCACACACCGGACATGTGGTTCTATCCGCGTACTCGTTCCGATAAAGTGCACAATCATTGATGCATGCGTGGTATTTAATGTGTGGTAGGTCGAGAGGGCACACGATTTTCTTGGCCTCCTCGATACTTGTTAGCAATGTGTTCCCCTTAGGAAGTCGGTCATGCCAGTATTCCATGTTCGCGTTGAAGCTCACATCGGTCCATTTGTGTTCGGCCTTCATCTCCAGAGCCTTGAGCGTTAAACTCAAACGTGTATCCTCGGGGCGACACCCAGGATACAATGGAGTCATCCCGTCTACCTCCATTTGGGCCAGCTTGGCTTTCTCTCTGTCTATAGCTTTGTCGTTGCTCGTCTCCTTGAGGAGCAGTTCTTGAACATGAGGGTCCTGCAAGACCGAAGTTAGCAGCGTCTATGTGTTCGCGTCTTCTCCTTCTTAATGATGATCATGCTCGTCGCCATCTCCTTCTCCATGCTGATCATGCCCGCCGGCATCTCCTTCATCATGATGATCATGCCCGCTGGCATCTCCTTGATCATGATGATCATGCCCGGTAGACTCTTCGTCTTCTCGCCCGCCCACATCTTCATGACCACCACCATGTCCTGCCGGCGCCTCATTGAGGTCGCGCATGAAACCGCGCCTGAGCAGGTGACCCTCCAATTGTCCAGATTCAGGGTCGATCCGGCGCTGCAGTTTGCATGTTCGACATGGACATCTTATCATGGTCTTGTTGTTCAGAATTATGTCCTCCTTCGCGCATTTCTTGTACCTAGCAATTCGACCTTCGCTCATCGTGAGGACCATGGTTGCCTGAGCGGTCAAAACAGAGAGTATAGGTGAGAACCACACCATATGAACACACACATGCATGAATGCTAGCCGGAAAAAATTCGGCATGACCTTTCCTAAAATTAGGACATATGGGTAGTGCAAAATTTTTCCAAAATAGAAATGAATCAACATTTCGGCAAACATCCATGCAACAACACCGGCCGGGACAACAACGAGCAAGCAACAAAAAACTTCCTCCCATTGCAAACATTCATGCACCACACAAGCATCGTCTTGCCATGGATCGCACACACACACCGCCCGCGCGACAAGCTTCACCTACATGTTCATGGCCAAGTACTTACCTAGTAGACACAATAATAGCGAGACAAGATCGCACGATGAGAGAGTGTGGACAAATAGATCTACAAGTTGGTGGAGAGGAAATTAGTAAACAAATAGAGATGTGAGAGAGAAAATTAAGGAACTTTTAGATCTAGAAGTTGGAGGAAAGCTTCCACTTACTAATCTATGGATTAAAATAGGTTTAGTTACAAGAAAATAGAGAAACTATGGGCAAAATGGGGTGTGAGGGAGGAGCAAGATGAGTTGGGAGGAGGTAGAAAGGAAGAGATGTGAAATGGGTGGTGGTGGATAGATAAGAGCTTTTGTCACCTTTTTAACATGGATCTGGACGCCCTCATATGTGGCGCATATGGAGGAAATGCGCCACAAAAGCTGAATCTTCCGTGGCGCATAAGTCCATATGCGCCACAGAAGTGGGTGAATTAGATTTCATGTGTGGGGCCCTCCTCCATGTTCTGTGGCGCATGTGGGGATATGCGCCACAGAAGTGAAACACATATGTGGCCATATCAGAAAATGCGCCACAGATCTTGGGTGAATTAGATTTCGTGGTGGGCCCCCCTCCATGTTCTGTGGCGCATAATAAAATATGCGCCACAGAAGAGGTAACTTCTGTGACGCATATCTCGCTATGCGCCACAGAACTTGGATCAACCCACCCCGGCTGGCGGGTCTCACCAATCTTCTATGGTGCATATTGTAGAGAATGCGCCACAGAACTTTCAGGTTTCTATGGCGCATATTTTCTGGTGCGTCACTGATATTTATCTGTGGCGCATGGTTTTACATATGCGCCACTGAATATCTTGTCTATCTATAGGCTGTTTCCTAGTAGTGAGAGGAGGATAAGGCCAGGGAGCAGAGCGGGCTGGCGGCAGGAGGCGTCCTTCTTGCCTGGGATTGGGGCGACAGTGAGCCAGAGGAGCAGGTGCCGGGAGCAGTTGGCTGGAGAAGAAGGAGAAAAGAGATGGAAAAGAAGATGGGGTTGACTAGTGGGTCCCATTTCCACCTCACCATCTGATTGCCAACTCAGCCTTAGAAATGGGCCATACCTGCAGACCGGTAATTAGAATTGCCAGACGATTATTAGTTCAGTTTGTAAGTATTTCCCCTTGAGTTGGTAGATTTTTTAAAATATTAGTAAAACCGGTACGGACTTGTTATCCTAGCCCCAATTTGTGATAGAAGGAAGGAATTGTATTTCTCTGATGTGCTCGGGAGAAAGAACATAAAAGTGTAGGATGCAAAAAAAAAACTGAGGAAAATCGTACTGTAATTGAATATGTTTATCAGTCTTTGTATTTACTTACGGAACTGCAAAAAAAGAAAGTCAAACTTTTTGTTTGACACGAGAAAAGTTACTACTTAAGGAGAAGGAATTTAACATATCCTAAAAAAACAAGAGAGAATGAGAGAAAGCTGCACAAGTATAAACCCACTCAGAAATATACTATATATTCGAATTTGTATTGATAGAATTGCTAAACAATACCAAACTTAGATTTATTGATTCGAGCAACATGTTCCTACATTGTATTTGCTGAAACTGTCGGCTGATACTATTTCCGAGAGATGAAGCTAATACCATTTCCTGCACCTATGTTCATCATGTGCCTTCCATTTTGCGGGGAGCATATACTATCAGTGTTATGCTTCATCAGTATATTTTTTGGCCCTGTTGAATCGATTTTCCAAAGCTACCGATCTGCATAATCAGACTTAGATTAGTTCATTGAGTAACATAGTCTTACGAATGATGTAAATGGAGGATAAAACTCCCCAGTGGGGCTCCCGTGAGCAGACTGGAAGAAAACTCTAGCAGCCGCCAGCACCTCTTGTTCCGTCCCTCCTACCTAGGGTTACGAAGCGGCAACCCGCGCGAAGTCCGCGAAAACAAAATTTAGTTCAAACTAGAGAAACTTTGATAAATTTTTTTGAACTAGACTAACAAATTTTGCCACGAAGCAGGGTGGATCCGGTGCCGCTTCGCAACCCTACTCCTACCCCTCGCAGTGGTGATGATATACATTTATAGAATTTCGTAAGTGTCACGTGGCTTTTACCCAAAGATCGGACTGTTAGAATATGTATACGTACATGGACTAGAGATAGATTAGGAGTCTATATCTTGTACTACAAATCTCTACCTAACCGTGTATCTATGTATATAGCCCCGCGAGGGTCGGATCAATACATAACAAAATATTAGGGTTTCACTATTTTTCACATGGTATCAGAGCAGTTAGTCTCATCACGCCGATCCTAGGTTCTTCCACCACTTCCGCATCGCGCCACCCCGGGGAGATTAATCTTCTCCTCAGGGGCGCGGCACCAGATCTTGATCAAAGATTAGATCGGTTCATTAGATTCAAATTCGAAATTCTCCAACTCATAGATTAGATCCAATTAGCCCAAAATAAATCCCTAGATTAGATCTCGACCCTCCTCCGGTACAAATCAGTGCAGAACTAACCGAAGACAACGAATCCAGATCGTGCACTACTAGTAGAAACAAGGGCTTCGGTTCGGAGCAGATTCTAGCTCTAGTCCTGTGTGGGTTATGAGCCGGGACTAGTGTGATCTTTAGTCCCGGTTCGTCCCGGCTACAACGATTAGGAGGCCGGGGCAGCTCTAGTCCCGGGTCGTTCCGGACCTCTAGTCCCGGTTCGTGATACAATCCGAGACTAGAGGGCTCTCGCCAGCTAGCCCCGCATGTGAGAGCCTCTAGTCCCGTTGGTATCACGTCCCGGGACTAGAGGTCAATCACTAGTCCTGGTTGGTAATACCAACCGGTACTATTACCAACGAGCCTCTAGTCCCGGCACTCCTTTCTGCAGGTAGGCGGCCGAAGCAGCGTCGGAGAGGCGTTGGAGGCCGCGAATCGACACAACGGCGGCCGGCGCAACGATGGAGGAAACGGCGGCCCGAATCCCAAATCAGATGGCCGGCGGAGTCGAGGAGCTGCCGGGCGGTGGTTTTTCGGTGGACAGCGAGCTCGGTGGGCTGGAATTGACCGGCCGGCGACGACGGCGTTGGTAGGTGGCAGCATCGGGAGGGAAGATGTAAATTTCAGCGTGGCCGTTGTGCTGCGTGTGCGTGTTGGTGGACAATTGCTGCATCGCTCGAGGTGTGGCAAATATGCAACGCGAGTGTGTGGTGTGGCAAAAAAATTGCGTCAGCAGCCGGCTATGCGGCAACATCTAGAGTGATTTTTTAGGCCAAAAATGATGCATTTGACAGTTTTTTTTTAGAGTTGCTCTAACAGTGCTAGCAGCTGAATCTGTCGTAACCTCTTCCAGTTTGAACCTGGACGAGCTGCTATGCTTATACCACCGAGCAAAGCGAGTCTTCATTCTTTGATTTATGTAGATTGAGTTATACATCAGCAAAGCGAAGAAAAAACATGTTATCCTCCTCAACTCCTCACACGTTTTCTCTTATGCATGGCATATCAATTATCATGGAGAAATTTAAATATGTGTGTGGCGTGAGCCGATCATGTTTTTCAAGCAAGGGTGAATTGAGAGTTCGCCTTCGATCATCCTTTTTCAAGGGAGCAATCACATACCGTACGATTGTTGGCTGTCCCCACCCATGCACGAGCGGCTTCACAGCATGTACCCTACCCCAACCGACCGAAGCGTCAAACAGCTAGGCACACCACCAACACGAGCTCTGATACGTTCAGCGATACTACTACTAGCTTGTAATTAAGGGGAAAGCGTGAGATCGAGGGCGCCGTTGCTAGCTGAGTCAGGTAAGCTCTCAGCTCTCCCGTTGAGGCGCAGCGAGCGCCGATACCCCGGGCCTTGGGGCTCTTGCTGTCGGTCGCTCTCAGCTTTTCATGCGATGACGGCAGTACAGGCGACATTTCACGATCAGAGTGGCCACAGGACAGAGCATGCAACATTGTCTTGGCCTCTCCTCTTGGGTTGCGGATGCATGTCGCGATCAGGTGGTGGGTGGTGGATATATAGGATTTGGGTCCGAAAGCTCCGTTACAGCTGCTGCTATATTTATTCCTGAACCAAAATCAGATAACATTGGACAAACCAAAGGTGATTAGCACTTTGGCTGGGATTTATGGACGCTAAAGTCGTGAGTGAGGATAACCACATCACTACCTCAGGACTCAGGTGCTCCATTCGCGTGCCGGAGCAGCTAGGAACGTTTCATCTGCTATATTTCTATTCAGGCGGTAACTCGGAATGACCAACGCGCATGCACCTATATTTCTATTGGTTCTAGACTAGATAACACCGCATCAGCTAACGGCAGCTTTGAAGACGTAAATTAAGATCACTAATCGGGCCAAAGGAGCCCATGCAAGGCTGTGAAGCCGCTGCAGGTTTGAAAGGCCGCCTAGCCAGTTGGTTTCCGGCCGAACAGTCATCCCTAATCGGTTGGCCTCACCTGAACTGATAGCATCTCTAGGAGTTTTTTGATCATGTAAAGGGTGACAGCCCAAATCCGAACCACTATATTTAACTCCTTAATTTTTTTAGCTTAATTTCAACCAGTAACAAATACTCGAACCCACTAAATTCAAACATGCAAATAGATCATCTAAAAAGGCACCACATATACCAAGTTTGATAATGATGAACAACGTAGCATGTTTGTGTTGTGGACATCACCCGCACCTCAAACACCACCTCAAAGACCATTCGGACACCAGCTCAGCGCGCTGAACCGGTACACACCTCCTGAGACAGCCGCCAGGCGATCAGCTAAATCCATCTAGGGTTTCGTCCCTCGCCAGCGACGTCGCCGGTCCGCTTCGTCTCTTGTGATCCGATTGTTTTCCGTATTCCTCAGTTTAGTTTCAAGTCGGTCTCTTCTAATTTACGATTGTCATCTTCGACGATGGTTGTTGCTCTAGTGTGCTGGTCCTATGAGACCTTAGCACGACAACTTTCCGTCTGTCTACTACAACAAGCTCAACTACGACAAGCTTTGCCCGACTCCGGTGATGGAGGGGCGAAGACGGCGGCGCGTCTTCGGCTCGTGCTAGTGTCTATAGTCGTCGATAGGTGGTCCAATGATCTATTTGTAATTTCTATTATTTTTATGGCTCTTTGTACTGTTGTTGAATATTATTAAAAGATCGGTAAAATTTCGCAAAAAAGTACACCATTCAGACACCACCACCACCACCAAGTTGGGCCAAGATCCTGGCACGAGAGTGCTCCCGATACGTCCTAGCCGTATCATCTAAGGTGCGTCGGTCCATGAACATGATAGAGCGCTCAACATCCTACTTCTACTTTGCAAAATTGTCCACCTCAAGTGCAAGCCTTTGCACTTCAATCTTTTTCTCTTTGGCCAATCTTTCCTCTTATGGTGCAATCTTCCGTTCCTTCACTGCCAACTTGAGCCACCACTTCTCTTTCGTGCCAACTTTTGCATCAAGCAACACATTCATCAAAACATGACACAAAACAACATCTTCATCCTCATTGTAGTTTTGTGTCCTTTTATTCTTCATGCCAGCATATGAAGTTTGTGTTGCCATAGGTTCATCAACCACCTCCACCTCGGCCACCTCCTCCTCGGCCACCTCTTCTTCCGTATCATCATAGTTGAGATCATTGAGCCCTTCCTTCGATCACCTCGCAGTCGGCGCCTCGAACGCGAGTTGCGACGACCGTGTGCGCCACCGGCCTAGGCGTTGAGGCGGAAGAAGGCGCCTTGCGAGCTATCGTGGTCGAAGGAGCCGTCGTAGTCGATGTTGTGGCCTTCCTCTTCTAATTTCTGACCTGCACCTCGGTGAGAGCCTTCATGGCCTTCGTCGGCCTCCGTGCCCGTGGGCCGCTCAACATCGACGCAAGGGGTGGATAGCCCACCTTCGCTGCCATTGTTGAGGACTTGTCGGCCTTACCGATGGCTTTGCTCGCGCGCCCGCACCACGTCGGTGTTATCGGAAAAAGGCTACTTGTCATCAATCAATCGGTACTCTTTGTTACTCAAGATGGTTATTTGCTAATTCTCGGTGGAATATGAATCATCTTAAAATCCTCAGTTAATTTGGATTGATGACAAAGAGTACCGATTGATTGATGACAAGTAGCCTTTTTCCGATAGAGGCTCCCTCGCTCGCCCCGTGCGGGCGACGAGCGGCCACCACCCCATCGCCCCGCCCCAGACAACCTCCCGCTCTTCTCTCCGGCCGCCGCCGGCGGCGTGGCCCACCGGGCGTTGCCCGCGCACGACTGGGTGGCCTTTTCCGGCGATGGAAGGGGCGTGGGGCCCTGGACGGTGGCGGGGTCCCTCGGCGGTGTGTCTTCCGCGGGCAGGGTGGACAGAGGCACGGCGCTTCCCAGCGCGAGCTTCGCTGGCGGCGGGGCAGTAAAAGAGTTGTGTTCGGTGGTGCTCAGCTCATGCTAGATCTGGGCCCATTTGGGCCCCATCTGGGTTGGATGGGCTTGCCCCGGAACGCTCATGTTCAGCTCCCTGGAGGTGGAGGAAGGGCGACGTAGGGTCTGGTGGGTGGTGGCGCTGGCGGCTACCCTTGCTGCAACGTGGTGACGCAGGATTTGCGGGCCCATTTGGCTCGGACAGGCCTGAGACCTGGTGTGCCCATGTTGCCATATCTGGTCGGCTATTGTCACGGCGGTGGAAGTAGTTCCCTCCTGCGCTGCTGGCATGCTACTACCCCTGGTACCACTGTCACCTTGATCGGGAGTCAAGGCCTCGTCTCGATGCTCACAGTGAGATGATGAAGATGGTGCTTTTTTTGTGGTGGCGCGTGCTGGTTGGCGGTGGTTTGGGTGGAGCACTTCGGACCATCCGGGGTGGTGGTTCTTTGGGGGTAGGCAAAATCCCTGCCGACCCTATCCGGCACTGACGCGGTGTCTCTTGCGGGTGTCGCCTCTCCTTCCTGAAGGGCATCCGGTACCTCCTCCCACCCCCTCCGTGTACCGGGGAAACCCTAGGACTAGTCTGGGCGGCAAAAATGTCGTCGTCGCATCCCATGGTGAAGATGTTGCTTGGTACACGATGGTTCGGAATGCCAGGAGCGTGGTGGGACCTTTCCGGAGGGCGCATCGGTAGAGGGCCATTTTCGTTTCTTCGATCGACCATTGTTGGCATTTATTTCTCTTTTGTTCTGGGCTTGGTTGTGATGTACCCCCAACAAGTTCTTTGTACCGTGTGATTGCTATATTAATATAGCGGGGCGAAAGTCTGATTCGAGGAACTAAGAGTACCTCTAGCTTTCACCACTTTTTTTCAAAAAAAAATTGACCACTTTGTACACAACTAGCACAGTGGTCCTCGCAAATGCACGGGCATCCTCTTTAAAAATTTGTATAAAATTTACGTAACAATAAATCCATTCTTTTTTGTACAGAAACATGTGTACAACTAATAGTATTTTTCTAGCGGTTGTTACTTTGGCCCATTTTAAGAGGTACACTATAAGTTTTTGTTATATAGATTATAATTTTATTGATTCATTTGCCGAGAATTATTGTTCCATGTGTAACTTTAATGGACATGTCACTCTAATACAACATCATTCTCCTGCAGATTTTCCTTAGAAGTATATCATATCTAAATATTAAAATAATGCTCCATAGCACCAAAGGTTATCATATATTTGGTTATCCAAAAAAAATTCCAACATTCCCAAGTTCATAGCTTATAATAAAGGAAGCTATTCACCACATCATTGTGAACATTCACTTATCTAGTCTCTTGCTCGATGCACACACACATTCATTTTCCTAAGAAGATACTTTGTAAGGCTCACTCCTCAAGTTTGGTAAATGAAAAACAAACATTGAAATTGATGTTTATCGAGAAAATTACATGATAGTGAGAACAAAATGGAACACCAAAGAAACCTTGCCTTTCTCAATTACCACTCCCAAGTTAACCGGATCGGTATGACTTTGCCACATAGATGATCTATTGTAAGTCTATAGAAGAAATGGTATATGCATCCATTGCACCAACATCATCTGGCGACCTGATGCTGTATCAGCTTTGATGCACTGCACATATGATTTAAGGTTTATACTTTCAAAATACCACAGTAACTTTTAATGGACTTTTTAAAATGGCACAGCCAACTATGCAAGGAGAAAATAAACAAAATCAGAAAACCAGTTAAGTTCATAAGACACGGACAGTGGCATAGGTTAACCACTTTTTGGGGTCATGACTCATGAGCTTATACCGTTCAACTATTTACTGCCATCTGGTCAACAAACAGTCCCTCCCAGACCTAAACAACTCTAACAACTAAAAGTTATCTGGATAAAATTCTGAGGTAGTGCCATGTTATATTTATCACCACTTCTTATCTACGAGTATTTAGGCAGGTCAAGCTTCCAAAAAAATTCCACATCTAGTCGTACTTCGGCCATTAGCAATCTATCATATAAGAACTATGTCATGATTTATACCTCGTCTTATCTTATCATATGTACACCAAATAATTGGGGATGCACAGCTTAAAATTAGATATTTGTGTAAAAATAATTTCATCCACGATCACCATACAATTAGAAAGCCCTGTTTGACTATCTAATGATAGATAAATGCACAAAGTTTCATGTAATTAGATATAGGAAAAGGAACCTGGATCATCATCATCGAGTGAGGCTATTGAAGAGCTCAGCTAGTAAATCCGCAAAGCTCATCTCTATACCCTGTCAAATCGACCTATCTATGGTCTTCATGTGCTACGGAGTCCATCGCCCATGCTCCCAATGGCTTGTTGTTCCTCACTTAATCCAGCGCATTAGACAACGGGACTGTTTTTTAAGTTATATATATTATTTATAATTGATTCTTGGGTAAATTTGAAGGAAGGCCAAACTGTTTTTAGTTAAAAAGAATTCACTATCAGAATTATGGAGTGTCAAGAATCAAGATCACTTATTTGTACTTCAATCTGTTGTCAAGTATTCTTTGTAAAAGTTGTAGTAGATTGTATGAGTCACCTACTCACACTTCTTGGCGTGACAGCAGATAGTGTGGCTCGCTTGAACAATGTCATTCTGTGTCATGACCCACGAGCTTTAGGACAGAGTTAGCTTGTTTCTCTAATGACGGCGTTGCAGGATGTGCTGGAATCAGATACTACCTCCGTCGCACAATATAAGCTTTTTAGCAAATTGTTTTAGCTTTCTAAAATATTATGGAACAGAGGGAGTACAGTTAAGTGTCATGCGAGTATGTACACTACAGGAATGGATGAATACGTCGACGGCCGGTCGCTACGCCGATGGCCAAACATCAGGGCCGTCGGCATAGACCGTGACCAGACCAGCCCCGCCAAGCAGCTGTCGGCCTAGAAATGCCCTCGGCGTATCCTATGCTACGCCGACGGCTGCCCTCGGCGTAGCTATTTTTCCTTTTATCTCATTAAACTTTGAAAAATCAAAACTAAATCATTCTAATTCGGAAAATACAAATAATATATCAAAATTTGCAGAAAAATAAGATCTATCTATCTACACTCAAATATTACATATTTGTAAACAAAACTAAGTGAAACATAAAACATTATATATAGTTTAAAACGGGCATAAAAAATTCAAAAACGATCAAAACAATGCAAAACCTTCGCGTGGTGTCATATTATGTGACATAGTTACAAGGAAAAATATCAAACCTACTATATTGATTATGTCTGAAAAAATCCTTCACAAAATGACCTACCTCATTCGAGGTTTCTTGGCTTTCGGGTCAAATGACCAATGTTATGGCTAGAATCAAGGCATAGTTTGTGATAATGTTCCCATATTGTGCATACACGTGCATCATGGGATATCGAACAATGTTGCAGGAGGAAGTTTTTATTTTCGTCGCACCAAAAAGGCATTTTCCATTTTCCGAGCACAAAAATGGGGGAGTTTTGTGAAGCAACCACCAAATGACTAATTCAAAATGCTACCACGACATTTTTACAAAATACTATACCACCTTACATAGACAATGTCCTAACAGGGGGATCTCAAACCTTTCCGTCTATCCCTGGTGAAAAAGACAAATTTCTGCCGAATCGGTAGAAAGTGGGTCAGATATGAACTATAGGTACATGATCTGATGCTCATGATTTTAAAAAAATCATTTTTAGGTTCACAATATGCTATTTTATCAGAGATCCAATGCAAGTTTAGCGAGGCTCGGCCCCGAGCTAAGAATCTTCGTGCCCGCCGTTCGACAAAGTTTGACGATAGTTTAAAAAGGGCATAAAAATTCAAAAACGATCAAAACAATGCAAAACCTTCGCGTGGTGTCATATTATGTGACATAGTTACAAGGAAAAATATCAAACCTACTATATTGATTATGTCTGAAAAAATCCTTCACAAAATGACCTACCTCATTCGAGGTTTCTTGGCTTTCGGGTCAAATGACCAATGTTATGGCTAGAATCAAGGCATAGTTTGTGATAATGTTCCCATATTGTGCATACACGTGCATCATGGGATATCGAACAATGTTGCAGGAGGAAGTTTTTATTTTCGTCGCACCAAAAAGGCATTTTCCATTTTCCGAGCACAAAAATGGGGGAGTTTTGTGAAGCAACCACCAAATGACTAATTCAAAATGCTACCACGACATTTTTACAAAATACTATACCACCTTACATATACAATGTCCTAACAGGGGGATCTCAAACCTTTCCGTCTATCCCTGGTGAAAAAGACAAATTCCTGCCGAATCGGTAGAAAGTGGGTCAGATATGAACTATAGGTACATGATCTGATGCTCATGATTTTAAAAAAATCATTTTTAGGTTCACAATATGCTATTTTATCAGAGATCCAATGCAAGTTTAGCGAGGCTCGGCCCCGAGCTAAGAATCTTCGTGCCCGCCGTTCGACAAAGTTTGACGATAGTTTAAAACGGGCATAAAAAATTCAAAAACAATCAAAAAAATGCAAAACCTTGAGTAATCGAAGGCCGTGATTACCACTTAGATTTCCTTTTATCATTCCTGCACTCATCTTGAGTAACAAAGAGTACCGATTGATTGATGACAAGTAGCCTTCTTCCGATAGAGGCTCCCTCGCTCGCCCCGCGCGGGCGACTAGCGGCCACCACCCCATTGCCCCGCCCCTGACAACCTCCCGCTCTTCTCTCTAGCCGCCGTCGGCGGCGTGGCCCACCGGGCGTTGCCCGCACATGATTGGGTGGCCTTTTCCGGTGATGGAAGGGGCGCGGGGCCCTGGATGGTGGCGGGATCCCTCGGCGGTGTGTCTTCCGCGGGCAGGGTGGACAGAGGCGCGGCGCTGCCCAGCGCGAGCTTCGCTGGAGGTGGGGCAGTAAAAGAGTTGTGTTCGCTGGTGCTCAGCTCATGCTAGATTTGGGCCCGTTTGGGCCCCATCTGGGTTGGATGGGCTTGCCCCGGAATGCTCATGTTCAGCTCCCTGGAGGTGGAGGAAGGGCGACGTAGGGTCTGGTGGGTGGTGGCACTGGCGGCTGCTCTTGCTGCAACGTGCTGACACAGGCTTTGCGGGCCCATTTGGCTCGGACAGGCCTGAGACCTGGTTTGTGCCCCTGTTGCCATATCTGGTCGGCTACTGCCACGGCGGTGGAAGTAGTTCCCTCCTGCGCTGCCGGCATGCTACTACCCCTGGTACCACTGTCACCTTGATCAGGAGTCAAGGCCTCGTGCCGATGCTCACAATGAGATGATGAAGATGGTGCTTTTTTGTGGTGGCGCGTGCTGGTTGGCGGTGGTTTGGGTGGAGCACTTCGGACCATCCGGGGTGGTGGTTCTTTGGGGGTAGGCAAAATCCCTGCCGACCCTATCCGGCACTGACGCGGTGTCTCTTGCGGGTGTCGCCTCTCCTTCCTGAAGGGCATCCGGTACCTCCTCCCACCCCCTCCGTGTACCGGGGAAACCCTAGGACTAGTCTGGGCGGCAAAAATGTCGTCGTCGCATCCCATGCTGAAGATGTTGCTTGGTACACGATGGTTCGGAATGCCAGGAGCGTGGTGGGACCTTTCCGGAGGGCACATCGGTAGAGGGCCATTTTCGTTTCTTCGATCGACCATTGTTGGCATTTATTTCTCTTTTGTTCTGGGCTTGGTTGTGATGTACCCCCAACAAGTTCTTTGTACCGTGTGATTGCTATATTAATATAGCGGGACGAAAGTCTGATTCGAGGAACTAAGAGTACCTCTAGCTTTCACCACTTTTTTTCAAAAAAATATTGACCACTTTGTACACAACTAGCACAGTGGCCCTCGCAAATGCACGGGCATCCTCTTTAAAAATTTGTATAAAATTTACATAACAATAAATCCATTCTTTTTGTACAGAAACATGTGTACAACTAATAGTATTTTTCTAGCGGTTGTTACTTTGGCCCATTTTAAGAGGTACACTATAAGTTTTTGTTATATAGATTATAATTTTATTGATTCATTTGCCGAGAATTATTGTTCCATGTGTAACTTTAATGGACATGTCACTCTAATACAACATCATTCTCCTGCAGATTTTCCTTAGAAGTATATCATATCTAAATATTAAAATAATGCTCCATAGCACCAAAGGTTATCAGATATTTGGTTATCCAATTTTTTTCCAACATTCCCAAGTTCATAGCTTATAATAAAGGAAGCTATTCACCACATCATTGGGAACATTCACTTATCTAGTCTCTTGCTCGATGCACACACACATTCATTTTTCTAAGAAGATACTTTGTAAGGCTCACTCCTCAAGATCGGTAAATAAAAAACAAACATTGAAATTGATGTTTATCTAGAAAATTGCATGATAGTGAGAACAAAATGGAACACCAAAGAAACCTTGTCTTTGTCAATTACCACTCCCAAGTGAACCGGATCGGTATGACTTTGCCACATAGATGATCTATTGTAAGTCTATAGAAGAAATGGTATATGCATCCATTGCACCAACATCATCTGGCGACCTGATGCTGTATCAGCTTTGACGCACTGCACATATGATTTAAGGTTTATACTTTCAAAATACCACAATAACTTCTAATGGACTTTTTAAAATGGCACAGCCAACTATGCAAGGAGAAAATAAACAAAATCAGAAAACCAGTTAAGTTCCTAAGACACGGACAGTGGCATAGGTTAACCACTTTTTGGGGTCATGACTCATGAGCTTATGCCGTTCAACTATTTACTGCCATCTGGTCAACAAACAGTCCCTCCCAGACCTAAACAACTCTAACAACTAAAAGTTATCTGGATAAAATTCTGAGGTAGTGCCATGTTATATTTATCACCACTTCTTATCACTAGTGCACCCCCCCCCTCTAACACCGGTTTGGAGGGCCCTCTAACAGCGGTTGTAGAACCGCTGTTGAGGGTTCTGTGTTAGAGGGCCCCCCCCCCTTTAACACCGGTTCTTATACGAACCGGTGTTAAAGGGTGGCGCACGTGGGGCTGCCGCAGGGCTCAGCCCCCCCCCCCCTTTAACACCGGTTCGTAACACGAACCGGTGTTAAAGGTTCTGTGCCGTGGCAGGAAAAAGAGATAAATCTCTGCCGCGGCAGGAAAACAGCCTAAATCTCTGCCGCGGCAGAGTTCTGCCCCTGCCCCGTTCTGGGCGTATTTTTGCGGCGCGGCGGGGACAGGGAGGGGGAGGGGGAATCGATCGGGAGCGGTATACACATACATCGTCATCGGTACATACGAGTAATGAATAATTAAGCAACTAGTATTATACACAACATCGTCATTGTGTGGTATTCTCCGTAAACGTTGAAGCATCAAGTACAAGACAAACACGTTGAAGCATATATACAACGTTCATTTTGGTGGATATCTAAAGAGTTCTCCGCCAGGCGTGACGACCTCATCAAGTATGAACCCCGCCAATTCCTCTTGAATGGCTCGTATGCGGTCAAATGGTAGGAGTTGGTCCCGCATCCGTTCGATCCGAATATATATGAAGAATGGGGTCAATATATATATAAGAATAAAACTCAACACAATTGATGGTAATAAAATAATATTGTGTACTTTGTTTACTTACTCTAAGTTGTTCTAGTGCGGCTTGGCCCGTCGCACATATCGTGTTGCGAATGAACTCGCAAACATAGTACCCACATAAGTTATTGCCATGTCCCTGATGCGCGCACTTTACGAGAATAGAGAGTTCAGTTAAAATAATAATCAATAAAGCATGATATAATGGAATTGGAAGCAGAATCAAAGAGATACGCAGACCTAGCTAGCTAGTATTACTTACATTTTGGTCTACAAATTTTAGTTCTTCTGACCATTCACCCACGGCCCTGCCCGTGAACCTTTTCCAAACCCTGTCCGGCAAAGAAAATGGATAAAGGAGTAATTAATTACTTATTGTCATGAAAGTTGCCGATCTAGTGCAATAATATGATTGAAATTACCTCTGGAGCATCTCTCTAAAGTCTGCCCATAGCTCTTTTTCTTTTCGTAACGAGTCCATGACAAGGACTTTTCCTGAGTCAGGTTGAATGACTAGCAGAATAAAGTGGAACCTACGCACGCATAACTCATCATCAGTTACACTTAACATCGAGTAAGCTGAAACAAAATGTGTACAAGAGAGGGTAACAGTACTGACGAGAAGTTGTAAGGCAATAGTATTTACCTTTTGGTTTGTTGTCTCAGTAAAGACCTTAGCAATAAATCTTCTGTTTGCCCGGGTTTGGTTCTTACCACTTCTTCATGAACTCTATTTGGGTCAACGAACCCAATGTCAAAAGGTCCTCCTTTCATGCATTCCATAACCTTTTTCCTGCATAATAGTATATACATATATGGTGAGCATATATATATACATGGAATTAATGAAGTGACTGAGATGAGATAGAAAATACAGAAATAGTACTTACACACAATAAAGGCTGATGGCAGCTTTGTCGAGTTCCTTCTGATTGAATAGAAAATGCAAGTCTTCAATGTTGAAGTCGATCTCGTCGTCTCCGCACAAGAAAATCTCATCTCTTATATGCGCCTTGATCCATTCTTCCTTTCTCGTCTTGCAGAAATCAAGGTACCACTTGTGCAATCTTC
Source organism: Avena eriantha (assembly GCA_910589775.1). NCBI lineage: Eukaryota > Viridiplantae > Streptophyta > Magnoliopsida > Poales > Poaceae > Avena > Avena eriantha. Next base: position 465,550,080 of record OU342741.1, read on the forward strand.
GCATCTTTGTTGGTAGATTCTTGAGCTCCTCTTTCTTGACGAGATTCTTCCCATACTTCCATGACTGTATGGGGTTGGCATCGCATTTGGGCAAGTTGTCTCCCATGATGTTCAAGTATGCAATGTAAGTCATCCCCATCTCATTGGCCTTTCTTTGTAGCTCTGCCTCGTAATCATTTACGGGAGGAGCGTCCCGTGTGTCGAACACTTGGAGCGGGGCGCATGATTGGTTTTCCTGCTCTCCGAGCATGGGAACTGTTTTCTGGGGTGCCGCACGACTGCTACTTTCAGTCTCCCTACGGCGCCTTGCATCCGCCTTCAAAATCTGGCGCTCGTAGTCCGGCACAAGTGGGGTTTTAGGTTTCAAAAGATTTTTGTAAAACTTCTCCACCACCGCCGGATCTATTTTCTCCTTTGGCTCGGCCCGTCTAGGTGCAAAGAATTTCTTGACCTCTTCTCCCGAGATCCTATTGGTCTCCTCGTCGCTGCGATTCCACGGTAAAACCGGCAATGGCTTGGCGGAAGGCTGTGGGACGTAGTTTTTTGAACTCTTTGGCGTACGGTTTCCTGCGGATTTCTTTGTGGCAGTTCTAGTGATGCTCTGCGTGGCAGTGCTCTTCCGCTTATGCTGAGGAGATGGCTGAAGCGCCGGAGATGGCTGACGGGCAGGAGATGGCTGGCGCGCCGGAGATGGCTGCCGCGCCGGAGATGGCTGCCGCGTAGGAGATGGCTGAAGCACCGGAGATGGCTGCCGCGCAGGAGATGGCTGAAGCGGCTCAGACTGCTGACGCTGCAGAGACGGCAGGGGTGCTAGTGGCCTCCAATTTGGAAGCACGATGTGTTCCTTCTTCCAAAGAATGGTTGTTTTCACTGCAAATTTGAGTTGAGTTTCCCCTTCACCTATAGCATGGTCAAGCTGTGCTTCCTCATATTCCTTCACAACCTCATCCACCCCGACAATAGCATAGCCATCTGGAATCGGTCGGCAGTGGTAAGTTCCACCAGCTATAGGAGGTAAGGCATAGCCGACAGCCACCTTAATGGATAAGCCCATTAATCTCACATGCAGCTCAGCGTGTTCGCTCTCCGTGATCTCATCCACGGGGTATCGAGGACCCGCCATTTCAAGCGTGGGCTTCACGTTCTCCGTGGAAGCCACGCTGCTTTTCCGCGCAGAGTCTGGGCCGCCGGCAGATTCCAATGCAGGCTCTTCGTGCCGCTGAGATGGGTCGGTAGCTTGATGGCTCTGTTGTGCATTCACTTGCGCATGCAGCGTCACAAGTGCATGTTCTATGTGTGTCATCCGCTCTGTACGCTCTTTTTCTTTTCTGCTGCGCCATCTGTAAGAGTCGCTCCACTCGGCAAACCCATCCTTCCACGTCATACCCCCTGTGCCTCGTGCATGTCCAGGGTGTTCTTTTTTACCAATGGCGCGTGTGAGCTGGTCATTCTCTCTGTCGGGATGGAAGGTCCTGACGGCTGTTTCCTCGTATGCCGTGATGAGTTCAGTGACGGGTTTGGCAAGGAGGGTTGGGAAGATACAAAATCCTGTTTCTGGGTCCAACCTTGCCCCGATTCCGTAGAACCAAGTCTTTGCACGTAGGTCCCACCCATGTGTCTGGGGTGTGATCCCTCTGTCGCGCAGGGCCTTCTCAGCTTCCTCCCACTTAGGCCTCTGAGATATGTAGCCACCTGACCCTGTCCTCTGGTGATATTCCTTCTTCTGGGCATTTAGCGTATAGGTTTCTGACCTCTTTGTAGCTATAGCACCTTTCTTGTATGCCACAAATTCGCGCCAGTGAGGTCTTATCTTCGCATAATATGCGTCTTCGAAATCTGGAGTCTCGCGAGCTTTGACAAATTTGTTCAATTTTTTCTTCCAGTTGCGGAAAGCGTCAGCCATCTTCTTTAGAGTCCACTCTTTGACCTTTTCCTTTATAACCGGTTGTTTTCATCCTCCTCTGGCGGAAGGATGAAATTTACCAACAGCGAATTCCAAAGCGTTTCTTTGGATCTTTCATCGACAAAGGTACCGTCGCCATTCTTTGGCTTATTCCAATATTCAATTATGATTGGAATTTGGTCCCTAACAAGAACTCCAGCCTGACGTACAAATTTGTCTGCGGCCTTCTTGGGCTCCATCGGCCGGCCATCAACACGGACTTCTTTGATCGTGAACTTTGCACGATCTTTCAACCGATGGCTCGCGCCTCGCTTGCTCTTTTTTGTAGAAGAAGATGGTTGCTGGCTGGTCGATCTAGAGGGCTAAAAGAAGAAAGAAGCGTTAATTAATACATGTAGAAGAAGATTGTTGGTGGAAGTCAGCAGAGGCTTAATCAATGCATATACCTCGCCGGACTTTGTAATCACTAAATTGCGTTCACCGGAGTCTTCATCTTCTCCATGACTACTTGAGCTGTCATCATGTCTCTCCAAGTTCAGATATTGTGAGGTGTCCTCATCGATAATGTTCTCCATTATTTCTTCTTCAAGGTTTCTACTAAGTGGATCCATAGTTTCTAAAACAATAATATTATCTAGAGTAAGAGAGTAAACATTCAAGTGGACTTGGATTCATACACAAATATACATATTATTCATACAAAAATACACAAATAAATACACAAATGAAATTAAAACCCTAAGGATGCTTGATCATTTTAAACGAGTTCCGAGGGGTCCAAACCCTAATTCGGAGAAATCCCGGATACATATGAGAGGGGCTAGCTACAGTGGCTGACCGGAGGATGCTCCAGAAAGCGGCGGCTGGCGGCAGCGAGGTGACGACCCTAAACTAATACTAACTATAAAATACACTAAATAACCCTAAACTAAATACACTAAATACCAGCAGAGGCTTCGGTGTTGGCGCGCGACGGGGGTGGCGGCCGACGCGGGCGCGCGCGGTGGCGGACGGTGTTGGCGCGGCGGGGGGCGTCGACTGCGACGGCGACGGCTCGCGCGCGCGGGGAGCAATGCGCACAAGCCAAACCTAGTTATGCTAGGAGCAGTGGAAATACACTAATATAAGCTCATAGGGAATAATGCAACGGATAGGATACTCTATCTATCGATAAAATACCATAGTAGAATCGTATGCATCATGGCAAGAATGAAATACTTTCAAAATCATAGGATTCTTTTATGTGTGAGGCTATGCTTGCCTTGTTTGTTGATACCCAGATATAGATCTTCGGAAGCCTTATGCTTGACTTGATTATAGTTGATCAAGTATTGTTCTTCAAGCTTCGATGATGTTGATCTCGGTCTTCGATCTCGGAGTCGGTATCGTATTCTACCGGGAAGAAGCAAACATCGGAAAGAAAGGGAGAACAACAATCAACACATGGCATCGATGCAATGATCAAGCAAGTTAAATAGATCTTAAATGAAACCCTAGGGCATGCTTGATAATTTTAAACAGGGTCCGAAGGGTACAAACCCTAGAACAGGGGAACCCCGGAACACCTATGAGGGGCTGATTTAGTTCTCTAATTAAAATTGTCATTTAAGTTGCTTAACAATGCATGATTATAGCTTAAACAAATAGATCTCAATTTTATGGACATTTTGATATATTATACATATTTTTCTAACTTATAAATAATTAGTTATTGAATTTATAAGATTTAAACCAATTTCTGAAATTATTAAACCATTTAAAAACCTTTTATTGTGTCAGCATGACGTAGGACTGACGTCACCAGAGGGGACAGGTTGTTTCTCACCAGGGCTGGGTCTAGCCACTGCAACAGACGGACGGGCCCGAGGCCACGTCGGATGCCACCGTGGCGGTCAGCGGTCAACGGGCCCACGGGCCACGTCGGGTGATGCCGCGGTGATGTCATCGCAGTGGCCACCGTCGGTTATCACCGATGACGACGACAGAGGGCGCGCGGGGCTGCGTTCGGGCGAGCGTGTCCAGGCGGACCAGAAACTAGCGGCGCAACTGGCTTTTGGTCGCTGGAGCAGCAGCGACGACGGTGGTCTACGGCGGCGAAGGGCAGGCGCACGACGCGAGCTCGGTACAGAGCGGGAGGAGGACGATAAGGTGGTCCCTTCGAACCGGAAGCTCACCTTGAGCATGTAGCGCGCGACGGAGATGGTCGGAGATGGTCGTCGACGCGGAGGAGATGGTCGTCGGAGGCGAAGAGGCCGAAGGAGACGACGGTTTCGATCTGGCTGGGGGGGAAGAAGGAAGGGGAAGGGCGTTATAACACCCCCCCCTTTAACACCGGTTCGTGGCTAGAACAGGTGTTAAAGGGGGGGAATTCGTTTCGCGCCCGCACCCCCCCCTTTAACACCGGTTCCAGCCACGAACCGGTGTTAAAGGGGGGGTCGTGGCTGGAACCGGTGTTAAAGGGGGGGCATTTATTTCATGCATTTATTTAAAAGGGGTGGGGGCATTTATAATTCAAAAAATAGGATATGAATTTAGAAAATTCATATCTTATTCATTTCAACTCAGAAAATATGAATAATATATCATAATTTTCAGAAAAATAATATCTATCCATTCATGTAAAAACATTTTGTATTTACTTTAGATGAAAATTTTCAAAATGATTAAAACACTTACATATAAATTTTGATTATTTAATTCAAACAAAAATAAATTGTCAAATCCTAAAACTTTGAACATAAGAAATATTAAGCATCTAAAAAGGAATCTAACCCTATTTTATTAGAGCAAATCATATTTTATTTTTGTATTAACATTTTTGAATTGATTGGATATTTAAATGCCGCATCTTTTGTATACACTTGAATCTGAGCATCGTATCATTTTGTGAAGGAGATAGAACTGGAACTAAAATACAGAATGCAACTAATAGTAAGTTACATAAAACACGACTGAAAATTAAGATACATAAAAGAACTGAAAATTAACATACATGGCCAGATTAAGTAACAATCGGTCGAACTTGTTTCGGAATGTTGGAGTGATTCAGTCATGCTCCTGCCTACACCTGTAATACTCGCCACTGTAGTCGTCGTACTCGCCGCTGCCGTCATCGCTGTCGTCGTCGGGGTCGCCGTAATTGAACCTTGAAGGCTGAGTACGCGTGGGTTGGACTTGAGGGTAGCGCAGACGGGGTTAGAGTCGGCGGCAGTGTCATAGGCCATGACGCTCTGGAGAGTCCGACCGCGCCACCATAGCCGACGGCCAGCCTCGTTGAAGTTCGGAGGAGGTGGGCCGTCCTCCTCGTGCCTGGAGAGCGCCCTCTCACGCCGATCCATGAAGAAGGCTTCCCAAGTAGGGAAATAGTCGGGATGCCATCTGGGATTCCTCCGCTGCTCCGGCGTGAGCTCGAAGTAGTAGTTGTTCGTGATGGCCATCCGGCGCGCCACACCTAGAGGGACAGGAGGAAACAGCACGCCTCTGGCGCTTAGCATCCAGCCGACGGGGACACAGTAGCCCGGCGGGCAGGGGTAGTTCGAGGCGCAAAGCGCCTCCGCCTCCCTGGGGGTTAGTGCTACGGTGGAAGCCATGGGAAAGAGTGATGAGGTTGCAGATATGAGTCTAGAGATGTGCAATGACAATGGAGGCCAACCCTACATATATATAGTGAAGAACTGGCGGGAAGAACTGGAGGGAAGAACTGGCGGGAAAAAATGGCGGGAAGAAAAATGGCGGGAAAAAATGGCGGGAAGAAAAATGGCGGGAAAAAATGGCGGGAAGAAAAATGGAGGGAAGAAATAGAAGGAAGAAAAATGGCTCATTTAATACATATACTATTAACAGAAGAAATATGACATTGATTTCCATGTTGAGATACATATGTGTGCCAAAAATGGCTCAATTAATACATATAGTCAATCTTATGATCGCGTCGGCCGTAACCATGGAGTATCAACGCCGTTTAACAGGATGGTTGGGTCAGTCTTCACTCTGAAGGGCGAAATTTCATCAAACTTATTATAATCTTCTGACATGTCTGTCTTGTCCTCCACTCCCACGATGTTTCTTTTCCCTGAAAGAACTATGTGACGCTTTGGCTCATCGTGTGATGTATCTGTTTGCTTATTTTTTCTTTTTTTCGGTTTGGTAGACATGTCCTTCACATAGAAAACCGGAGCCACATCATTGGCTAAGACGAATGGTTCGTCTAAGTTCTTGTCTACCTTCATAAGATTGTTGAGATCCACCGTTGTCATTCCGTACTTCTTGTCTACCTCAACCCCCCCTCCTGTTAGCTTGACCCATTTGCATCGAAACAAGGGGACCTTAAAATTAAGTCCATAGTCAAGTTCCCATATCTCCTCTATGAACCCATAATACGTGGTCTTTTGCCCATTGTCTTCTGATGCATCGAAGCAGACACCACTATTTTGGTTGGTGCTCTTTTTATCTTGGCCTATCGTGTAAAATGTATTCCCATTTATCTCGTACCCTTGGAAAGTACATACAGTCGAAGATGGTGTCCTGGCCAACAAGTACAGCTGATCCCCAACAGTGGTGTTATTCATGAGAAGTCTTTGCAGCCAGCCGCCAAAACTCGCCATGTGTTCACTTATAATCCATTCATCAGACTGCCCCGGGTGTTTGAGGCGTATTAAATTCTTGTGTTCATTGATATACGGGGCAACCAAGATAGATCTTTGTAAAACCGTGTAGTGTGCTTGATTGAGAGAATGCCCGTCCCTATATATCATTGCTTTACATCCTAGGGTGCCTTTTCCACGCAGTCTCCCCTCATGTCGTGATTCTGGAACACCAATCGCCTTAAGGTCAGGAATAAAATCAACACAGAACTCAATGACCTCCTCTGTTACATAGCCCTTGGAGATGCTTCCTTCTGGCCTAGCACGGTTATGAACATATTTCTTTAAGACTGCCATGTACCTCTCGAAGGGGAACATATTGTGTAGAAATACAGGACCGAGAATGGCAATCTCTTCTACTAGGTGAACCAGGAGATGCATCATAATATTGAAGAAGGATGGTGGGAACACCAACTCAAAGCTGACAAGACATTGGGCCACATCTGTCTGTAACCCTGGTAGGCTTTCTGGATCGATTACCTTCTGAGATATTGCATTGAGGAATGCACATAGCTTCACAATGGGTACTCGAACATTTTCAGGTAGAAGCCCCCTCAATGCAATCGGAAGCAATTGTGTCATAATCACGTGGCAGTCATGAGACTTCAGGTTTTGGACTTTTTTCTCTGCCATATTTATTATTCCCTTTATATTCGACGAGAAGCCAGACGGGACCTTGATACTGCTCAGGCATTCAAAAAAGATTTCCTTCTCTGCTTTGGTAAGAGCGTAGCTGGCAGGAGTTAAGTGGCATCGTTTACCCTTCTTGTTCTCAGGATGCATAGGCTCTTCAGGGTCTTTCAGACGTTGCTGGTCCTGCCGTGCTTCCGGTGTGTCTTCCCATACACTCCTAGGAAGCCTAGCAGGTTCACGCAAACATTCTTCGTCACATGCATCACGTCGATTGAAGAGCGGACCTCTAAGACTTTCCAATAGGGTAGGTCCCAAAATATAGATTGCTTCTTCCACATGGGCGCGTGTCCGGCATCGTCATTCGGAACAGATAGACTGCCAGGACCTTTTCCAAAGATTACTTCTAGATCCTTGACCATACCAAATACCTCCTCACCGGTACGGAGGACAGGCTTCCTCCGGGGTTCTGCCAGACGTTTGAAATGCTTGCCTTTCTTTCTTAATGGATGCAGGTTCGAAAGAAATCGACGATATCCTAGGTACACAACCTTCTTACATTTATCCAAATATACACTTTCAGTCTCATCTAAACAGTGTGTGCATGCATTGTATCCCTTGTTTGTCTGTCCTGAAATGTTACTAAGAGCAGGCCAATCATTGATGGTTACGAAAAGCAATGCTCGTAGGTCAAATGGCTCCCCTTTGTGCTCATCCCACATACGTACACCTGGTTTGGCCCACAGCTGTAAAAGTTCTTCAACTAATGGCCTTAGGTACACATCAATGTCGTTGCCGGGTTGCCTCGGGCCTTGGATGAGCACTGGCATCATAATGAACTTCCTCTTCATACACAACCAAGGAGGAAGGTTATAGATACATAGAGTCACAGGCCAGGTGCTGTGACTGCAGCTCTGCTCACCAAAAGGATTCATGCCATCTGTACTTAGACCAAACCTTAAGTTCCTTGCGTCACGTGCGAAGTCCGGGTACTCTCGCTCGACTTTTCTCCACTGTGACCCATTAGCGGGGTGTCTCAACATCGCGTCTTTCTTACGGTCTTCCATGTGCCATCGCAACAACTTGGCATGCTCTTTATTTCTGAAGAGACGTTTTAACCGTGGTATTATAGGAGCATACCACATAACCTTGGCAGGAACCTTCTTCCTAGGGGCCTCGCCCTCAACATCGCCAGGATCGTCTCGTCTGATCTTATACCGCAGTGCAGTGCATACCGGGCATGCATCCAAATTCTCGTACTTCTCACCGCGGTAGAGGATGCAGTCATTAATGCAGGCATGTATCTTCTGCACGTCTAATCCTAGAGGGCAGACAACCTTCTTTGCTTGGTATGTACTGTCGGGCAACTCATTATTTCTTGGAAGAAGATTCTTCATTTTTACCAACAACTTTGAAAATGCGCTGTCAGTCACACCGTTCTTTGCCTTCCATTGCAGCAAATCCAGTGTGGTACCTAGCTTTTTGTGGCCATCTTCGCAAGTTGGGTACAACAATGTTTTGTGATCCTTTAACATCTGCTCCAGCTTCTCCTTCTCCTTTTCAGTTTCACATTCTTCCTTTGCATCAGTAATGGCCCGACCAAGATCGTCATCAGTGGGCCCATCTGCTGCCTCTTGATCTTCATTATCTACCCCCGTTGCAGTATCATCATATTCAGGATACATATTATGATAGTTGTCATCATCCTCTTCTTCTTCATTGTCTTCCATCACAACCCCTTTTTCTCCGTGCTTAGTCCAACAATTATAGCTGGGCATGAAACCAGATCGAAGCAGGTGGGCGTGAATGGTTCTGGTATTTGAGTAGTCTTTCTTGTTCTGACAGTGAACACACGAACAACACATAAAACCGTTGTGACCACGGTTTGCATTAGCCACAACGATGAAATTTTGGAGGCCCGTAATGTACTCGGAAGTGCGGCGGTCACCGTACATCCATTGCCGGTTCATCTGCATTAATATATAGTATATATCAAAAATAATAGGGAGATGACCATTTATATATATAGTACATCAATGACACATGAAAGGATAGTTGCCGACCTCGACCGAGAAGGAAAGAGCAACGAGAAAACTTATTTTGAGCTCTCGGGCATTTCACCGAACACCTCTTGTGCATACGAAAAAAACACAAACTAGCACACTTCACACCCTCTTGCTAGGCTCCAAAATGAGATAGTGAAAAAATGGAAGAGTGGGGTGTGGGCTGCGGTGTCTTATATAGCCCCCCCCTTTAACACCGGTTCAAGCCACGAACCGGTGTTAAAGGGGGGGGCTGCGCGGGCCACTGGTGCAGGGGCCTTTAACACCGGTTCGTGCCACGAACCGGTGTTAAAGGGGCGGGGCTCCTTTTTGCTGCACAGGCCACGCTGGTACAGGCCCCCTCTTTAACACCGGTTCGTAGAAGAACCGATGTTAAAGCCCATTCTCAGGCTCAACCAAAGGCCTCATTTCCACTAGTGTATCTACGAGTATTTAGGCAGGTCAAGCTTCCAGAAAAATTCCACATCTAGTCGTACTTCGGCCATTAGCAATCTATCATATAAGAACTATGTCATGATTTATACCTCATATGTACACCAAATAATTGGAGATGCACAGCTTAAAATTAGATATTTGTGTAAAAATAATTTCATCCACGATCACCATACAATTAGAAAGCCCTGTTTGACTATCTAATGATAGATAAATGCACAAAGTTCCATGTAATTAGATATAGGAAAAGGAACCTGAATCATCATCATCGGGTGAGGCTATTGAAGAGCTCAGCTAGTAAATCCGCAAAGCTCATCTCTATACCCTGCCAAATCGGCCTATCTATGGTCTTCATGTGCTACGGACTCCATCGCCCGTGCTCTCAATGGCTTGTTGTTCCTCACTTAATCCAGCGCATTAGACAACGGGACTGTTTTTTAAGTTATATATATTATTTATAATTGATTCTTGGGTAAATTTGAAGGAAGGCCAAACTGTTTTTAGTTAAAAAGAATTCACTACCAGAATTATGGAGTGTCAAGAATCAAGATGACTTATTTGTACTTCAATCTGTTGTCAAGTATTCTTTGTAAAAGTTGTAGTAGATTGTATGAGTCACCTACTCACACTTCTTGGCGTGACAGCAGATAGTGTGGCCCGCTTGAACAATGTTGTTATGTGTCATGACCCACGAGCTTTAGGATAGAGTTAGCTTGTTTCTCTGATGACGGTGTTACAGGATGTGCTGGAATCATATACTACCTCCGTTGCACAATATAAGCTTTTTAGCAAATTGTTTTAGCTTTCTAAAATATTATGGAACAGAGGGAGTACAGTTTAGTGTCGTGCGAGTATGTATCACTATAGGAATGGATGAATACGCCGACGGCCAAACATCGGGGCCGTCAGCGTAGACCGTGACCAGGCCAGCCCCGCCAAGCAGTCGTCGGCGTAGAAATGCCCTCGGCGTATCCTATGCTACGCCGATGGCTGCCCTCGGCGTAGCTATTTTTTCTTTTATCTCATTAAACTTTGAAAAATCAAAACTAAATCATTCTAATTCGAAAAATACAAATAATATATCAAAATTTGTAGAAAATAAGACCTATCTATCTACACTTAAATATTACATATTTGTAAACAAAATTAAGTGAAACATAAAACATTATATATAGTTTAAAACGGGCATAAAAAATTAAAAAAGATCAAAACAATGCAAAACCTTCGCGTAGTGTCATATTATGTGACATTGTTATAAGGAAAAATATCAAACCTGCTATATTGATTATGTCTGAAAAAATCCTTCACAAAATGACCTATCTCATTCGAGGTTTCTTGGCTTTCGGGTCAAATGACCAATGTTATGGCTAGAATCAAAGCATAGTTTGTGATAATGTGCCCATATTATGCATACATGTGCATTATGGGATGTCGAACAATGTTGCAGGAGGAAGTTTTCATTTTCGTCGCACCAATAAGGCATTTTCCATTTTCCGAGCACAAAATGGGGGAGTTTTGTGAAGCAACCACCAAATGACTACTTCAAAATGCTACTACCACATTTTTACAAAATACTATACCACCTTACATAGACAATGTCCTAACAGGGGGATCTCAAACCTTTCCGTCTATCCCTGGTGAAAAAGACAAATTCATGCCGAATCGGTAGGAAGTGGGTCAGATATGAACTATAGGTACATGCTCTAATGCTCATGATTTAAAAAAATCATTTTTAGGTTTACAATATGCTATTTTATCAAAGATCCAATGCAAGTTTAGCCAGGCTCGGTCCCGAGCTAAGAATCTTCGTGCCCGTCGTTCGACAAAGTTTGACGATAGTTTAAAAAGGGCATAAAAAATTCAAAAACGATCAAAACAATGCAAAATCTTCGCGTGGTGTCATATTATGTGACATAGTTACAAGGAAAAATATCAAACCTGCTATATTGATTATGTCTGAAAAAATTCTTCACAAAATGACCTATCTCATTCGAGGTTTCTTGGCTTTGGGGTCAAATGACCAATGTTATGGCTAGAATCAAGACATAGTTTGTGATAATATGCCCATATTGTGCATACATGTGCATCATGGGATGTCGAACAGTGTTGCAGGAGGAAGTTTTCATTTTCGTCGCACCAAAAAGGCATTTTCCATTGTTCGAGCACAAAAATGGGGGAGTTTTGTGAAGCAACCACCAAATGACTAATTCAAAATGCTACCACGACATTTTTACAAAATACTATACCACCTTACATAGACAATGTCCTAACAGGGGATCTCAAACCTTTTCGTCTATCCCTGGTGAAAAAGATGAATTCCTGCCGAATCGGTAGAAAGTGGGTCAGATATGAACTATAGGTACATGATCTGATACTCATGATTTTAAAAAAATCATTTTTTGGTTCACAATATGCTATTTTATCAGAGATCCAATGCAAGTTTAGCGAGGCTCGGCCCCGAGCTAAGAATCTTCGTGCCCGCCGTTCGACAAAGTTTGACGATAGTTTAAAACGGGCATAAAAAATTCAAAAACGATCGAAAAAATGCAAAACCTTCGCATGATGTCATATTATGTGACTTAGTTAAAAGGAAAAATATCAAACCTGCTATATTGATTATGTCTGAAAAAAATCTTCACAAAATGACCTATCTCATTCGAGGTTTCTTGGCTTTCGGGTCAAATGACCAATGTTATGGCTAGAATCAAGACATAGTTTGAGATGATGTGTCCATATTTCGCATACATGTGCATCATGGGATGGCGAACAATATTATAGAAGGAAGTTTTCTTTTCGTCGCACCAAAAAGCCATTTTCCATTTTCCGAGCGCAAAAAAGGGGATTTTGTGAAGCAACCACCAAATAGCTAATTCAAAAACGGGAGGTTTGTGATAAGTTGATATGGATATCATATTTAGATTCCTTTTATTTTTCTGATCAATTTTGACATATTATTTATCAAATTCCGATTTGCGGATTTAAAGATATTAATTATTCCATATTAAATAGAAAATACAAAAAAGTAAAATTATTATATTTTTATTTGATTTCAATAGTATTTTTATTTGAATCGGTAATATTTTTTACTTATTCATTGTTGTTTACTTAAATAAGTTTTTGTAGTTTCAAAAAATAAATACATGTGACATAATGATATAAGAGTTAATAAGATTGATATCATAATATTGACAACTAGGTACAAATTGTTTCGTGGAAGCTGATTCAGAAGGAACTGAAAAGTTAAGCGTGCTGGAGCTAGAGTAGTGCTAGGATGGGTGACCGATCGAGAATTTTGTTCAAGACTGCAATTTGATCAAAGATTACCTATAATTATTGTTAAAATTATTCGAGGTGAGAGATTAACGATTCAAACAATTCAAAGATTTAAAAAAGTTGAGATTTTTTTTGATTTTTTTATAACCTGCCGTTATTATGCCGACGGGGCTATGCCGAGGGCAAAGCCGTCGGCATAGCATACGCCGACGGGTAGAGCTACGCCGACGGACAAAAGTGCCTCCGCCGAGGGAGAGCTTTGCCGAGAAGGCTACGCCGAGGGCAGCCGTCGGCATAGCATACGCTGAGGGTATTTTGGCCTACGCCGACGGCTCGGCGTAGCGTGCTGTTCCTGTAGTGGTATAACTCTGCAAGATTTTTGATGTTTCGCATAACCGTTCCTATTGTTTGCTTGAGCATGTAGTCGGGAGCTCCTAGAAGGAATTAGCATAAACATAAATACTAGAATTATAGCGTGGAGGAGTCATATGCATACCTCTTTATCACAACAAGGTATCATGAATAGACAGTACCTACCATGAATTGTGCGGACATTGGAGGTCTAGAGCAATCGCCTAATTACGTGAACATTGGAGGTCTGAAGCGCTCCAGGATGCAATTCAGTACCAAAATGATACTTCATCCGATCCAAATTAGATGACGCATATTTGCCTAGATTCGAATGTATCTAGGCTTGTTTTAGCGCTAGATACATTTGAATCTAGACAAAACCAAGTCAACTAATTTGGATCGGAGGGAGTAGTTCACTGATCTAACCAATCAAATTCCTGGATGAAATCATTTAAGAAAAAGTCAGGTCCAAATGACGTAATGATGTGTTAATTAATACAAGAAGTCTGCGTTTATAGCAGCACCATACCAAAGTAATTTGTGTTACCACATCCATCAGCTGCAGCCTCGATCCGTGCCAAGAGGTACTGGCATCCCAGAAGTGAATGACAAACAAAACTTGCTGGCGTTGAACTGATCGAATCATCTCCCACATGAGTAAATATTAGAAAAATAAAATAAACCTAAATCATGCACATCATGGTTTTACTGTTGGTACTTTTTCCATTCCGTCCGGCCGCAGATTGCAGCCTCGTGAGAATTGACATCCGGAATCATGCAAACACAGGAGGAACGACTGCTTGACGCCCGCGCCGGACAACTCACTTCCGTTGCTCCCGTTTCAGCTGCAGATTAGCAATCATTAAACCACGCGAGGACCCTATGGAACGGAGCTGGTAAATCAGAGATCGAGGAGAAGGCCGAGCGATTAAACCTATAGGTGGGCATGTAGGCGACATGAGAACATGGTAGACTAAAAGATTTTCCTCAAAATTAAGATTGAAATTATTTTGTGGAGGAATCCTATGCATACCTTTGCAGCACATCATCACGTACCAGAGAATCACAGTACGTCGCATGCACGGAAATCACTTAATTTCATGAACATGGGAGGATCTAGAGCGTTCGAGGCACGCCTGCGGCGGCCACGCATGGAGAAAAATTAGCCGATTTGGTTTAGGGTTTGAGAGAAATAAGTCATGTCTCTTCGTACGGTTATGATTGCAAAAGTGGGTAATTTTTTTTCAGATAGATATTTCTTGAGATCCATTGGCTATAAAAAGTTAAACTGAAAAATAGATGATCAGATGTTTCTGTTTTTTGTGAAATTTTCTAACTTGTTTCTCTATTTTCTGGTTAGCCCGTAATGTACTTTTTAATATATAATAGATAATAGATTTAGCACTCCAATTATACGATTGAAGAATCTGACCCTAACCTGGTAGGTACGAACTACGTGTTAGGCGGAGTTGGCTGCTGATTAGGCACCAAGGCGAAGCATATTTGCGCTGGGTTTTGTCCTTCCTAGCGCAGTACTACTATGGTCAACTGTGAGCGGCGCGACAGGTCGATCAATTTGTTTAGTTTAGCCAATCAATCAATTAACGTCCACCAAGATCTAAAGTAGTGAACGGCTAGGTTGCACAGCTCGTCAACTCGCCGTTGCCGCGTAGAAGAACACCCATCAAAATAATGTTTCCACCGTGGCGTCTAGTCAGCAGCCAGCTCAGCCAGACCACGGGCCCATAGCTGTCATATTCAAGTTAGATTATTTAATATGGTTCACAAGTGTAAACAAGAATATTCCAATTATCTAATAGCATCTCTCGCCCATACTGTAAAATAACCCTAAAATAAAGCTGGATCCATAATTGAGTGGCTAACATTTTTTTTCTCTACCTTCTTCTTCTTCGTACCTACCGTGCCCTAGGATACTCGCAGGAGCCCCGGCTCACGCTACTCCAGCCATGACGGATGACTCCGGCGCCACTCCGACCAAATCGTCGCCGCCTAACCTCGTGAGTCCCACCCTAGTGCCTCCCCCTGTGCACGCAGGTCCTGCTCCGGTCGACTACCGACATCCCTTCTCTAGCTCCGATGGCCGGTGGCACTCCTCTGCTGCCCTTCCAACGCCAAGTCCGCTCCGCCCTGTGCCATCCCGTCTGCACGAGCTCCAGCTATCATTCCTCTCATCCGAACCGCGCGCTTGAGCCGCGATTTGTGCCACGTAATACGTAGCCGACTATGATTGTCCAAACTGTTAGCCAGAAATTTGATTTTCCATCGTTTTTCAAACAACCTCGTCGGGAATATGAAATGGCGGACCCAGGATTTCATGAAATGGTATGCCACATAAAAAAATCACATATAATTTGATAACATCTATTCTTTTGCCATAAAAAATGCATGTCGAATAAAAAAATACACGCATTTCAAAGTTTTCTATTTTAGTAAATTACGCGGAATAACGAAAATTAACAAAGAGAGTATTTTGGCACCACAAAATGATCAAGTCCAAATATATAAAAATTATAATAGATAAGATATATATACATTGAATTTTTTGTAGCAATTTGCAAAAAATTGTATACTCCGGCTTGTGGATAAATAATTGGGATTTTATATATAGGAAAAAAATTACATTTTTTCGCAAATAATCGTATGAAAGATTAATTTGTGTTTTTTCACCTATATTATAAACAAGTGTCTAATTCCTAGTTGGCTAATACGATCTCAACCTAGCTGCATATTAATATGACATAAGCAACAAAGGTATGTATATGTGTATTGCTTACGGTACATGTAATGCATCTTTACCATTTACTCTTAAAAAAGGTTAAAGAAAATGAAGAAATCATGCTCAAATTATAATACAACACCCCAAAACAAACAAAATAGTAAGCTAGTAACAGATAAAAAAGTAAATAAATGGCAAAGTTGGGATTTGATCCCACGACAAGCAAACTTGCTACTAGCAACCAATGGTGCAACCAAAGGGTCTCCTACTTCTTCATGTATGGATTTAAATGTTTCCCTAGTAATACATATCTCATTGAATAATTTTGGTAATTTTATCTTTTACATAGACGTATTCTGCAAGGCTGGTCCAGGGTTTGTCGGGGCATACCTGGCATACCCTGTGGGTTCGTCCTGTGATATGGCCAAATTCCAGCGAGTCCTGCAACAACGCGTCCTAAAAGTTTTCTCCTGCCAAGTGTTTCTTTGCAATTTACCGTAAAAATGATCCCTCATACCAGGTATATGGGGTTCATGGAGGTTAACTTGTGGGAAACCGGAGAAAATAGGGGTTGGGCCGGTTTGCGGATCTAGAACGGACGTTTTGATATAAACCGCAAAACATCAGCTATTTTGAGGTTCTGACTCTTTTAGAATGGACATTGCCCTAAATTTAGCAACCTCTCTATGAATTTCGAGACAATTTGAAGGTATAAAATGTGATCTAGTCCACTCTTCGCAAGAGCAAGGAAGCACTTTTTATGAAGTTTCATAGTTAACGACATACATAACACTAGAAAAGAGTTTTGTTATTTCTAAATCATTATGAAGAACAGTTCGATAGAAACATTGAAATACATGTAAGTGCAAAATGATGCCAACACATATACAAAAATTGTATTATTCATCCAAATATCCACCGGTTTGCTGGCGTGTGTGCTCTACTTTTCGTGTATTCTAGTTTTAGCTCCCATGCATGATGTCCTCCTCTTGTGTTTCACTCGTTCACCCAAGATCCTCTAGGAGCTTCCATACTGGGGAGAGATCCTTTTTTGTTCTCTCGCTCACTGTCTCTCGCTCCTCTCCACGCGCTTCGGCGAGAAGCTTCTACCTCCTATGTTCCGAACCAACTATGGACGGCCCCGCGGGGTTGAGTTAGGAATTGAGATGTCAAGCGTGATGAGATGGAGGAATGAGTCCATGGTCACTGGATCTGGAACTAACAAGGTTCCAGCAAGACGGTTTCAAATTTAGCGAGGCCCGGTCGATGAATCTAGGTCTGCCATGGATGATGGTACATGGTTATAATTTTTGCGATTTTAAATATTGCATGGGTTCTTTTGACAAACTACAAACTCTTTTGTTTTGCTATGAACACAAGAGCGAGGTGCCGCACCAATTTTGGGTGCATATTAATGTTTTTGCAACAAACATTGTCCTCCCATGTTGATTTTTTTAGGATTTGTTGCGATAGATGTGAATGTTGTATGACAAGCGTGGATTTGTTGCATACTCATTTTTTTTGTGTTGCGTACTCATTTATTTTCCATTGCATTAGCGTTTTCGAAATGTTGCACCATGTTTTACAGGTTTTGACAGACACCGTGAAATATTTGCAATAGAATAAAAAAATTGGTACGGGGACTATCGAACATCCTGATGACACCTAGCAGACAACTAGCAATATTGGCTAGAGGATCATCCGGGAAGAAAGATTAAGAAATATATCTATAGTAAAGAAAGATTAAGAAAAATATATCTATACTAATTTCGACTAGAAATCACACGTGCAGTACTAAATGCATGGGCCATAAATTTTTCATATGAACAAAATATATTGTCCTTTTTAGAGTGCAAAATACATTCTCTTATGTATGGCGCATTTTCTCAGGATTGCAAATAGTCAGCCCACAGCCTGACATCAATTGTTGTGCATGTTACTTTCACTCTTTCAGTGTATGCCAAGAGCCTGCAATCTCCTGACCAAGGACAGGGCCGCCGCATTCTTCGTCTGCCACTCCTCCCTGCTCTCCGCCCTCCGCTCGAACTTCATCAACACCTCGTCGTTGCCGTCCAGAATGCTCACGATCTTCCTCATGCTCGGCCGCGCCGCGGGGTCCGACCGCGTGCACGCGATGCCGAGCTTCGCCAGTCGCACGAGCTCCTGCCGATCGAACCTGTCGTCCAGCCGCCTGTCCACGAGGGCCTCCACGTCACGCTCCTGCTCCTGGCAGAGCTGCACCTTCCTGATAAGGAGCACTTCCGGTGACCTCACGTCCACCGCCATGGCGCCTGTCACGACCTCGAGAACCACCACCCCGAAGCTGTACACGTCGGCCATGGTGGTGGCCTCGCCGCTCTCCAAGTACTCGGGCGACATGTACCCGAAGATACCCCGCGCCGACCCTGAGACGGCGGGCACGGCCACGTGGTGACTGTGCTCGTTTCTTGACAGGAACTCGGCGAGCGCGAAGCTGCCGAGCCGTGGGCTCCGGTCGGGGTCCAGGAACACCGCCGCCGACGTGATGTTGCGGTGGATGACCTGCTCGTCCCACTCCTCGTGCAGGTACAGCACGGCAGACGCGAGCGCCCTGACGATGCCGTACCGGTGGCGCCACGAGAGGATGTCAGAGGTGTTCTGCCGGACGAGGAGGTGGTTGCTCAAGAGGTTCCCCGGGGAGTGGTCGTAGACAACGAGCATCTCGCCGTGGTCCGTGCACCAGCCGCGCAGCTGCACGAGGTTTCGGTGCCGGAGCTTGGCCAGGTTACAGAGCTCGTTGGCGAACCGTGTACGCAGCGCCGGGCAAGTCTTCATGCCGAGCCGCTTCACGAGGACGTGGATTTGGCCGCCGTGGCCGTTGTCCAGGAACCCCTCGTACCCTGTGCCGAAGTCCAGCTCCGCCACCACCTGCGACTCGGAGAAATCGTTCGTGATCGCCACGATCTCCTTGTACGATATCTCGCGCGGAGTGTCCACATTCGGGACGGCCACCGTTGGCCGAGGCGACGATCGCTGGCTGTTGCCGCTCTTCTCCGTACCCGAGCCGCCGCCGTACGACGTCTTGCCGTCTTCTGCGGTGAGGTAGATGGTGGTTCCAGCCGCTGTGACGTACACGGGCTTCATCGAGGAGGAGGCAGGGGTGGCCGTGCTGTTCGTGCCAGTGATGGTTGTGGACGTACCGGAGTCATCAGAGGAAGACGACGTGAGGGAGATGTACTTGGGATGAGCTAAGAAGGACGGAAGCGGCGGGAGGTCGCCTGAGCAGCTGCCGGAGACGTTCTCCACCACCCACTTCATGGTAGGACGAGCCCTCGGGTCATGCATCGAGCAGAGGAGGCCGAGGTGGATGAACCGAACCATTTCGAACATGCCGCCTTCCGGCAGCTTACGGTCGCCGGCGTTGAGCAGCTTCCCGTCGTCGGAGAGCCGCCGCACCCAGTCCAGCATGAAGATCTGGTCGTCGGGGTACGTCAGGTCGACCGCCCGTCGCCCTGTGGCCACCTCCAGCAGCACGATCCCGAAGCTGAACACGTCTGACTTGGCCGTCGCCCCGCCCCTGCTGCGCTGGAAGCTCTCCGGCGGGAGGTACCCGATGGTTCCGCCGATCCTGCTGGTGTCGATCAGCCGGAACTGGTAGTTTGCCGACGAGGAGAAGGACGACGTGGAGCGCACGGAAGTCGGCGACGGCAGCAGGTCGATCTTCTTCGCGGGCGGGGGCGGGGCGTCCTCCACGGTGGCGTGCTCGAGCCAGCGGGCGAGGCCGAAGTCCCCGAGTCGGGCGTTGTACTCGGAGTCGAGCATGACGTTGCTGGTCTTGACGTCCCGGTGGATGATCTGCGTGTCGAGCTGCTCGTGCAGGTAGAGCAGCGCGGCGGCGAGGCCGGCGACGATGCGGCGGCGGCGGTCCCAGCCGAGCACCGCGGCGGGCGCCGCGGCCTTGGGCGAGAAGAGGAGGCGGTCGAGGCTGCGGTTAGGCATGTAGTCGTAGACGAGCAGCAGCTCCTCCTGGTCCCGCACGCACCAGCCTCGGAGCCTGACGAGGTTGCGGTGGCGCAGCCTGGCCACGGCGGCCAGCTCCGCCAGGAAGGACTTCTCGAAGCGGTCGACGCCGACGCTGGCGACGCACTTGACGGCCACCGTGGTGCCGTCGCTGGGCAGCACGGCGCGGTAGACCCGGCCGAAGCCACCGCTGCCGAGGACCTCGTCGTCGCTGAAGCCGCTGGTCCCGATGTAGAGCTCCGAGTAGCTGAAGACCCTGGGCCCCGACGCGCCCTTGATCTTCCTCGCCCCGACCTCGTACACGCCGGCCATGTCCTCGAAGCCCAGCGTCGTCACTGACCGGGAGTCGTAGCAGCCGCAGCGGAGGCAGGACAGCGCGCGGCCGACCTTGCCCCGGACGTACGAGCCCAGCTTCTCGCGTGGACGGCGCCGTTGGACGTCGTCGTCCTCAGCCGCGAGAATCTCGTCCCCGTCCATGGGCAGCACGAAGCAAAGCCGGCGGAGCGACATGGCCGCGAGCTGCCGGCAATTAATTCGCGTCAAGGTGGGAGATGTTACGTACGTGTCGGGGATGTTGGCAGATCGATCGGCATAACTAGTAGTGGTGCCCGCGCGCGTGGGGGAGTTTAAAGTTGGGAGGGAGCGGTGGAGGTCTCGATCAATGGGGAATGGGGGGAGTGCGGGTGTGGCCGTGGAGAAGCCGGTGAGGGGCAGGTAGGACAGGATAGGAAGGCACAAGATGACAAGAGGAGTCGGGTCGCTCTAGCTAGCCCGGCGATAGTGTGGTGTGTGAAGGCGAAGCAGTTTGGGCTAGGCAAGGCAAGAGTGGTGGCATGCAGCTAGCAAGCTACTATAGCTCATGGTGGGTGGCTCACTTGGTTGACTTGGATGGCAGGTGGAGGCGTGGGCACTCGACGAAAGCGAAGCCTGCGCGCCATTCAGGTGGAATTGTTCATATCAGAGCATTGTTTACCCCTTATTTTCACACGGTTTTGGTGGACGGATGCCGTCCCGTGATGTTACGGGCCCGGGTGGGAGGCAACACACGTCTCCTATGTTATCATTATAAGCCGGTTGTCTGGATATTTGTTTTCACGTGTGCGTGCACTTATTTACTCCCTCAACTCTAAATTAATAGCAGCCCTAACTTCGTCCTTTTAGTCAAACTTCCTGAAGTTCGACAAAGTTTATAGGAACAATTAGTAATGTCTACAATGAAGAATATATGTACCATGAAAATATATTTTATGATGAACCTAATAAAGCGAATATGGTGTTATAGATACACACATTTTTTTCTATAGATCTCGTCAAACTTTAAATTTTCTGGCTTAGGACATAACTAGGACCTCAATTGATTTGGATTATGCAATAAAATTGGTTGTGTGCATGGACTGATTTGGAATGTAGATAATGGAAAGTGAGGGCTAATGACGGAATTGCGGTTTGAAATGTGGGCTAGGATGACCCGTGGTCCATTCAAAGAGTAGGACGACGTGTTTGTGCATTTTGCATGAAGCCCTCCAGTGCAATAGAGGCAACAGAGGAGGATTGAACAATGGAGAAGGAAGAGAAGATAACAAACGTCTTTGATTTCAAGTCGGTTATCTTGCCGGTCCAACCCTAATAGTGTTGCACGTCTAAAAAACCCTAGACCTAGGGCTCTGGCGGCGGCCAAAGCGATTAGGGTTTCTACTTCCTTCGTCACCGGATCCTTGCCGGTACAGAGTTCGATTCCTTCTTGAGATCGGTTTTGCTGTGTGTTGGGATTTTAGAAGTTTTTGGCTTTACTTATCTAGACCTGGGTCGCTTGCCTCAGGTGCTCGATATGGGTTCTGAAGGTTTTTGGGATAGGAGAGATGGCGAATTCAGCGAAACTCGACAACTATGGTGGGTGGGTCGGGGATGAAGAAGAGTGAAGGGATTGATGACATGTTGCTGCGTTTGGGGATCGAAGATGAGGAGTTCGACGATCTTGTGTTTGAAGACCAGGAAGATGCACTGAAGGAGGGAATCAAGTGGATGGCCTTCGCCAGGGTGCATACAACAAACTTTTTCAGCCCATCGACGTTTGAGCAGCACATGTGTGCGTATTTCCTGGAGTCCTCGCGAGATGTAGAGTTCCATCATCTCGAAGGTAACCTATTTAAAGTGCAATGTTTCTGCCTCGATGCTTGGATAGAAGGGAGGTCCAAGGCTGTTCCGGCAATCAGTAGTATGTATTGAACCTTATGACGGATTGTCACCCATGGAAACTGTGGATGTCAATTATTTCTCAACATGGATCCAAATTCATAAGGTGCTGGTGGGATATAGGAACAAGACGTTGCTGACAAACTTGATAGAGAAGAAAGTTGGGAAGGTTTTGGAGATGTAAATAAATGTGCAAGGGGCTAGAAATTATGTGCGGATTCATGTGATGCTGGATGTACGCAAGGTTTTAGCTCGGTTTGTGTCGATGTCAAGGTTTGGGCAGAGGGAAGTTCTACAAATCAAGTACAAGAAAATGCCTAGGTTATGTGGGGCATGTGAATTTATCGGCCATAATCATCTGGAGTGTGGTTCGGGAGAACATGCGGAAGAAAATTTGAAGTGGGGGGGAGTGGCTGAAGGCTGACTGGGGTTCTTGGAATGGTCGGGGTTTTAGAGGCAATCGTGGAGCTGGTCTGGGTGGTCGTGATGGTCGTCTGTTCCGTGGAGGCCGTGGAAGAGACCCAGCTAGCTTGGGGAATGTGTACCAGCCCAGCTGGAGAGATAATGTTGTTCCCTATGTTGATGGTGTAGCGATGATGGATCTGGCTCTTAAGGATACTGCCACTGGTCCGTTAAAGGGTAAGGAGATGGATGTTGACGATCCGAATAGCACTAGCTCTGGCGCTAAACGAGGACTCATGGATGAATTTGAGAAATTAGCAGGGGCGGCTGGAACCATTGGTGAGGTGCCCGTCCAACCCTAAGGCCTTGTTCGGTTACATATGGTTTGGACGGGATTGGCATGGATTGGTAGGTATTAATTCCCATCTAAGTCAAAATCCCCTTAATTCCCCGCCAATCCACTTGAATCCACCTAGGGAGAGAATTAAACGAACAAGCCCTAATAGTGTTGTGTGTATAAACAACCCTAGACCTAGGGCTCTGGCGAAGGCCAAAGCGACTAGGGTTTCTACTTCCTCCGTCGCTGGATCCTTGCTGGTACGGAGTTCGATTCCTGATGGGGATATGCCAATCGGGGTATGCCCAGAAGGACGATTCGACTGGCCCAAGTCCAATGCGAATGGGCGTGCAAGAACGGCGACTGAAATCGACTGACGTAGATGTCTGGCGACTGGAAGCTGGAGGCTCACGATATTAGATAGGCCCAGTTGGATTAAGTAAAATCCTCCGAAACCTTAACTGATTCGGTTGTAATTATGTAAACCCTAGCCAGGTACCCCTATATAAACCTCCCTATGGTACTCTGCATACTCACGCACTATTAGCTACCCCATCCAAGCGACTCGCTGCCTAGCCGCCGAGCTCACCCACCTTGTAATCCACTCGTCAGTAATCTAGCAGGAGTAGGTCTTTACCCTACGGGGGGCCAAACCTGGGTAAATCCCTTGTCTCTGGTTCCAATCTCGCACCACGGATGACGACTAGCTCTTTCCCCAAATCCTATCAATCGCTACCTCTGGTAGCGACTGCCGTCATCATTCCCACGACAGTGGCGCCCACCGTGGGGCATGGCCGATCAAGCCTGACTTCTGCGGTGAGACCATACTCTCCAATCGATCCTATCGCCACCAGCTGCATGATCGCAAGCGGTGGGATCCTTCAGATCCTGCCCTACATCTACATCCGACATCGCTCCCGATCACGCACAACGCGGTGATGTCGGTCGACACCTTCAACCCCTTTGTCGGGTTCACGGACGCCATCGACCCAGCGAAGACGACGATCATTGGCGTATCGCTGCCACGCGATCTGCTCTCAGAGGGGCAGATCCGCTCCATCACCCAACTCGCCTCCGAATACGACTCGGCCGCCAGCTACGCGGCCGGGAGCGACGCGACCGTGAACGATGCGGCCCACCACGACGACACCGACTCGGCGACCCCCGCCTTGGTTGCCGGATTGATCACGGCCGTGTCAAGCGAAGACTCCATCACGCGAGTCTTCAATGCCGAGGACTTCGAGGATCCCTCCATCCTCGGGCTCTTTGACTTTGACTCCGAGTTGGAGTCCTCGGACGAGGCACGGGTCAAATCCAGTCACTATGACGCTATCTACATGGCGGGTAGCATCACCACGCCACCAGATCCCTTCTCCACGCCCCTCCCGTCGACCGCGATGGCAACGGAGATCAAGGAATACCACCAGAAGCTAGAGGCGGCCAAGGCCAGGGAACAGGCTGAGCGCGACAAATTTTGCCCCGAGCAGCAAACGACGCAGGAGCTATCGCTCTATCACCAGCGCTGCATCAGGAGTCGCTTAAACTCCAACATCCAGGGCCACGCCCTGAACTTATACAACGAACATGACCCTGCTCAGGTGGCCGAGCGGGAGTTCTGCCACAATGCGCCACCCGGCGGCAGTCGCATATCAGCCGGGACGCCCGCGACTGGAGCTCCACCACCACCCTGTCGCTCGCCTCCTCCGGATCAGCCGCGGATCATCATCTCGCCACAAGCGCACGACTCCAATGGACTCCCGCTCTACTCCACCCCGATGGACAACGTCATCATGGGGTAAGCTGCACTCGCCAATCTCAACATCACGCGAGAGGGAGCGCTGCAGGTCAAGTACACCCAGGCCCTACTCGCCAGGGCCGTCGAGCAGCAAGCCTCGGGAGTCGACCTGAGGGGGTGGATGTATTCCCGCTCATCTAGGAGCTGCGCGGCTTCAAGTGGTTGTCCAATGGTTGCCAACTCCCTCAATTGCCCCCCTCCACGCCCGAGCCCCAACAGCTCCAACCTCGAGCGACAAACCCCGCACTCTCCACCAACGAGGTGCGACCCGTGAATAACACGGTCGCCGACAACAGTTAGCCGATCGTCGCGTGGACCCACATCCTCAACAACCAAACCTGGCGTGCTCGCCAGCCGAACGACATGAGGAACACCCTCACCAACCGCGGTGAGCCCGAGCCAAGGGGCTCCCACAGCCGAATCGACCCGCAGTGCTTTGGACCAATGATTTGAGGCGAGAAGTACCCCTCTACCTTCAAAGCACCAAAGGACATCGAGAAGTATGATCTCGCAGTGTGGATCAACACGTACCTCATGGCGATGGGGATCTCTGGCCACACCAACCTGCTCGCCGCTCGCTACCTCCCCCTGATGATGGAGGGAGCGACCTGGCAATGGATCAACACCCTCCTCGAGAACAGCATTGAATCGTGGGAGGATATGCGAGACGCCTTCATCAGGCACTTTGAGGGCTCCTACACCCACGCCACCACCATCGAGGACCTGGAGCGTGCTGACTCGTGTATTAACGAGATCGTTGGGGAACCCCAAGATGCAGGTATGATGAGCACAGCAGTAAGTTTCACTTAGTTATGAAACCAAGGTTATCAATCCAGTAGGAGCAAGGAAACACCCCAAAGGTGTAGCTAGCTGAACGTTGGCGGGGCGCACTATCGGTGCCAGCAGCAACGTGGAGACATGCACAACACAACCACATAACTTTGTCCCTAACTTAAGATGAGGTTTTCAATCTCACCGGTTTTGCTGAAAACAAAGGATTAAACGTATCGAATGGAAGGAAATAATAGTTTGCAGAAAGTAAACACAAAGCAGTAAACAGTTGATTGTAGATTGAAAGTAAAAGAAAGGACCGAGGTCCATAGTTCACTAGAGGTGGCTCTCCTTAAGATAGATAACATGCTGGGTGAACAAATTACAGCGGGGCAATTGACAAACATCGAGAAAGCATACAAGAATATACTGATCATCTTGACTCCTTTGATATTCGATTGGGAATTACAACATTATACATAGACCGCCATCCAACTGCATCTATGACTAATAATCCACCTTCAGGTTATCATCTGAACCCCCTCCAGTATTAAGTTGCAAGCAACGGATAATTGCCTTACGAATTGCGTGTAAAGTAAACAATATGATTGTTGTATGAACAAAGGATTGTTGTTTTCTCCATAGTAGCAATAACACATCTAGTACCTTAGAGATTTCTGTCACTTCCCCAGATTACCAGAGGCATGAACCCACTATCGAGCATAAATACCAACTCTTGGAGTTGCTAGCATCTACTTGGCCAAGATAGCTACTAACGACGGAAAGCATGCAAGATCACAAATAACAAAGACATTATAGAATCAATAATCAATCTAAAATAGCATCTCAATATCCATCGGATCCCCGCAAACACAACATGCAGAATTACAAATAGATGATCTTGATCATGAACGGAGCTCACAAGATCTAGACATGAAAGCACAAAGGAGGAGAACCAGCCATCTAGCTACTACATGGACCCGTAGTCCAGAGATGAACTACACACACATCACACCGGAGGCTTGCATGATGATGAAGAAGGCCTCTAGGGTGAATTCCCCTCTCCGGCAGGGTACCGGGAAGAGCTTCAGATCCCTCCCAATCTAGGGATGGAGATGACGATGGCTACAGACTCTTTCGTGGATTTTGATCGGGTACTTAGGGTTTCCGTATTAGAGGAAATATATAGGCGGAAGCAGAGGCTGAGGGGGTGCCTGGGCGGCCAGACCACCCCCTAGCGTGGGCCAGGCATGGGCCAGGCCTGGCCACGTGGCCAGGTGGTGTGGCCGGGCCCTAGCCCCTCTCCGTCTCGTATTCTGGCTCTAGGTGCCCCCCACTAAAATAATAACTTTGGCTTTTGTCCTGTCCAATTCCGAGAATATTCATTTTATAACTTTCCTGGAACCAAAAACAGCAGAAAACAGGCAGCTGGCACTATGGCTCTTGTTAATAGGTTAGTCCAAGAAATCATATGAAAAGTACTCCAAAGTGAGGACAAAACACAAGAATGTAGATAAAACCAAGCATGGAACATCAAAAATTATAGATACATTTGCAATGTATCAACATTCCCAAGCTTAACTCCTGCTCGTCCTCGAGTAGGTAAGTGATAAAAAGAAAGAATAATTTTTGCGGTGACATGCACCATCATAAACTTGATCAAAGTATTTGTAAAACATTCAAAGCTGGGATCATAGTACTTCAATCATAACATAAAAGACAAAGTTCTACTAATAAGACAAAGAAACTATGTTGCAACATGAAAAGGCACAAACAAAAGATTCATGCATAACAATGCTTTGCAAGACGTTTGTCTGTTTCACATAAAGAAAACATAACATAGTGGTATTCATCTTGTTCCTCATAGAGTAGCAAACATAAATGCATAGGACACCTTCAAAGTTTATAAGAGTGACTAGATACAAATAGTTTAAAACAAGCAATATCAAAGTTATGCATCAATCAACAAGTCTTGGGGCAATGCACATAGAACTAAGAATGGCCACTATGCTCTCAAAGTAGGTGCATAAAGATAGAAGGTGGAGACTGAATATATAAGTGGAAGAAAGGCCTTCATAGAAGGAAGCAGGGATTCAAGTTTCATAAAGAGCTTCCAAAAATTATGGTACTTACTATCTTTCAGCTCTCATTTCCCCTATCATAAGCATCTTGAAGTGATTAAGGTTAAAGTGAACAAACTATGGTGTATATGCTTGACGAAGTATAAGTTGGAATTCTCATGTCCCTTGAATACGAGGGCCACTCCTCATGCTACTCAAGTTTATTCACTAGTAAGTTCTTGTTATCGTAAGTACATGTGTATCATAGAGAACCGCCAACGGGGTACCCCTTGCCCGATGATACGGAAGAATCCCCATATCAAAATGACAAGGCAAGCAGACAATGAGCATCTCAGCAATCTTCTTATTTACCATGGGAATATGGTGCTTTTCTCTCTTTCCTCTTTTCATAATCTCTTTTTTTATTTTTCTCTTTTTTCTCAATATCGGACTCTTTTTTTATAAGAAGAATGCTTCATAGACAGCTCATTATGGTTACGCTACAGGTTTCCACCATGTCATCATGGATTAGACCAGCGGCCCAGGCGTTTCTCTAACACATATACATAACTCCATGGACTTACAAGCTCCCCTTTCATTTCACACCGACAACATCCATAGACAAAAGAGCATGATAACAACTAGGTACAAAGTACCCGTGCAATGTTGAAAGCGTTCCCCATGACTGCATGGTTCTGCTAATCTCCAACAAATAAGTGCAAGCATATACAACACATACGACACAATGGTTCAAGTTTATTAAGGGCAATAAAAGTAAAGTGTGCCATCAAGTTCGTGAGAGCTTTAATCACTAGTTTTCTCATAACAAGTTTAATTCGGCAGGTAGATAAAAGCATGAATATACTTGGAATAGCATATGCTAGTAGGTAGGTACGGTGGACTCTTGGGAATAACTTGGTTTAAGGAGTTGGATGCATGAGTGGAACTCATACTTGGTTGCAGAGGCTAGCAAAAGACTGGGAGTGATAAACAAGAGAGCAATAATGGTCATAATCATGCAGAGCAACAAAACATCATTGATCAAAGCATAAAGTGATACTACAAGTTGAAAACTAAAGGATCATAAATGCTTATGGTGACTTGGGATAGTCATAACATGGTGTGAGCATGCGCCAAGTCAACCCAAATAAAGCATCAAAGGAGAATACCACAATACTATGCTTTAATATGCTAAAACAACGCATGATTCTTCAAAGGCACATTAAGCAATCTCAATTGTTTATAACAAGTCATGCTACAACAAAGAATACTAAGCATAAAGCCAAAACAATATCAAGCATGGCATGACAAAGCATAGGCCGCGGTCAAAAACCAGCTCTCTTTACCACTTAAGCATGCACTTTCCTACTCTTTACCAATCCAAACCAAACTATTTGAAAACCAATGTATGAAAGAGGGGGTGCAACCAATTTATTCAGAAAACTAAGAAAACAAAGCAAATGAAAAACCAAAAAAAAACGAAAAAGAAGACGCTCCAAGAACAAAACAATTGTGCATTGAACAATAAAAATGAAGCGTTTGGAAGAAACCTGGGATTTTTATTGATGAAGAGGGGGATGCCTTGGGCATCCCCAAGCTTTGACGCTTGTACTTCTTGGATATTTCTTGGGGTGACACGCGTGTCATTCCCAAGCTTGAGCTTTAGTCCACCCTTCATCTCATTACTTATTCCTTCCATACAGCTAAATTTTTTCCTTCATACAAAACTGCACACAATCTTTATTAGCAACATTAGTGCACTCAAGATAATAAGTCTTTAGGTTCAGTTATAACACCAATAAAACTTCCATTAAAACACTAGCTACTGTAGCACTTCCGTCAAAAAGCTCAATTCTCCAAAAGAACTCAAAAAGGAACCAACAAGAAGCAAATGCAAATAATGACAGAAATCTGTCAAAACAGACCAACAGGTAAAGAAGAATTTTTTCGAAGACCTTGTGTTGCTCAAATCAAAAAGTGTTGAACTAACGAAAGTTAGATAACAATCTGTGGCAGAAGCAGAAAAATTCACGCCTCAAAAGGACATACAAAGATTTTACAAGAATTTTTACGGTGAAGCACAGAAATCTGTTTCGGGACAACAACTTTTCCAATCATTACTTCTCTCTCATTAGAGGTTACTCTTGGCACAAAAAGCAAATAAGAAGGATAAGTAGCGGTTATTACTGAGGAAATAACTTCCAAGACTTATCTAAAACTTTTGGGTTATCTCCCAATAAGTACTTTTCTTTAACGCCTTTAAGTTAGGCATAAGAAGCAAGAAAAAGAATCAAGTGTTCTCAAATGACGAAGCATTAAGAGAAATTTTTTTTTTCATAGGAGAGGCAAAAGAAATATTCTCTCTCTTCTTAGGAAAGTGTTCTATACCTTTCTTGAGTGGGAGTTGATATTTAATGGTGCCTTCTTTCATATCAATAATGGCACCAACAGTTCTAAGAAAAGGTCTTCCCAAAGTAATAGGACAAGAAGCATTGTATTCAACATCCAAAACATAGAAATCAATGGGGACATAGGCATTGTTAACCATGATAAGAACATCATTAATACTCCCCATGAGTTTCTTTTTAGCATTATCATCAAGTGGGACATTCAAATAACAATCTTCAAGTGGTGGCAAATCAAGCATATCATAAATCCTTCTAGGCATAATAGAAACACTACTATCAAGACCACATAAAGCTTTGAAATCAAAATCATTCACTTTTCATATTAATGATGGGTTCCGAACCATCTTCTTGTTTTATAGGAATAGAAGCTTTATGTTTCATCTTTTCTTCATTAATCTTTATGAGAGCATCAGTAATATGTTTTGTAAAGGCCATATTCATAGCACTAGCATTAGGACTTTTAGCAAGCTTTTATAGGAACTTAATTACTTCAGAGATGTTGCAACCATCAAGATCAAAATCATAATTATCATCTAAAGTAGTAGGGCTATTACTAGCCTCAACACTAGTGGTAGTGATAGTAGAAATACTAATGTTTTTAGCAATTTCATCTTCTCTTTCCCACTTAGCATGCAATTCAGCTAATAGTCTAACATTTTCATCAATCCTTACTTGTATGGCATGAGTATCTGCAAAGGGATTATAAATAGTTTCAGGTTTAGCCGCCATTTTATTCAAAGAAGATTGAGCTTCAGCCAAAGATGCTATATTCTTTTGGCATTAGAGAGTTTTTCCTCAATAGTTTTATTGAAGGCAGTTTGTTTACTAATAAAGTCCTTAAGCATAACTTCAACTTTAGAGGGAGCACTCCTATTGTTGTTGTAGGAATTTCCATAAGCATTACCATTGTTGGGAGGATAAGGCCTATAATTGTTGTTACCAAAATTATTCCTATAGGCATTGTTGCTAAAATTGTTATTTCTTAGAAAGTTCACATTAACTTGCTCTTCTTGAGCAACCAAAGAGGCTAAGAGAACATTATTTGGATCAATATGAACTTTCCCATTAACAAGCATAGACATAATAACATCAATCTTATCACTCAAGGAGGAGGTTTCCTCAACAGAATTTACCTTCTTACCTTGTGGAGCTCTTTTAGTATGCCATTCGGAGTAGTTAACCATCATATTATCCAGAAGCTTTGTTGCAGCACCCAAAGCAATGGTCATAAAGGTACCTCCTGTAGGGGTTCCGTGTAACTACCTCGATGAATTACGCTCTTAATTGCATGCCTGGATGAGCGAGAGTGGTTAAAATAGTACGGTGGGGCCCAGGGGCCACTCACAGGTAGACCTTTTGGCCGTCCTAACCACTTTCAGAACATCGGGACAAGAAGGAGCGGCGTAATCGGCAGGCGAAGGGATCAATTACATACACAAGTGAGTATGTGTGCAAGCCACCATACAACTATTCACAAAGCCATTCCATCTAAAAGAAAAAGAAATATTGCAACGCCATACGGCAAGATCCAAATATCCTAGATAGAGATAATAGTTTAGGATAGCTCCTCATACATCAAACATCAGAGTATCAGGCGGAAGCGGAAAAACAAGATCCGAGTACGGATAAGAAGAAAATTGGCATAAGATGCCACATAAATAAACACCTCCCGCCCATATATCTCACAGATCCCCGTTCCCGGAATCTCTACACCGAGTGATCGTTGCCAACATCATCTGTCTCCTCCACCCAGTATCCATCTTGCGGGTACACCTGTTCATCTGAATCAAACAATTTATCGTGTGAGACCCTAGGGGTACTCAGCAAGTCTTTATGCCACTAAAGGGGACACAACCTGGGGTGACGCAATTGCAGCAAAAGATAATAGCTAACAATTCTATAGATACTCGCTAACCATCCGCCTAACCAATGATAGACGGATGTCCGTTAATTAGGAACAACAGTTATAACAGTATAATTAACAGATCCATCCTCCTCCTCGCTTACCAACGAGGAAGCGGATGAACAACCCCCATCATCCGTTGGCAGTTTTATTAACCATTCCATGAGTATTGCACTATTTACTAGTCAAGTACTTAGTCAAATTAAAAGCGGTACTTTAGTTATACTTGTCTATGATCGAGAAACTGTGCTCCAAGTCGTCCATAACCGCGGACACGGCTTTCAGAAAGATTACCCTGCAGGGGTGCACGAATAGCAACACACACTCGATCAACCTCGGAAAAACCAAATCAAAACCCAACGAGGCATTCACGACAAAGCAATCACAGGATTCAGAAATATTTCAAGGGGCCACCCCATTAAGCTACCCGCAACGAAGTTGGCCGGCTCCGAGACGGACCCAAGGTTTGTGTCAATGGCTGTAAACGACTGGGAACCCGAAAATGTGACTGGGCTTGTCGATACCGCGAAAACATTCCACGATCCAAAACAATACAGGTACTCCACGCACAATCTTAATAAAGCAGTAACATGGCATAAGTACAGGATAGTAATAAAGCCCCAAACTACTTGTGGCCCCAAGAAATAAGAATGAATCAAGCTCTGGCTCAGGGGGGTCCATAAGGCCTCCCGGATGTGGATAGTGTGAATAGTCAAGGAACAGGAATCAAGTACTCGGGGTCCTACAGGACACAAGTGAGAATGAAAAACCAAATAGCAGATATTGCTCACCGGTGCCTCTTTCACTAGTCATCCCATTACTACTCAAGTTAAGTTGTTTAGGTACCTCGTTATTCATCAGACACTCACATACCCTACACATGCTTTTCTACGACTCGCATGGCTCAAACAACTCCTGTAGCAATGGCTCATGGGATGGAGGAACAAGCTTCGGTGGGGTTTAAAAATAAAGGCTATGCAGTACTTGGGATTCATTTTAATGCAATCGCGACTCGATGATGCAAGAATAAGATAGAGGCAACAGGTACTATATGTATGCAAGCATGTGGTAGTGCTTGCCTGGCAGCTCAGTTGAAGCGAGAGATGGATCTGGGTAGTACTCCTGTGATTCCTGGTAATTTTCATGTTGGGCGTCTATTCGAAGAAGAACCAAACAAACAAGGGCCAACATAAATAAGGTGCACAGGCATATGAATGAAAATGCGACAAGCAAACAAGCATGCCATGATGAATGATGCACAATTTACATGGCATTAAAGTAGCATGGCATGGTGAGGTGTGAGGTACAAGAATAAAGCAGTCTATGATTTATTTAGTCAAATTTTATTGCCATAAACAGTTCATATTTTTAATACTGACATGATGCATGCTTCAAAGGATTGCATAGATTGAACGGGCTCGTCGCGCTGATCGATTTAGACATATTATTTGACAAATTTGGAGTTGTAGAATTAAAGTTATTAATTTATTAAGGAAAAGGGCATTTTATTGTAATTTTAAACATCTCGAAAATTTAAAGTGGTCAAACATTATTTTGAATGGCATTTTTGAATTCCTCACATTTTTCTGAGTCAAAAACATATATTATATGTATTATTTGGATTTGTATTTTAAAAGTTATTTAAAATCTGATTTGAATTTGAATTTAAACAATTTTGAATTTGTTTTGTTTAAACAGCTCAACAGAGAAACTTTTATTACTCAGCTCGACCCAGCCACAGTCACTGACGGGTGGGCCAGCTACTGGCGGGGACACGCGCGCGCGGAAAAACTTTCTCACCGCGGCGCTACCTAACCACTGAGAGTGACAGGTGGGTCCGGTGGCTACGGCCCACGTGACAGCGAACGAACGCGCAGAGACTGCCAGGTGGGGCCGTTCTGGAGCGCGGGTTGGGTGTTCGAAATTGCGGGGGCGTTTTTGTAAAGCGGACAGAGAGACTGACTGGTGGGCTCGGTTGGATCGCGGGTTTAGGAGACAAAAGGCTGGGGGTGTAAACGCAAAATGGCCCGCGGTACTGTTTTTCTTCCAGCGCTTGTCTGACGAATCTGACGAGCAGCGCGGCGCGGCGAGGCGGGGACTCGAACTGGGACCTGGCATGCGTGCTAAGGGGTGGAACCAGTGCGGTGGCTTGGGCTTGGTGGCAGCACGGTGGACGGGGGCTAGCTATGCCGTCTGCGAGGCGCTGCGACAAGCGGACGCAGCGACTGCCAGCGCGCAGAGGGTGTTCACTGAAACAAACGGCGTGACCGGAGGGTGTACAGAAGGGGGAGGATGTCAGGGTGGTGGAGCAGCTCACCGCGAGTTCGTCGGCGGGTGTCAGATCGAGGAGAGGTGCGGCGGATCGTCGACGAGGCTGGCGGCCGGAGGTTTAGGGTTTGCGTCGGGCGGCTCTGGTCCTGGCGGTTCTGGGGGTCTTCCTCCTCGACGGCGCGTCCAGGGCGAAGAAAGGGGGTCTCC
The DNA here is from genome assembly GCA_910589775.1 of Avena eriantha. NCBI lineage: Eukaryota > Viridiplantae > Streptophyta > Magnoliopsida > Poales > Poaceae > Avena > Avena eriantha. The sequence goes on from OU342741.1 coordinate 465,584,458, forward strand.
TCGGTCTCCTCGACCACCTCAACGACGAGCTTGCCGGCTGGAACGAGGGGACGACGGCGGTACTGGCGGTGAGCGGCTGCAGGATCTGGCGACGGTGAAGAGGAAGGAGAGGAGAGGCAGGGCTTGGGGGTGGATCTGGTGAGGCAGAGGAGTCGTGGGGAAGGAGGCAAAGCGAGGGAGAGGGAGGAGAGGGTGCCGTGTGGGCTCGGGGTAGATAAAGGTGGCTTCGACCACCTTTTCCATCCTCCCTCACGTGCTTGTCGTGCACGGCCAGGGCAGGGGAGGCTAGGGTGGAGCTGCCAGGTGGGGACGGCGTGGGTGGAGCAGCTGGGTGGGGCTAGCTCGGCAGGGAGAGAAAAAGAGAGGAGAGGGAAGGCTCGAGTGAGCTAGGGTTAGCTTAGAGGGGTGCTCGGGTTAGGGTTTGTTAGGGTTGGGGTAGGGGTAGCTGAGGTGTGGGACCAGGGAGAGAGGGTGGCTAGGTGGGCCATCATGGTAGAGAGAGAGAGAGGGAAGAAGGGTTAGGGTTTAGTTAAGAAGAAATTAGGGTTTGAGGAGAGAGAGGGGTGTTAGGGTTTGATTTAGAATTTTAGGTTTTTAACACATGCTTAAGATCAAGCCTAGATGAAAGGAGGGCTTTGGTTTAGCCTAAGGTGAGGTTAAGGTGAAGGTGAAACTAAAGAAAGAGAGAGGAATGGGGAGTAGGGAAGAAGACCTCATTTGATCATGCATGAAGAAAAATAAAATGGTATTGAGGAGAATATGGGGATGGTGGAGAGAGGGATGGAGAGGATCCAGAAAGAAAAGAACCAATAAAACCAAGAGGAATCAAATGGGCTAAAGGTGGTGGTACTCTTGCATGGCCCATGCAAAAATAATAAATGCCATGTTTTATTTTGTGAAAACAATAATAATCATATGGCATTATTCTGATGCATTCCTAAAAAGTGGAATAAAGGTCAAGCAAAAGGATTTATAGAATTAGATCCATCCTATCTCCCATGAGCTAGATTAAATACCAAAAGAAAATAAAGGCCCATGGTAATGGACTGGTGGAATTATAAAGTGGTGACAAAGAAAGGTGGTAGAGTGGAATAAAAAGATATGCCCCCAACTCAACTTGGGCATTAAACCATATTTCAATAACCAAATACAATATCAAGAGGCAAATACAATTAATAATGCATATGAGAGAAGAACCAAAGAAAAGGGTTTTATATGATGCTCAAATGCAAGGTGGCATGATGACATGAGCATGATATAATTATGATGCAACAATTATATATAGGAAGTAGCCATTATCTTACTAGACCAAGTAGCATTACAATTGTTAGACAATTGGGATGCTACAACTCTCCCCCACTAAACAGGAATCTCGCCCCGAGATTCTAGGAAGAAGAAGAAGACTCAAAGAGGGTAGGATACTTGGCACGGAGCTCATCTTCACATTCCCAAGTGGCTTCATCAACGGAATGGTGCGACCACCACACCTTGCAGAACTTAATGGACTTGTTGCGAGTCCTTCTTTCTGCGACTTCAAGAATTTTTATGGGGTGTTCTTGATAAGACAGATCTTCTTGGAGATTGATGAGTTCATGGTCCACGGTCCTGCCGGGATCCTTGAAGCACATCTTGAGTTGAGAGATGTGGAAAACATCATGGACCTTGAGTTGTTCAGGGAGCTCAAGAGCATAAGCAACTTCTCCTCTTCTTCCACGAATTTTGAAAGGACCGATGTATCTAGGAGCCAGTTTTCCTTTGATACCAAAGCAGTGCGTGCCTCTCATGGGAGTGACACGAAGGTAAACGAGATCACCAGGGACATACTCCATGTCTGTGTGCTTTCTGTCATAATTGCTCTTCTGGCGACTTTGAGCAATCTTTCAGGTTTTCAAGAATGATGTGAACTTTCTCTTCCGCTTGGGTTACAATGTCGGGGCCAAACAATATTCTTTCACCTGCGCCCGACCAACCAATCGGAGTTCTGCATTTGCGACCATAGAGAGCCTCAAATGGTGCCATCTTTAGACTTTTCTGGAAACTATTGTTGTAAGAGAATTCAGCATAAGGAAGACATTCTTCCCACTTCATGCCAAAAGAGATAACGCAAGCACGGAGCATATCTTCCAGAATCTGATTGATCCTTTCAACTTGTCCTTGTGACTGAGGGTGGTAAGCTGTGCTGAAGTTTAATTTTGTTCCCAAAGAATTTTGGAAACTTCCCCAGAACTTGGAAGTGAAGATGCTTCCACGGCCTGAACTGATCTCAAGAGGAACCCCATACAAAGAGACAATTCTGTTGATATAGAGCTCAGCCAACTGAATTGCAGAAATTGTTTCCTTGACTGGAAAGAAGTGAGCTACTTTGGAAAGCCTGTCAATGACAACAAAGATTGCATTGTTGCCCTTCTACGACCTTGGAAAACCAGTGATGAATTCCATCTCTACTTTCTCCCATTTCCATTCCGGAGGCTTCAATGGCTGTAGAAGACCGGAAGGTTTCTGATGGACAGCTTTAACTCTGCGACAAACATCACACTCCGAGACATACTTGGCATAATATCGTTTCAAACCAGGCCACCAATATTGTGTTTTCAAGTCCATGTACATCTTAGTGCTGCCAGGGTGGATAGAAAGAACAGAATCATGCGCCTCCTTGAGAACTTGCTCTCTTAAACCCGGGTAGTTCGGAACAAACATCCGGTGTTCAAAGAAAAGAGTGCCTTGGTCGTCAACATGGAAAGACTCATACTTCGGAAGCTGAATGTTGGAGATGATCTTTTTAGTGTAAGGATCACCAAGCTGAACGGAGCGAACTTTTTCTTCCAAGAGAGTTGTTGCCAGAAGGTTCAGAAGATACCCTTGATCCACAATTTCAAGGTTGAGCTTGCGGAATTCCTCGCACAAGAGAGGCTATTGTTCTTCCACCATGAGATTGTTAACATAAGCTTTTCGGCTGAGAGCATCGGCCATGACATTAGCTTTGCCCGGAGTGTAGTTGATGGTCAAATCGAAATCATTGATTGTTTCAATCCACCTCCTCTAACGAAGGTTGAGGTCAGGCTGTGTGAAAATATACTTCAGACTCTTGTGATCAGAAAAGATCTCACAACAGTTGCCAAGCAAGTAATGCCTCCATACTTTCAAAGCAAAGACAACTGCTGCGAGTTCGAGGTCATGTGTAGGATAGTTGATCTCATGCGTCTTCAACTGACGAGATGCATAAGCAACAACTTGTTTTTCTTGCATAAGGACCGCACCCAATCCTTGCAATGAGGCATCACAGAATATCTGGAAAGGCTTTGATGTATCTGGAGGAACTAAGACTGGTGTGGAAGTGAGCTTCTCTTGGAGTGTTTTAAAGCTTGCTTGACATGCAGGAGTCCAAAGGTATTTCTTGCCTTTCTTGAGGAGATCGGTAAGAGGCTTCGCAATCTTCGAGAAGTTTTGAACGAAGCGACGACAGTAACTGGCCAAACCAAGGAAACTCCGGAATTCTTTGACATTTATGGGTGGAAGCCAGTCCATAATTGTCTTAATAGTTTCTAGGTTGACGGCAATGCCCTTGGCAGAGATGACGTGACCAAGGTAGGTGACTTGAGGCAGCCAGAATTCACACTTGGAGAACTTTGCATACAGGCGGTTCTCACGAAGCTTGTTTAGGACACACTGAAGGTGTTCTTCATGTTCCTCTTTTGACTTAGAATAGACTAGAATGTCATCCAGATACACCAGAACGAACTTATCAAGATACTCCATGAAAACCGAGTTCATAAGCTTCGAGAAGGTGGCAGGTGCATTGGTGAGACCGAAAGACATCACCGTGTACTCATACAGGCCATAACGGGTGGTGAAAGCTGTTTTAGGAACATCTTCCTTGCGAATCTTGATTTGATGATAACCACTTCTCAAATCAAGTTTAGAGAATACCACAGCTCCAGCTAGCTGATCGAAGAGATCATTAATCCGTGGAAGGGGATATTTATTCTTGATGGTTTTAGCATTGAGTGCCTGATAGTCAACACAAAGTCTATCAGTCTTGTCTCGCTTCTTCACAAAGATGGTTGGACTACCCCAAGAAGAAGTATTGTGCTGAATTAAACCCAACTTCTCTTGTTCATCCAACTGACGTTTGAGTTCAGCCAACTCAGCAGGACCCATTTTTTAAGGCCGCTTGGAGATAGGAGCGGTACCAGGTTCAAGTTCAATGACAAACTCAACCTCACGATCCGGACGCATACCTGGCAACTCTTCAGGAAAAACATCTGGGAACTCACAGACTACAGGAACACTCTGAATACCTTCCATAGCATCATCATTCAGAGCCGCCAAAGAATAAAGCTGAATTGCAGGAGTCAGACTTGGAGAATAGACTATATGGCCTTCAGGAATTTTCAGAGAAACCGAATGTTCAGCACAATCAATCACAGCTGCATTTGCTGCTAACCAATCCATGCCCAAGATAACATCAATATCAGAATTTCCCAGAACAATTAAGGAAGCCAGAAATGAAGAGCCACCAATCTCAATTTGATTGCCATGGCTGATCTTGGTAGATAACAATCTTGCCCCGGGAGAAAGAACCATTAACTTTTTACCCAGCTGGTCTATAACAAGCTCATGCTCATTTGCAAATTTGTGAGAAACGAAAGAATGTGAAGCACTAGAATCAAACAAAACTCGTGCAGGAACTGAGTTAACTGGAAGCATACCCATGACAACTCCAGGTGCATGCTCAGCTTGAGCGACGTTGACATAGTTGGCACGAGCAACCGTAAACCCAGGCTTAGTGTTGATGTTGAGAGCCCGAGGTGGAGGTGCACGAATCATAGGAGCACTTGCCGCAGGACTTGGAGGTGGTGGTGGAAGAGCTTTGTTGTTCATTGGACAATTCCAGTGCTGATGCCCAGTGTTTCCACAAGTATAACAAGCACCAGGTGGACGTGGAGCAACGTAGCCAGGGACTCCGCCAGGCGCTCCAGGGTAGTTGTGGTTGTAGCCCCTGGGAGCCACAGTGAAGGAGTTTGGTGGCCTTGCTGCGTAGCTTGACGGTCTTGGTGGAGCAGGGAGCGACGGTGGGGTGTTAGGAACCCAGACACGACGCTTAGAAGGAGCTGTCATAGCAGAAGAGCTTGCTGTATCACGGCTATGTTTCTTTGACTCCTCAAACACTTGCCTACTTGCTTCTTCCTGCAGAGCTGTGTGTTGAAGTTCCAGAAAAGACGCCGGCCTTGCATGAGTGATATCATATTTGATGGAAGCATTTAGGCCTTGCCTAAATCTCTTTTGCTTCTTCTTGTCATCAGAGATCTCATCGCCACCATACCGAGACAGATTCATGAAAAGTTTGTGATGTAGGTGTTGACATTGTCAGTGCCCTGCTTGAGGTTGAGAAACACTTCCTTCATCCTTTCCATGACAATTTCTGACAGATATTGCTCTTTGAAAGCAGCAGTGAATTGCTCCCAAGTAGGCTGAAAACCAGAGAGATCTGCCTTGAGGTAATTTTCCCACCACAGAGCTGCATCTCCCTTTAGAAGGTGAGTGGCACATTTGACCCATTCTTGCTCGGGATCCGTAGTCATCAGCAACCTTGACACTTCACGCAACCAATCATCCGCATCAAGTGGCTGATCAGACACCTCAAATTGGCGTGGGTTAAACTTGAGAAAACTCTTGATGTCTCCTCGCTTGGGAGGTGGAGGTAGCGGAACAAACTCATTCCTCCTCACGCTTTCCTCGAAGCGCTGCTGGTTCTGCTGCATAGTGCCCAAAGCATTTGCAATACTTGCCAAAGGAGCCCCAAGTTCATGTGGTATGTCCTCCTCAGAACGGCGTGGTGGTGCCATCCTGTGATTGATATAAAACACAAGTCAATACTATAATGGAGAATGATAATAATCCAAAATAGTACCAAAATGGAATTAACCAAGATTAAAGGATGCAATTCACTAAGATGATATTAGAATATCAACAAAGTTCAAGGCAACTAGAAGATATTAAGCATAACGCACATGACTGAACAAGGAGTGTGGTACACAACTAACAAAGAAAAATTTCCGCAAATTTCGGCATTATAGTACCACTATATGCGCAAAACCACTTAACAAATCAAGATTAGTAACTCTACTAATTCAACATACAAGAGCGAATGATAAAAGTAGTGGTATGGTCGTGACTCCATCCCGCACTCAAATCATTACTCCGCACATGAATCAGTAAAACACATATCCCAACACCTTCTTCTTAAGATGAACCTAAAGATTGGTAACTACGAAAAAGAACACCCCAACAAGATAACGTCGGATAACAAAGAGTAAGATAGATAGCAACCGGTATACAAGAATCAGAATAGATCGCGTCGGTTTACAAAGGCCTGTCGGTATGGAATGTACCAACAGTTGATAACCAAAAGGCAGACAGTGATAACATTTGGATGCAACAGATAGACAAGGAATTCACACACACACACACACAACCTATGGTACTACTGAACCCAGAACACGTGAATCCTAGTTTGAATTTTTAGAAGAGGATTGAAAACGTTACACTTCCTTACCAGAAAAGGGTGGGTGGGTGGGTAAGAAGAAAAATGGAAGCAGTCCTACTCTCACGTTTTGTTTTTCCCAAGTATACATAGCTACCAAAAATATTAGCTAGACTAACAACGACCATTTGGCTGAGACCCTGAAGGGCGGGATGGCTCTGATACCAATTGTAACTACCACGGTGAATTACGCTCTTAGTTGCATGCCTGGATGAGCGAGAGTGGTTAAAATAGTACGGTGAGGCCCAGGGGCCACTCACAGGTAGACCTTTTGGTCGTCCTAACCACTTTCAGAACATCGGGACAAGAACGAGCGGCGTAATCGGCAGGCGAAGTGATCAATTACATACACAAGTGAGTATGTGTGCAAGCCACATGGATCTGGGTAGTACTCCTGTGATTCCTGGTAATTTTCATGTTGGGCGTCTATTCGAAGAAGAACCAAACAAACAAGGGCCAACATAAATAAGGTGCACAAGCATATGAATGAAAATGCGACAAGCAAATAAGCATGCCATGATGAATGATGCACAATTTACATGGCATTAAAGTAGCATGGCATGGTGAGGTGTGAGGTACAAGAATAAAGCAGTTTATGATTTATTTAGTCAAATTTTATTACCATAAACAGTTCAGATTTTTAATACTGACATGATGCATGCTTCAATTCAGAACAAGGATTGCATAGATAGAACGGGCTCGTCGCGCTGATCGATTTAGACATATTATTTGTCAAATTTGGAGTTGTAGAATTAAAGTTATTAATTTATTAAGGAAAAGGGCATTTTATTGTAATTTTAAACATCTCGAAAATGTAAAGTGGTCAAACATTATTTTGAATGGCATTTTTGAACTCCTCACATTTTTCTGAGTCAAAAACATATATTATATGTATTATTTGGATTTGTATTTTAAAAGTTATTTAAAATCTGATTTGAATTTGAATTTAAACAATTTTGAATTTGTTTTGTTTAAACAGCTCAACAGAGAAACTTTTATTACTTAGCTCGACCCAGCTGCTGGCGGGGACACGCGCGCGCGGAGAAACTTTCTCACCGCGGCGCTACCTAACCACTGAGAGTGACAGGTGGGTCCGGTGGCTACGGCCCACGTGACAGCGAACGAACGCGCAGAGACTGCCAGGTGGGGCCGTTCTGGAGCGCGGGTTGGGTGTTCGAAATTGCGGGGGCGTTTTTGCAAAGCGGACAGAGAGACTGACTGGTGGGCTCGGTTGGATCGCGGGTTTGGAGACAAAAGGCTAGGGGGTAAACGCAAAATGGCCCGTGGTACTGTTTTTCTTCCAGCGCTTGTCTGACGAATCTGACGAGCAGCGCAGCGCGGCAAGGCGGGGACTCGAACTAGGGACCTGGCGTGCGCGCTAAGAGGTGGAACCAGTGTGGTGGCTTGGGCTTGGTGACAGCATGGTGGACGGGGGCTAGCTATGCCGTCTGCGAGGCGCTGCCACGAGCGGACGCAGCGATCGCCGGCGCGCAGAGGGTGTTCGGTGAAACAAACGGCGTGACCGGGTAGATAAAGGTGGCTTCGGCCACCTTTTCCATCCTCCCTCATGTGCTTGTTGTGCACGGCCAGGGCAAGGCGGGCTAGGGTGGAGCTGCCAGGTGGGGACGGCGTGGGTGGAGCAGCTGGGTGGGGCTAGCTCGGCAGGGAGAGAAAAAGAGAGGAGAGGTAAGGCTCGAGTGAGCTAGGGTTAACTTAGAGGGGGGCTCGGGTTAGGGTTTGTTATGGTTGGGGTAGGGGTAGCTGAGGTGTGGGACCAGGGAGAGAGGGTGGCTAGGTGGGCCATCATGGTAGAGAGAGAGAGGGAATAAGGGTTAGGGTTTAGTTAAGAAGAAATTAGGGTTTGAGGAGAGAGATGGGTGTTAGGGTTTGATTTAGAATTTTAGGTTTTTAACACATGCTTAATATCAAGCCTAGATGAAAGGAGGGCTTTGGTTTAGCCTAAGGTGAGGTGAAGGTGAGGGTGAAACTAAAGAAAGAGAGAGGAATGGGGAGTAGGGAAGAAGACCTCATTTGATCATGCATGAAGAAAAATAAAATGGTATTGAGGAGAATATGGGGATGGTGGAGAGAGGGATGGAGAGGATCCACAAAGAAAAGAACCAATAAAACCAAGAGGAATCAAATGGGCTAAAGGTGGTGGTACTCTTGCATGGCCCATGCAAAAATAATAAATGCCATGTTTTATTTTGTGAAAACAATAATAATCATATGGCATTATTCTTATGCATTCCTAAGAAGTGGAATAAAGGTCAAGCAAAAGGATTTATAGAATTAGATCCATCCTATCTTCCATGGGCTAGATTAAATACCAAAATAAAATAAAGGCCCATGGTAATGGACTGGTGGAATTATAAAGTGGTGACAAAGAAAGGTGGTAGAGTGGAATAAAAAGATATGCCCCCAACTCAACTTGGGCATTAAACCATATTTCAATAATCAAATACAATATCAAGAGGCAAATACAATTAATAATGCATATGAGAGAAGAACCAAAGAAAAGGGTTTTATATGATGCTCAAATGCAAGGTGGCATGATGACATGAGCATGATATAATTATGATGCAACAATTATATATAGGAAGTAGCCATTATCTTATTAGACCAAGTAGCATTACAATTGTTAGACAATTGGGATGCTACATTCCGCGTATGAAAACAATAAATTTTACTCTACGCCCCTGAACCCCTGAAGCTGCCAAGACCTATCTATAAGTAATATAGTAACAGGAAGGGCTTTTTGCGAACTTACCCTTGAAACCGAAAAGCGTTGTCAATGCTTAGGAGAGAGTGGTTGATGTAGACGAGCCGAAGCCGACCTCAAGGTCGTGATGAAGTCCTTGCGCTCCTTGGCTCCAACGACCTGAGTGCCTCAGGTGCGACACCTCGTGGGGAGTTACACACGTCTGGTGCCTGACGATGACTCCCGCTTCCCCGATCCAACAACAGTTGCAGAAGTAGAGCTCCCGGATCCGAATCCCGCAGTGCGACGGCGCTCCGCAGTGAAGATGTCTCTCGCTCGCGCAGTCTAGACTTTGGACCACGGTCACGAGAGAGAGGGGAGAGAGAAAATAGCAACTGGAGGTCCTCCCAAAAGTAAAAAGACCTTTATTGATTATTGGTGTATTTAATTTGGCCAAATACCCCCACTATATATAGGGGGAGGGGAGGTACTACCTCCCTCAAAGTCCGGGGGTGGGACTAAAGGAGAGGAGGGGGGAGGGGAGGCCGCCGGCCACCCTAGTGGGCCCCGCACAGGGGGCTAGGCCTAGCCGGCCAGCCCCAGTCGGCCAGCCCCCTTGCCCCTTCTCCCTCTCACCTTTCCCCTAATGGGCCCTCTCCCCTCCAGGAATTGGCCCATTAAGCCTTTGACCATTTTAATTGATTTTCTCTTTATTAAATAATTATGAATAAATGATTAAATCAACATTTAACATTCATTCACACATTATTCAATCTCTATGGCTATGGAACACCTTCCACCTCCACTCCGGACATCCTCCGGACTTACAGAAACCCTTCTGGTTTTCTCCCTACTATTCTTCGGCGATTCTACCGATCCTATAAACACTCTCTAAGCATCATCAAGCCCTTAAGCATGATACCCCATTGTTCGGGAACACTCTAGACATGGTCGGGACACTCCCGCACCAATTATCGACAGAGGGACCTGGATGGCCATGTGACCCCTGTGCGTTCCACGAAGATCTTTTGTTGTTTGAACCGGGACAGTCGTGTCTTATTCCCTTTGTCACTCGATACTTGCATTGCCCGAGATCTAATCAATGACATCACCATGTCGTGTTCAATCTCGTTACTGAACAATGCTACTTGCCTCGTTCTGACAGGTGATATCCCCGTGATCAAATCACACGCTGCACAAAATATTGGATATAACTTCTCCGAGTGGGCCCTTGAGTATCTTCCCGTCACATGGACAGACAAATCCCGCTCTTGACATATATTGCCTCTACGGTTTCCTCTGAGTACCTGAACACACCTTTATAACCACTGTATTATCGAGTGGCGTTTGATGCTATCTAAGCACTCTCGGGAGACAGTGATTGATATAGCCTCACGGTCTAAGGAATAGTCTACGAGGATCCATTTCTAATCATCATAACTTGAACTTCGTGACATGAACGGGTCACGATGTTTAGGTTGGGCATTGGTTCATCATGTCATTCTCGGAATGAGATGACTCCATTTCCAACTGGCATAAATGCCACATGATCAGGAAACATGATCATCCGTTGACCAATGAACAAGTGACTAGAGTTTCACTGGGAACCCCAAGTTGTTTCTATATCACACATGTATTGATGTTTCCACTCAATACAGTTATAGCATGATATAAAACTTAATCATAAACTATATGAAATATGATAATAGTCCTTACCAACAAAAAAATAGCGCGCTATTTACTTTAACGCCGCCTCTCTCCAAACGCTATGCAAGTTATAACACGCTAATAGCGTGCTATTTTTCAAAATAGCGTTTTGCAAAATAATATTTTTTAATAGATATAGTCTGTATACTAAGTATTTCAGTAGCTAAAAAATTGTGCAAAGTAATACATGCATAGCCAATTAACCACTGATGACCAAATGACAGAGTACGGATCAAAATGATCACTAAATTCAAAATGAAGGACATATATTTTAAAGACAGTCACATAAAGTGATCGTGTTCCTTCAAGAAACCAGTACATCTACACAGCGTTGCATCTACATCACTAATTCAGCTAATTAGTAATTACTACATCAGTACATCAGTACATCTACAATACTAAATGCTACATCAGTACATTCGGGTTCTCTCCAAGATGGAGGAGAAGTGGAGATCCGCGGTGAAGCTAGGCGGGGCGTCGCTTGCTGCGGCGTTGCTAGTTGCACTACTTTTGGTTGGGGACGTGCCGGATGGAGGGGGCCGGCTGGCCAGAGCTGTAGGAGATGAAGGGAGATGCTACAGCTTACAGCCGCCACCACCGTTGCGTGGTGGGGAATTGGATGCGACATGGGGCTGGGAGTTGGGTGAGCTAGCTTTGTTGACTCGTGCGAGCTGAATGGGTCAGATGGACTGCCGATATTTTCAAGTTTTTTATAGCGCGCTATTACGTTATAACGTATAGCGTGTTTAGCGCCATTTAGCGCCGCTAAAACATGATTAGCGTCATAACGAGCATATTATGCATAGCATAGCGTCTGCCTCCCGAATACGCTATAGCGATGCTATAGCGCGCTATTTTTTTCATTGGTCCTTACTTCTATTTGTCTCTAGGGCATATTTCCAACAGTCTCCCACTTGTACTAGAGTACAAATACACTAGATGCATTTGTTCTCAATCATTGGCACCATATATCCAGTACCCTGAACATGCTTGCTCATGGAAGAGGTTGAGTCTTGGGTCTGTACTTTACAGGCCCAAATCCTTTGCAACTTACTAATGTCACCTTGATTGACATTAATACTTTATCATCACATGATAGCATCTGTGTGTATGCATCATCGTTATGGCAGCAGAACGAGGCCTGATTCCAGGGGCCTACAGTGACTTTATATTAACCTCGAGGGCTTTCTCATGGGCACTATGCCCTGGGACACATCATTCTACGTTAAAAGTGAACTAGCCCCGCCATAACATTATACAACACTTTAGATGGTACCCTTATCAATTATTATAAATGTATTCATCGAAACACTAGTGCACTTAGTGCAACTTTTCGATGTTTTGTTCACCTCACTTTCTATTGACATCAATCGGTATTCACAGGATTTTCCAACATATTCCCTTATAATATAACCCTTTATGTTTTAAGATATGTTATCCTTTATGGATTTGGAAAACATGTCTACAGTTCTCTACTAGAAACTACGGACCAACTTAGCTCAACGTTCTGTGATTCGAACTTAATCACTTTTAAACGTTCCTTATTTGGATCACATATTATGCTAAGTTATCATCATGGTTTACTGAGATAGAACCTATGTCTCAACATAGTGGATGATGATCATCCTTTTCTTTCTTTCAACCATTGATGTTAAACTTAATGCTATTCTGAATTTGAGTTATTAAGGACTAGTTCCTTAATTAACTTCTATTCCGAAACCCTTTTTAGAATCCCTTAAGGAATACTACATAATATCATAATACACCTATTATCAACTTCTACATCTTATAAATCATTATTTATAAGTATTTGCGCTTTCATTCTTAACATACTTAAGAATTACTCCTATAAGCTCCCACTCAAATATGTTCCTACATAATTGAATTTTAGACTTATATTGCTCCCACTCAAAAATATGTCATTCACATATTGTTTTAGGAAGACTTTCATAGCTTCCATTCAATTTTATGCAAATTGCATATCTACTCTTTATTTTGAATGTCTTCAAAATCCTTTGATCAAATATCAAACTTGGAGATTTACTATGAGATAAAGGTACTATTACTAGTTTTAAATCCACTAGACATTTAGCACACATGAATCAAATTCATTTGAATTTGTCTAATACTTGACAAATTGTGCTTTTGTCATTCACCTCCTTTTCCATCATGGCTTTGCAGTCATTTGGGAAAATCCAAGTAACCCGTTTTACTTGTGAGATTCAGCAACGAATTGATTTCTAATCTCAAGTGAATTTTGCTTTTAGGATTTCTAATAATTCTAGTTTACCATTATTTCCTTAGTAGTTCGTAGGTATGTCATATTCCAAGGATCATGAAAAATGATTCACAAATGTCTCCATACAGGATATGGGTTACATTTTGAATCCTACTTCATGTAGTGAAAACACCAGTAGGGAAAACACAATTATCAATATCATTGATTCTTTCCTTCTGTGAAGAGAATCATTCAGGAAAGTTGTCCGTTGCGCTTCTCAACACTCTGAGGCTGGGATATGAATCATCATCGTGTTTTTCACTATGTTCCATTTGTTTCTATGTCTTATTCCCTTTGTCACTTGATACTTGCATTGCCCGAGATCTGATCAATGACATCACCATGTCGTGTTCAATCTCGTTACTGAACAATGCTACTTGACTCATTTCGACAAGTGATATCCCCATGATCAAATCACACGCTGCACAGCTATTGGGTATAACTTCTCCGAGTGGGACCTTGAGTATCTTCCCGTCACATGGACGGACAAATCCCGCTCTTGACATATATTGCCTCTATGGTTTCCTCCGAGTACCTGAACACACCTTTATAACCACTGTATTACTGAGTGGCGTTTGATGCTATCTAAGCACTCTCGGGAGACAGTGATTGATATAGCCTCACAATCTAAGGAATAGTCTACGAGGATCCATTTCTAATCATCATAACTTGAACTTCATGACATGATCGGGTCACGATGTTTAGGTTGGGTATTGGTTCATCATCTCATTCTCGGAATGAGATGACTTCATTTCCAACTGGCATAAATGCCACATGATCAGGAAACATGATCATTCGTTGACCAATGAACCAGTGACTAGAGTTTCGCTGGGAACCCCTGGTTGTTTGTATATCACACATGTATTGATGTTTCCACTCAATACAGTTATAGCATGATATAAAACTTAATCATAAACTATATGAAATATGATAATAGTCCTTACTACTATTTGTCTCTAGGGCATATTTCCAACACCTCTGGCTACAGAATCCAATAGGTTCCTTGAAGAATAGTTCAATCCTGCATAAAAGGTTTGGATGATCATCCAAGCAGTTAGTCCATGAGTGGGACAATTCTTTACCAAAGATTTCATTCTTTCCCAAGCTTGAGCAACATGTTCATTATCAGATTGTTTAAACTTCATTATTTCACTTCTCATAGATATAATCTTAGCAGGAGGATAGTATTTTCCAATAAAAGCATCTTTGCATTTAGTCCAAGAATCAATACTATTCCTAGTTAGGGAATTTAACCATTCTTTAGATTTTCCTCTCAAAGAGAAAGGAAACAATTTAAGCTTAATAATATCTCCATCTATATCCTTATGCTTTTACATCTCACAAAGTTCAACAAAGTTATTTAGATGGGCAACAGCATCATTACGAATCCTAGAAAATTGTTCTCTCATAACAAGATTGACTAAAGCAGGTTTTATCTCAAAGAAAGTAGCTTTAGGCATAGGTGGAGCAATAGGTGTGCTCATAAAATCATTGTTGTTGGTGCTAGTGAAGTCACACAACTTAGTGTTCTCAAGAGTAGTCATTTTTGTGTGTTTTTTATAAGGAAAGCAAACTTGTAAAACTATTTTTTTTGTATTTTTGATAAAGAAACAAGCAACCAAAACAAAAGTAAACTAAGCAAAACAAAAATAACAAAGTAAAGAGACTGGTTATGAGGGACTCCCCTTGTGAAGATGTCCTTGACTCCCCGGCAACGGCGCCAGAAAAATATCTTTGATGGCGTAGTGTTGACGTGGGAGTTTCTTCTTCTTCAGTTCCCCAGCAACAGCGCCAGAAAAATACTTGTTGACTCGTGTATTAACGAGCTCGTTGGGGAACCCCAAGAGGAAGGTATGATGAGTATAGCAGTAAGTTTCCCTCAGTTATGAAACCAAGGTTATCAATCCAGTAGGAGCAAGGAAACACCCCAAAGGTGTAGCTAGCTGAAGTTGGTAGGGCACACTACCGGTGCCAGCAGCAACGTGGAGACCTGAAAAACACAACCACAGAACTTTGTCCCCAACTTGCGATGAGGTTGTCAATCTCACCGGTTTTGCTGAAAACAAAGGATGAAACGTATCGAATGGAAGGAAGTAATAGTTTGCAGAAAGTAAACAGAAAGCAGTAAACAGTTGATTGTAGATTGAAAGTAAAAGAAAGGACCGGGGTCCATAGTTCACTAGAGGTGGCTCTCGTTAAGGTAGATTACTTGCTGGGTGAACAAATTACAGCGGGGCAATTGACAAACATCGAGAAAGCATACAAGCATATACTAATCATCTTGACTCATTTGAGATTCGATTGGGCATTACAACATTATACATAGACCACCATCCAACTGCATCTACGACTAATAATCCACCTTCAGGTTATCATCCGAACCCCCTCTAGTATTAAGTTGCAAGCAACAGATAATTGCATTATGAATTGCGTGTAAAGTAAACAATACGATTGTTCTATGAACAAAGGATTGTTGTTTTCTCCCTAGTAGCAACAACACATCTAGTACCTTAGAGATTTCTGTCACTTCCCCAGATTACCAGAGGCATGAACCCACTATCGATCATAAATACTAACTCTTGGAGTTGCTAGCATCTACTTGGCCAAGATAGCTACTAACAACAGAAAGCATGCAAGATCACAAATAACAAAGACATGATAGAATCAAAAATTAATCTGAAATAGCATCTCAATACCCATCGGATCCCCGCAAACACAACATGTAGAATTACAAATAGATGATCTTGATCATGAACGGAGCTCACAAGATCTAGACATGAAAGCAAAAAGGAGGAGAACTAGCCATCTAGCTACTACATGGACTCGTAGTCCAGAGATGAACTACTCACGCATCACACCGGAGGCTTGCATGAAGATGAAGAAGGCCTCCAGGGTGAATTCCCCTCTCCGGCAGGGTGCCGGGAAGAGCTTCAGATCCCTCCTGATCTAGGGATGGAGATGACGGCGGCTACATACTCTTTCGTGGATTTTTGATCGGTTACTTAGGGTTTTCGTATCAGAGGCAATATATAGGCGAAAGGAGAGGCTGAGGGGGTGCCTGGGGCGGCCAGACCAGCCCTGGCATAGGCCAGGTGGTGTGGCCGGGCCCCAGCCCCTCTCTGTCTCATATTCTGGCTCCAGGTGTCCCCCGGTAAAATAATGACTTTGGCTTTTATCTCGTCCAATTTCGAGAATATTCATTTTCTGACTTTCCTGGAACCAAAAACAGTAGAAAATAGGCAGCTGGCACTGTGGCTCTTGTTAATAGGTTAGTCCAAGAAATCATATGAAAAGTACTCCAAAGTGTGGACAAAACACAAGAAAGTAGATAACCAAGCATGGAACATCAAAAATTATAGATACATTTGCAATGTATTAGAGCACTGCATCCAGGGACCACACGAATCAACTCGCCACTAGGTCCAAAGGTGGAAGGACCTGTGGATCAACGCTTCCTGCATCCACCGGACATGGCGATCCACTGCTTCAAGAATGCGTGTCGGTACGAACCTCTGGTCACCAAGATCAAGAGGGTCTACCAGATGCTCGAGCACATCCCCAACCTCCTCAAGATAGGCAAGCTCTACGCAGAGGAGGACCCCAACCAAGACTCTGACGACGAGTCAGGTGGGAGACATCGCTCAGGCGCGAGATGCGCTACAGCAACACTCGCCTCACTGGCAAGCGCCGTGGTGACGGGCGAGTCGACTTCATCGCCAATGCCGGCTACAGTCAACGCGACCCCAAGAACTTCCGCCGCGACGGAGGCAACTACTGCGACAGTGGAAACTACCGTGCTAACAACACCACGAGGCCGAAATTTGAGCCTGTGGCCCTACTCTCCCAACCTTGTGTCTACCACAGCAGGGAAGGAAAGCTTGCCACCCACACCACCGCTGATTGCCACTCTCTCAAAGAGATCGAGAAGGCAAGGCGACCAAGGGAGGGTAACAATGATGACCTACCAAGGGATAATGGCAACACCGGCGGATTCGGCCACGCAGTCGGCTCGCTGCACACGTTCACTGGGCTCAGCACCAAGGGCGAGAAGAAGGTGCTCGCTCGCGCAGTCACCGTAAACGCGCTGACTCAAGTCGACATCCCTCGCTTCCTCAACTGGTCCAAACAAAGCATCACCTGGAGCCGCGATGACCACGCGCCGCGGATCAAGTACCCCGTGTGAGTCACCCTAGTGGTTAAGCCCAAAGTGGCTGACTACTGGCTCCCTAAGACCATGATGGATGCTGGAAGCTCCATCAACATCCTATACCTGGACACATTCAGGAGACTGCAGATCCCGCAGTCGATGGTCGAATCAACCCTCACCACCTTCCAGGGCATCATCCCTGGTCGAAAGGCATACCCGATTGGCAAGGTGACGCTGCCAGTCACCTTTGACACACCAGCCAACTTACGCACCGAGCGGATCATCTTTGAGCTGGTGAACTTCCACAGCCCCTACCACTGCGTCCTACGGCGATAGGCATTCGCCAAGTTCATGGTGGCACCGCATTATGCGTACAACATGATGAAGCTCCCCGGGTCGTGCGTCATCATCACCACTCGCGGAGACCCTGACATGGCCGTGGACTACGAGGAAAAAGGCACCGAACTTGCTGATGCAGTCATCGCCAAGGAAACCAACCATGCAGCTGAGCTCGCAAAATATGTGAGAAACATCGACAAAGATGACCCGGCAATCCTGAAGAAGCCAACGATGGCCAGCGTCGCATAGGCAGCCTTCGAGGCCTCCACGCACACTCGCACCGTCGAGCTTGCCCCGGGTGACTCGAGCCAGAAGTTCACTGTGGGGACCAACATGAGCCTCGCATAGGAAAGCACGCTCATCGAGTTCCTTCATGAGAATCGTGACATCTTCGCATGGAAGTCATCTGACATGCCTGGTGTCCCGAGGGAACTCACTGAGCATAAACTAAATGCCGACCCCAAAGCGCGACCAATAAAGCACTCATTGTGGCCCTTCAATGAAGAATGCGGTCGAGCAATCGCCAAAGAAGTGCAATGGCTACTCGCCACAGACATCATCCGGCCCATCAAGTACTCCAAGTGGCTGGCAAACCCAGTCCTGGTCATGAACAAGAACAATACCTAGAGGAAGTGTATCGAGTACACCAACCTCAATAGTGCCTGCCTGAAGGAGGAGTTCGTCCTCCCGCGCATTGACCAGATCATCGACTCGACCACGGGGTCGGAGTCACTGTGCTTCCTCGATGCATAATACGGCTACAACCAGATCAAGATGGCGGTCGAGGACGAGGAGAAAACAACCTTCATCACGCCATTCGGAGCCTTCTGCTACACCGCAATGACGTTCGGCCTCAAGAACGCCTGTGCAACCTACCAGCGGTGCATGTAGGAGTTCCTAGCAAGCCAAATTGGCTACACCATCCACTTCTACATCGACGACGTGGTGGTGAAATCGACTCGCTAGAGCGATCTACCCTCTGACCTGGCCAAGACTTTCACAAATCTGCGGAAGTACAAGATCAAACTCAACCCGGAGAAATGCACTTTCAGCATACCCACTGGCCAGCTCCTGGGCTACGTGGTCTCCAAACGAGGCATCGATGCCAACCCCGCCAAGATCGACACCATTGCGTGACTCGGAAAGCCCAAGTGCCTGCGCGACGTCTAGAAGCTAGACGAGAGAGTCACGACTCTCAGTCGCTTTATCCCCCAGCTTGGTGAGAAGGAAATGCCTCTCTACCGATTGATGAGGAAGAACCCCACATTCATGTGGGACGACGAAGCAAACAACACGCTCAAAGTGCTCAAGGAGGTGCTACTCATGGCACCAATACTCGCGGCACCCATGGACAAGGATCCAATGCTCGTCTACGTTGCGGCCTCCAGTCGAGTCATCAGCGTCGTAATGGTGGTCGAACGACTAGAGGAGGGCAAGGAGTACCCCATGTAGCACCCTATCTACTACATCAGCAAGGTCCTCACCGATTCGAGGCAACGCTACGCGCAGTACCAGAAGCTGGTCTATGCGGTATTACGAGCCCAAAGAAGGCTCCCACATTACTTCCAGGAGCACCCCATCATGGTCGTCTCCTCCGCCCCACTGCAGGACATCATCCGCAACCGCGAAGCGACTGGGTGAGTCGCCAAGTGGGCCATCGAAATCGGTGTCCACAACATCAAGTACGAGCCGCACAAAGCAATCAAGTCGCAAGCTCTAGCTGATTTCCTCGCCGATTGGGAAGAGGCGCAATAGCTAGAGAAGCTATCCTACCTCAACTATTGGTTGCTCCACTTCGACGGATCTAAGAACTCGGACGGCGCCGGGGTCGGGACCGTAGTCACCTCCCCCAAAGGAGACAAGATCCGATACGCGCTGCAAATTAACTTCACGTCCTTCACCAACAACATGGCCAAGTACGAGGCCCTCATCCACGACATGTGAGCTGCCAATGAGATGAACATCAATCACCTAAGGTGCTACGGCAACTCCGACCTCGTAGCCGCACAAGTCGCTGGCACCTGCGACGCCGTTTCCCTACCATGGTAGCATACCGCCAAGCGGTGGACCAGCTGGGAGGCTACTTCATCGGCTATTCCGTCAATGGATCTACCGGTGCAAGAAGGAGGAGGCCAACGCACTCTCGCACATCGGGTCGGCTCGTAAAATGCCACCTCCAGGCGTCTTCCTTCACATCATCGATAAGCCTTAGGTCTCCCCCCAAAGGAGATCGACATCGGGATACCACTATAGCCCGATCCCACTCTGGTCGCCATGATCACTGAGTCTAGCGACTGGACCACACCCTACATTGCCTACCTCAAGCACAAGGTCCTGCCCAATGACTATACTGAGGCATCGATGATCATGCGCCGGTACAATTCCTTCGTCATCATCAACAGAGAACTCCACAAGCGCAGCGTGACTGGTGTGTTCCAATGCCGCGTGCAGCTAGAAGAAGGACACAAGATCCTACAATACATCCACGCTGGCGACTGCGGCCACCACGCTGGCGCCCGGTCGCTAGTCGCCAAGGCCATGCGCCACGGCTTCTACTGGCTCATCACACACGCCGATGCCACCGACATCGTCCAACGTTGAGTAGGGTTCGAGAAGAACACCAACCAGTCGCACATCCCTGGTTCGGCCCTCAAGACCATCCCCATCACCTGGCCATTTGCCGTATGGGGAATCGACATGGTGGGTCAGTTCAAAACCACTCCATCAGGCTACACCCACCTCCTGCTCGCAGTCGACAAATTCACCAAGTGGGTCGAAGCGAAGCTGATCAAGAAATGCGACGGTAAGACCGCCACCAAGTTCCTTCGCAAGCTAATCTACCGGTACGGCTACCCTCATAGCATCATCATAGACAACGACACCAACTTCGCCAATGGTGTCATGGCTGACTTCTGCGAGGAGTATGATATTCGCCACGACCTTGCCTCAGTTGCCCATCCAGAGTCGAATGGCCAAGCAGAGCGCATAATCAAAGCGTCCTCCATGGCATCAACCAAGACTGTAGGTCCCCCTCGAACGGACCCCCAGATGTTGGGTCAAAGAGCTCCCCTCTATGTTATGGGGCATTCGAACCTCCATCAACTGGTCGACAGGGTTCACCCCCTACTTCATGGTGTACGGTGTTGAAGTTGTCATGCCAACCGACCTGGAACACGACTCGCCTCGAGTCATCCACTATGCGGAAGAGAACAATGAGGTTGCCCGCCAAAACAGGGTCGACCTGCTCGATGAAGCCCGTGACCTAGCTTGCTCCCACACCGCCATCTACCAGCAAGGACTCCGCCGAGTCCAGACTTGCACCTTCTAGGAGGGCGACCTCGTCCGGCGACTTATTCAGAACAAGAAGGGCATGCACAAGCTCTCTCCCCCATGGGAGGGGCCATTGTGCATAAGGCGAGTCCTAGGCAATGATGCCTACTACCTCATTGACATACGAGGCGACGACCAGCTTGACGTCGAGTGGCCATGGAATGTGAATCTCCTCCGGAAGTTCTACACCTAGAACTCCAAAACTTGTTCCTAGCTATACCAATGATGGAAGAAAAATTATGTTCGCACAAATTGTGTCCACTCGTCATTTCTTGTGTCAATCGCACTCGTACATACAGCAATACGCTAACTATGGTCATCAACCCTTGGTCGAAGCGACCGGAACGATTAAGTAGTGTGGCTCAAGGGCACCAAAAATATTCGGGTCTTGACCATCCACGAAAACGCTAACCCGAAGCCACCATCGGGGTCGCCCCGCTCGATTGGCTTTACGAGCCAAGACCACCGACCCCGCTTCCCACAACACCCCGTCCTCCTCATCCTCGTGCAAAGCTACTCAAACGGTACAGTACCACGCTCGGGGACTTGTCCAAAATGACCCTAACGTGGCTTGGGAACATAGCAAGTATGAGAACTTTCCCTGGACTCGCCACACAACTGATTTTTCAAGTCAGTAGGAGAGACACGTTACAAACAACGTACCATGTACCCACCTACCTTGGGCATGCGACTAGAACAGTTAAGTACCATGCTTCGGTACTCGCCTAACTGATGTCGTTCGTGTTTAGGGAAAACACCAAGTACAGAGTACCCCTTGAGGTTGCCAAGTGACTAGACCTAGGTTAACCTAACAACCTAAAACAAACCAATAAACACATACGCGAGGTTAATCCCAAATGATGAACGCGCTCGGGGACTCGCGTAATCCAAAACCAAAACATACAAACTCACGAAATTTCATATGAGTCGATTGCAATATTCACAAATGAACAAACTACATCGTTCACACACAAAGAAAAATAGAAAAGGCCACTCGCCACGCTAACTTATGCTCTGATGCAATTCTTCATTCTGGAGGCTTTGACGATGAGGAACCATCAGCACCCTTGGTCCGGACAAAAGGCTCCCGGGGGTTCACTGGTAGGGATGAAAACGGAGCGGAAATGGAAGGAACTGAGTGGTTCCACATTTGTTCTCATATTTTTTGGCGAAAGAAGAAAAGAATACAGAAACCCCGGAAAGAAAAACAAAAGCGGATATTGAAACAGATACAGACCGAATACAATGCAGACATGGAACAATGCATATTTTACTCGGAACAAAGAGAACCCTTGAATCATGCCACAAATCTCAAGCATTCTAGAAAACCAACAAAATCGTTCCCTGGTTATATATAGCATGGTGCTAGGTTTACAAGGGAATAGGGAATGATCAATCCGTGGAAGCCTCCTTGAATGCATCAAAGTATTACATAGTCTCCAGTACTGGGATGAGTAGCTTTGCAAGTTTGGCTTGACAAGGTCATGTTTTTTGTCCGTTGGATTTGGCCATGCACATCAACCCTAAAACGGAAATTCCATATTAGACAAAAATGGAAATTCCATTTCCGTGTCTGTTCTGCTGGAACACACTGTTCCGTTTTCGTTTCTGTTTCTGTCCAAAAAATCTGTTTCCATTTCCGTTTTGCAAAATTCTGTTTCCGTTTCCATATTTTCATTCCATTTCCATTTTTCCTCAAAAAAGTCGGAAACTTTCCGCTCCACTTTCATCCCTATTGACTGGTTAGGTCGTCAACTTCTTCGCGAGAGCCGACCGGAAGCGATACGCTGGCTCAACATTGTTTGGCGCCACCCGCGTCTCCTGATAAGGCATCAGGTTGCCCATCACCCACACACGCTCCGCGTAAGGAGCGGCCTTAGCGGTCATCTTGAGGACCTCCACAATCTCAACCTCGCCAGGCGTCGAGGGGTACCCGCTGGTGATGTCGTCAAGATCAAAATCATTGGGGAAGTACACGAGTCGAAGCCTCAATGCCATCACGGCTTCGCTGTGGAAAGCAGATCGCGCCATCCACTGGACGACTATGGGCGCCTCTTCAAGGTACCGCCACACCTCAGTCAATCCCCCAGGAATTACTTCGGTGCGGGAAATATCTTGGAGGACGTCCTCCACGCACATGGTTGACACCGTGGCAGCATTCACCACCGTCGTCACGCACCGCTCTGCATTGAATGTCTACACCACCGGATCCCCTTGACCTATAACAGCTGCAACGTCAGAGAATCAAACATCACGCAGAAAAACATCCTCAGGGACTCACCCGCTTGGGAAATCACATGCTCGGGGACTCACCGCAACTACACAACTCGACACTAGCAAAACAAGAATTGGGGAAAGCAGGTTTACTAAGGAGCTTGCGGAAGTTCTCCATGACGAACTTCTCCAGCGCTGAGAGCTTCCCCTGCAAACCAACAATAATTGAGTCGGAGGCTTTCCGCTCCTCATCCTCCACCACGACTGCAGCCTTGGCCCTCTCTTCAGAGGAAGTTATCGACACCTTCGCCGTCTCTAGCTCCTTCGCCAGTGAGCTAGCACATTCCTCCACTATAGCTACCGAAGCCTTCACAACATCCAGATCGGCGACCGGAACATAACCCCTACGGGCCCAGACGAGTGTGGCGGCATGATCATCTACAGTCAAGAAAATCCAAGTCAACACCTACACAGTCACAAGAATTTCAAACTTGCAAGACAGAAACTAACCTACGGTCAATTTTAGTTGCTGATTCGTCTCCTGAGCCACCCGCAGGTCGAGCTCCAGTCGCTCCACCACGGCCGGCCGCTCAGCCGACTCGGTCTGCAAACCCTAAACACAAAAGTTCAAGTCAAAAATGGGACAACCAAAGTTTGAGTGTCTAGCCGCTGAAATTCAGCGACTAGACCCTCGGGGACTGGACAACCAAAGTTTTAGTGTCTAGCTGCTGAAATTCAGCGACTAGACCCTCGCAGACTGGAGATACCTAGATCGTGGCCCCCAGCATGTGTTGAAGCTCGACGTCGTTCACTGAGGGCACCGGAAATGGTGTGCGTCCGCGACGCTGTCCGACATCGTTGTCGATGATCTCCAGAACCTGTGGCGACTGAGTATCAGCCGCTATGACAGAGGCCCTCGCCATGAAGCGCGGGAACATTGCGGTTGTCATTCCCGGTGTGCTGGTCGCTGGTACTAGCGCCTCTAAAGGCAGGTCCACCTTGCTCGGCTCCGCATCGACGGTTGCCTCTCCGCCAGGAGGGACTACGGAGTTGCCTTTCCCCGCGCCTAACTCCTCTGCCGCGACCACGTTGCTCTTGTTCCTCTCCACGCCTGCGCATGACGCCTCGATGGTCTCCGCCTTCCTCTTTTTGAAAGGGTCGTCTACTTCTTCGACACCGGTCGGGGGAACTTTGGCCATTGACGGGCGACTGATTTTCTTGGGGCCACCCCTGCAAGTTTACCATGATCAATGAGGGGGGAATCCTGAAAGCAGCAAACTACGACAAGTAACAAAAGATAAACTCACCTGGCGACCGAAATAATGCGCAGACCCGTGCTTCTCTAGCTCAGGGCCTATCTTGCGAGTGAGGCCCCTCTCCAATAAGCTCGTCTGCCATGCCGCCACGGGCTTCTCCGCCGATGAAGCCACAACTGTAGGGACCTCTGGCCCTGATGATGCAGGCATCTCCTTCGGTGGTGGATTCGCTGATCCCGTGGCCGCTTGAACCCTTGGCTCCGGGGGCGCCGAGGTCTCTGATGCTATCACAGCGAGTGGAACCTCCGACCCCACAACAACATTTACGGCCTCTGATTCCATCATTGAGTTGGGTCCTCTAAATCTTTGTTGCATCTACACCCTCTTCATCATCAGACTCGTCATCCGACTCGAACATTGCCGATGATTTGCCAAGCGACTTCACCAGTGACTTCGCCTTCGTTAATGACTCCGGCTTTGCTGGTGGCTTGGCCTTCGCCGGCGACCTCAACTTCATCTTCCATGCGGGTTGGGACGGTGTGGCCACTCTCTGTGAGCTATGCTCCTCAACAATGATGACGTCACTATCGTGCTCCTCGAGGTTGCATCTCGCCTCGACTTCACGCTGCTTCTGCCTATGGATCTTCCGAGCGGCTGATGAAGGCGCTTGCACCTACATGACTTCTTCTTCGCTCCCGGAGGATTCTTCCTCCTCCTCGAGCTCCTTGGGAATTTCTTCATCGAGTGGAGGAAGCCAATTCTCAAGGACTTGGAATAGCTGGCAAAATCAAAAGAAACAGCGACTTGATTCAATCGATTACAAAACCACGACTTGATTTAAGTGATTACAAAACCACGACTGCAAAACTATGATTGTGAAATTGCAAATAAGATAAACAAGGAAACTCACCGGAGGAGCCTTCCGCCTTCCGGTAGTATATGGGGCCATCCCAGCCTTTAGGTCAATGTATTCCGCCTTCGTGATCTTCTTCAGTGCTACGATGTAGTCTTCCGACTCCCAAGATTCACTGCAAGATCTTGTGGGATCTCCTTTCCCAGTGTATTGCTACATCCAATGGGTTCGGGTAGCCAGCAAAACCAGCCGCCGACCGAGCCAACAGTTGTAATTGATGGTTTCGAGCCCCTCGTCCTACAGCTCCTGGATCCGGGTCAACATTTCTTCCACGACCATCTCTTGATCATCAGGGAGCTTGGCCGCCCACAACCGGCATGGCTCGCTTCTATTGGCAGCGTATGTCGGCAGCAACACCTCGCCGGAAGGAGTTGACTCCTTCACATAGAACCAGTGCTTCTTCCATTTGCTCACAGCCTTCTTCAGAAACATCATCTTCACGAATTTGGCATTGCGCTTAAATTGAATGGTGATGCTGCCTGCTGCCAAGATGGGGCCGCCCGTCCCCTCGCGACTGATATTACCATGGAGTAGCTCCAGCCAAAGGGGGAAATAGGGGCGGCACCCCAGGTAACACTCGCAGAATGTGATGAAGATGGCGAGAAGCTCCACGTTGTGCGACTCTAGGCACGATGGCATGATTGCGTAGTAGGCGCAGAAGCGCCAGAAGGAGATTAACATGGGGAATCCCATTCCCCTCTCCAGGTGGATCCGAAAGCAGATGAATTCGCTAGGGCACGGCTTCGGTGCAGTTTCATCGGCCGCGGGATCCGCCAATTCCCCTTACAGAGAATCTTGGCATCTTGAAAGGATTTTAGGGAGGCCGTGGTGCACTTCGATTTGCCGAACAGATCCTTCAGAGGCGCCATTGAGAGAGGAAGAAGGATGCTCGGTTCGGAAATTCTAGATCGGAGTAGATATGTGATAGCTATGAGTTTCGACATATTTTTTGATGGTTTTTATAGATGGTTTTCTTCTAGATTTGATTGTTTTCTAGATTTACCTAACGCTAATACTTCGGTAGCAAAGAAAACTTGGTTTTTAATGTGTGTTTCATGTTCTAAACATCAACAGAAGGTTTTAACAAGAGAAACACAATATTCAGGCAAAAACAAGCAAGTCTCTTTTTGGAAGCAATTAAGGGAGGCGTACCGAAGCTTTAACGAGCAATTATACGGCGGGAATATTTTTCTAGCCATATAGTTGCCGTTGTATAGTTGCCACCGCCCCCGTCTTGTCAAAAGGGACAACTTTCGTGAAGAGGTTAGATGCGAAATCATACACAACAGCCGCAATCCCATCCAGAAGGGAAAAAAAGAATAGATCCGGAGAAGAGGGGGAAGACGTTCTTCATCTCGCTCCATGATCTTAGACCTCCTAGCCATCACACCCTCATAGCCATTACTTGTACTTGAGAGAGAGAGATCTTCACTTTGCAAGTTTGAGATTGTTTCTTCCTATCTTGAATTGTGTTGGATTACTTTTCTATTCTTATTGTGGATCGCCACGGTAATATCGAGAATAACTCCCTTTATTTAAATATATCGATGATGCTTTCTTCTCTCATGTGTGAGTAAGTTCCTTTGGCGTGGAAGATGTAAGGGATTGGTGAGATGTGATATGCCTCCACATATTTTCCATTAGTTTGTGATTGATTTTAATTATTATATTATGTGTGCTTGACTATTTGTGGGATGCCTAATGCTTGTTGTCCAATTATGGGCCCAAACAACATGATGCTTTGTTCTACATAGATCGGATCTTGTTTGCTAGCAGACCAGCGACCTCCGAGTGACACGGGGATATCAATGGGAAACTACTTTTACTCGAGGATCACGAGGAACCACTTTGATTATTGCATTTGTCCGATCCAAGTAGCTTAATTGCTAAGCAACTTGAAGGATCTTAATCGTCTAGTGACTGACCATGGTTTTGGTAACAGACTAGTAGGATTATTGAAGTTGGGATGAAATCTACCAAGAGGAGTTCCGGCTAATTATGGGTTGCTCACCTACACACATACTTATAAGATTATAATTGTTACACTTATCATTCGTCCACTTGGCACATTCACTATCACCATGAACTGTATCTCCTCGCGCCTTCTTTGTCATTTGCATAAAACAACAAACAATCGAATCGTTCCTTACTTTTATTCCTGAAGTTTACATTTTAGTTTTATTTAAATACATCTAGTTTAATCCAAATTTCTTTCTTATTTCCACACTTGCAGTCAATTCACTCGAAGACCTATGACAACTTTGGGTGTGACAGAGACTTCATTCATAAACACTTCCTTTGGGCTCCCTGTGGGATCGATATCTATACTTCAAAAGTAGCTACAAACAATCTATGCACTCGAAGAATCAATATGGAGACTGAGGCTAAGAAGAGACAGAGAAATGAGAAGAATACCTTTGATTCCCCTGCCAGTCTCCTTATATAGTGGCGCTACCCAACAATCTAAGGCTAGCCATTACCTCACGGTAAATTCCCGAAGTTACTGTTGGAATTAACCAACAGCTAGTTTGACTAGCTTGACTATCCAACTTCGGTCACTCGACTCGCCCGCTTGCCCGCTTCGTCCAATCGACTAGGCATGGTGACTCGAGCACATTTTTACACTCGCCAATGCTGCAACTAAAGAGACACAAGAAAGGCTTCTCCCTTCATTAGAGGAGTCCACCGCCGATTCGACTGGGCGTCCACCTGTACTCGCCTACTCCGACTGCCAAGTTGACGCCTACGCCGAACCCCCATTGCCCTTGAGGACTACTGATGGGGATATGCCAATCGGGGTATGCCTAGAAGGATGATTCGACTGGCCCAAGTCTAATGCAATGGGCCTACAGGAACAACGACTGACGTAGAAGCCTGGTGACTAGAAGCTGGAGGCCCATGAGCTTAGATAGGCCTAGTCAGATTAGGTCAAATCCTCTGAAACCTTAACTGGTTCGATTGTAATCATATAAACCCTAGAGAGGTACCCCCTATATAAACCTCCCTAGGGTACTCTGCATACTCACGCACTATTAGCTACCGCATCCAAGCAACTCGCTGCCTAGCCGCCAAGCTCGCCCACCTTGTAATCCACTCGCCGATAATACAATCTAGAAGGAGTAGGTCTTTACCCTACAGGGGGGCCGAACCTAGATAAATCCCTTGTCTCTGGTTCCAATCTCGCACTAAAGATGGCGACTAGCTCTTTCCCCAAATCCTATCAATCGCTACCCCAAGTAGCGACTGTCGTGGTCATTCTCATGACAATTCCTTCTTGAGATCGTTTTTGCTATGCATTGGGATTTTAGAAGTTTTTGGCTTTACTTATATAGACCTAGGTCGCTTTCCTCAGGTGCTCGATATGGATTCTGAAAGTTTTTGGGATAGGCGAGATGGCGACTTCAGCGAACTCAGCAACTATGGTGGGTAGGTCGGGGATGAAGAAGAGTGAAGGGATTGATGACATTCTACTGCGTATGGGGATCAAAGATGAGGAGTTCAACGATCTTATGTTTTAAGACCAGGAAGATGCGCTAAAGGAGGGCATCAAGTGGATGGAAGTAGCCAGGGTGCATACAATAAAAAAATTAGTCCATCGACGTTTGAGCAGCACATGCGTACGAGTTTCCTGGAGTCCTGCGCGAGATATAGAGTTCCATCATCTCGAAGGTAATTTATTTACAGTGCAATGTTTCTGCCTCAACAATTGGTTAGAAGGGAGGTCCATGGCTATTCGGGAAGTCGGTAGTATGTATTGAACCTTATGACGTATTTTTGCCCATGGAAACTATGGATGTTAATTATTTCTCAACATGGATCCAAATTCATAAGGTGCTGATGCGATATAGGACAAACTTGATAGAGTAGAGAGTTGGGAAGGTTTTGGAGGTGTAAATAGATGTGCAAGGGGCTAGAAATTATGTGCGGATTCATGTGAGGCTGGATGTATGCAAGTTTTTAGCCCAGTTTGTGTCGATGTCAAGGGATGAGCAGAGGGAAGTTCTACAAATCAAGTACAATAAAATGCCGAGGTTATGTGCGGTATGTGAATTTATTGGCCATAACCATCTTGAGTGTGTTTTAGGAGAACATGCGTAAGAAAATTTGAAGTGGGGAGAGTGGCTGAAAGCTGACTGGGATTCTTGGTATGGTCGGGAGTTTGGAGGCAATCATGGAGCTGGTCTGGGTGGTCGTGGTGGCCATGATGGTGGTTTGTTCGGTGGAGGCCGTGGAAGAGACACAACTGGCCGGGGGCTTGTGTACCAGACCATCTGGAGAGCTAACGTTGTTCCCTATGTTGATGGTGTAGCGATGATGGATGGGGCTCTTAAGGATACCGCCACTAGTTCGTTAAAGGGTAAGGAGATGGATGTTCATGATCCGGATAGCACTAGCTCTAGTGCTAAACAGGACTCATGGATGAGTCTGAGAAATCAGTAGGGGCGGTTGGAACTATTAGTGAGGTAATCGAACTTCTCGCAACGATCATCACTGTTAGACAGATTTCCCCTTCTGATGAAGATCTCAACGTGGTTAAGGAAAAGGATATCAAAAAATGCCCAAAGAAGACTAGAGAGAAATCCTCTTGACTAGGATCAGCAGGATCCCGGGAGAACTCTGCCCGGTCGCAATAAAAATATTTTCCATGAACTATCAGGGTTTGGGTAATGCCCCGGCAGTTTGAGCGCTTTCGGATGTTCGAAGGTGATGTAACCCGATGTGATGTTTTTGTCAGAGACACACCTTGATGATTATCTGGCTGAATGTTTGAGGAGGACGATGAATATGGATTTAAAAATTCTAAATCGAAGTGATGGTAGAAGTGGAGGAGTTATCTTGCTATGGAAAAGAGAAATTATTTTCCAACAAATTTTCTTGGCTCCTAAATACATTGACATAAAAATTGTGGAGGGTGAGGATAAAACTTGGAGACTTACTGGGCTATAAGGATATCCTAAGTGGGAAAACAAGTATAAGGCATGGGATAAATTAAGGAAGCTTAATGCAGGAGAATTGCCCTGTAGGAAAATAATAAATGGGTTTATTATCATATCTCAATTAGTTCAGAATAGTTTTATGATGTGCTATAACTATGTCAAGCGTAAACATTGATATATATATATATAAACAAACTAAGTCCCTAGTAGCCTCTATACAACTGGTTCATTGGGCAACCAATGATCAAGGTTTCCTGATCATGGAGCATTTACACCAATTGACAATGAAATCATATCATCGATGAATGATGTGATGGACATTACCCATATAAGTATTTTGCGACTTGATCAAGTCACATGGTTTATTGTTGCAATAGTTAGAAACTAAGTGACCTTCTCTTCAGACCATGAGATCATATCTAATCACTTTGACCCGTGGCTTCTTAGACTGCATCAACGGTCACAATGTAACATGGTGATCATAAATGTGTGTGTTGGGTATTCTAGAGGGAAATGTTGAGGCGCATGCATCAAGATCGGGATTTATTCACCCACGTGATGGGAAGATAAACTGGGCCCACTCGGTGAGATTGTATCCAATAAGCTCCAATGAATAACTAGGTCATGGGGATACAATATCACGGTAACGAGTTAAGTAGACTTGTCCATGAAGAGATTAGTATGTTGATACTAATGATCAAATCGCAGACAAGTTATGTATCGAATAAACAAAAGGAATTGGACATGAAGTTTATGGTTCAAATGATAATGCATCATGAAATGCACATGGGTCATTATGGACATCCCGGCCCCGCTAATGATCATTGATATGAGAGAGTTCTCGATCATGTATGTTATGTTCTTGAACCTTAGGGTAACACACTTAAGGGCGGAAAGTAAGAGATCATTACGGAATCATGGGGATCACTGATGGAAAGAAGAGAGAAAACTAGAAGTGTTTCATGTAAAGTCTGAAATTGTTCGGAGTGATCAAAAAAGGAGTTTCTCATCATAAGGAAATGTAAAATATGTTTTTAATACTAATTACAGGAATTAATAATAAAAATAATATTTAATTTTAATTTTAATGGGAAACTTCCCTAATGAGCCAAATCCCCGAAGGGAAAAGGCGCAAGAGGGAGCTTCCCAAAGGGGCAGCTGCTGCCACCACCTAGGGCACCTGCCGGCCTGGCCATGGGTTGCTGCACGGGGCGGGTGTGTCCCACCCGGCCGGATCCTTGTCCCTTGGCCGTATGCGCCTCCCCTCCCTCCTCCTTTAGTCCCACATTGCCAGCTAGCAAGGTGGGGGTCCCTCCCTCCCTCCTATATATAGATGGGAATAGGGAGAGGAAAAAGAATAACAAATAAATTGGGAATTTCCTAAGACATACTTCCTTACATAGTTTTTCACTTCTCTCTCTCTCTCTCGTTGAATATCATGAGTGCGGTTTCAAGATGAACTACACACATGAGAGACGACACCACCACAGTTCTAGAAGTTCTACTTATGCATCCCGGCGGGATCAGGCAGAACAGGAGTGGTCGTTGCACGCGGGATGTGTGCGAGACCACGGAAGTGCTGCCAGTTGTGGCACCGGAGCTATCGTGCAATGACCATGAGGTGATGTGCGAGGATCAACGCGGCCTCAAGGTCAGCTACAAGTATGACTACATCACCAACGTTCCCTCGAATGTAAAACGCTTCCGGTTTACAAGGGTATGTCACCAAAACTGTCTCTCCCATTGCTGCATTAACTCATAGATAGATCTTGGCATTAGAGTTGTGTTATCTAGGATTTTTTCTGATGTGAACCCCTTCAATGGTATCAGAGCCAATCTATGCGTAGTTATGCTAGTACGGGTAGAACACATGTTGAATGTGGGCATTTATCATTTTCTTGTTACCCTCTCACATGTACTTGTTTATATCATGACACTATGAGATGAAGCGGCCCGGACCGACCTTACGCGTAATCTTATGCGAGACTGGTTCCACACTTGACATACGGCTTGTACCGTATAGGTGGCTAGCGGCTGTTTGTCTCTCTCATAGTAGTTGGTATGAAATTTGTAATGGAGGGCCCCTAGAGGGTGTAGTAGAGACAACTATTTGATCAATGTTGTGGTTGATGTTCATATGTATGAAAATTTTATATCTCAAAAGCCCTAGTAGCCACATAAAACATGCAAGAGATAAAGTAGAGGCATCTAACTTTATATTGCAGGGGCAAGTGATGTGATATAGTCATTTCGTATTGTTGTATGAAATGCACTTCATGTAAAGCAACCGGCAGGAGCCACTTGGTTGTTCATTCCATTCTTACGTCATGCGTGCCTAGATCATGATGTAAAGTAGTTTATTTTCTATCACTAAGTTGTATTAATAGTGTATCATGATGGACGACCAACTGGAGACATCGTGGACTTGCCGTCATGCTGGTGGGCATGATGGAGATCATGCCATGGCGCGTGATGGAGATCAAGGCGTGGCACATGATGGTGATCAAGGCGCTGGACATGAAGGACCATATCATATCACACATTATGAATTGCATGTGTTGTTAATCCTTTAGGCATCTTACTTGGTTTCTTGTATTATATACGCGATCGTAGCAATTATAAGATGATCCATAAATTAATACCAACATTAGTGTTCTCCCTAAGTGTGCACCACCAAGAAAGTCCATCATTGTGGAGGAGGCCATGATGATCGGTACAGACATATCGATGTTCGCATATGGTGGGTGTAAGCCATGCATGCACAACAAATACACTTAGGTTAAATTGACGAGCCTAGCATGTATAGACATGGCCTCAGAACACGAGAAAATCAAAAGATCAAGCACGAGTCACATGAATGATGTGATCGACACAGTGTTGTCCACCATTGCAGCTATATCACCGGTCGTGATAATGGGGGTGGTGTAGTGAATTTGCATCATGTAATCACTAAAACAATCTTGGGGATGATAGTTTTAGTGGGAGATCATGTAATAATTTAATTATAAAACTTGAACTCATATTATAAACTTAGTCTTATGTATTTGCGAATACCTTTGTAGATCATGGCATTCAAGCCTATGCATTTCGACTACGGGTCTTTTATGAAAGATGAGGATCTTAAGTTAGATGGGTCTGATTTTATAGACTGGTATCAACGCTTAAGGGACATCCTCACCGTTAATGATGCACTCTACACAATACAAGAACCACTAGGAAATGATCTCAATGATAATGCAACTGAGGAAGAGGATGACGAGTTTCACGATTGCCGTGTGACATGGGTATGATTATTCGGGTTCTTGTGATTAGTTACCCAAGCTGTATAAAGGATCACAAGCCCATGAAGCCCACAAAGATGTTGGAGATATGCCCAAGAGGCAATAATAAAGTGGTTATTATTATATCTTTATGTTTATGATAAAAGTTTACATCCCATGCTATAATTGTATTAACCGGAAACATTAATACTTGTGTGTTTTGTAAACATAAAAGAGTCCCTAGTAAGCCTCTTGTTAAACTAGCTTGTTGATTAATGGATGATCATGGTTTCCTGATCATGGGCATTGGATGTCGTTAATAACAAGATCATATCATTAGGAGAATGATGTGATGGACACACACCCGTAGTAAGCATAGCATAAGATCAAGTCATTAAGTTCGTTTGCTATAAGCTTTAAAATACATAGTAACCTAATCCTTCGACCATGAGGTTATGTTAATCACCATCACCGGATGGGTACTTTGATGACATCAAACACCGCTTCGTAACTGGGTGGTCATAAAGGTGTCATTGGGTATTCTGAAAGTATGTGTTGAAGCGCATGGACCAAGATTGGGATTTGTCCATCCATATGACGGATAGATATGCTCTGGGCCCTCTCGGTGGAATGTCATCTAATTAGCTTGCAAGCATGTGACTGGGTCACAAGGGATGACATATCATGGAACGAGTAAAGAGTACTTATCAGTAACGAGGTAGAACTAGGTATGGAGATGCCGACGATCAAACCTCGGATAAGTATAGTATCGCGAGACAAAGGGAATTGGTTTAGTATGTAAGTGGTTCAATCGATCACGAAGTCATCGTTGAGTATGTGGGAGCCATTATGGATCTCCAGGTCCCGCTGATGGTTATTGATAGGAGATGTGTCTCTATCATGTCTGCATATTCACGAACCGTAGGGTGACACACTTAAGGTTTGAAGTTGTTTTAAGTAGATATGGAATATGTGTTGGAGACCGAATGTTGTTCGGAGTCTCGGAATGGATTCGGGACATCACGAGGAGATCTGGAATGGTCCGGAGAATAAGATTCACATATTGGGGATCATTTTCTGAGTTAGGAAATGTTCCGGAGTATTTGTATGAGGGTTCTAGAAGGTTTCGGAATGTTCCGGAAGGCTCTAGAAGGTTTCTTGGAGTTTGCTTGAAATCCAAGGAAGGGATCAAGGAGTCCTGGTGGGTCAAGACTAGGAGTCGTGGGGGAGGAGGACTCCTCCCCCCACTCCCCAATACGCCGGCCTAGAGGAAGGGGAGTCCTACAAGGACTCCCCCTCCCATGGCGCCTCACCCCCCTTAAATAGAGGGGCAGGGGCTCCCCTTCCACCCCGGCTCCAATAACTCCCAATCTCTGCCGCCTCTCTCCTCCACCTTTCTTCTGCACAGGCATAAGCGAAGCCCTGCAGAATTCTCTACTCCACCACCACCACCACGCCGTCGTGCTACTGGGATTCCGTGGAGAAGATCTACTACCTCCGCTGCTCGCTGGAACGGGGAGAGGAAGGTCTGCTTCGACTCCGCACGTGTGACCGACTGTGGAAGCGCTGCCGAAACGCGGCGCCGGAAGGATCGTCCACATGACCGACTGCGGAAGCACTGCTGGAACGCGACGCTGGAAGGATCGTCCACACGATCTTGAGATCGGCAAGTGATCGACTACATCAACCACGAGATCTAATCTCGTTAACTCTTTCGGATCTACGAGGGTTAGTTCCTATCTATCTCGTTGCTCATGTCTAATAGATTAGATCTTGGCTTTTATCTAGATTAGATCTAGGTTTTGTTCGTTCTTGCGGTAGAAATTTTTTGTTTTCCATGCTACGAACCCATCAGTGGTATCAGAGCCGTATCTATGCGTAGATCTGTTGCACGAGTAGAACACAATGTTTTTGTGGGCGTTGATGCTTTTTTTGTCGGTGTCTTAGCATGTACTTTGCATCTTGCGGCATGGTGGGATGAAGCGGCTCGGGCTAACATTACATGTCATCGCACATGAGACTTGCTCCACGCTTGACGTGCAACGTGCTTTGCACAAGTGGCTTTGCGGGTGTCTATCTCTCCCACCATAGTTAAGATTCAATTTACAATGAGCATCTGACAACACTTGTATCAACGTTGTGGTTCATGTTCGTAGGTAAGATCCGTTCTTATTCGAAAGCCCCAAGCCACGTAAAACATGCAAAGAAAATTAGAGGCGTCTAACTTGTTTTTGCAGGGGTTTTGTGATGTGATATGGCCATCATGTGATTGTGATTGTATTTGATGTATGCAATGATCCTTACTGTAATATGGCAACCGGCAGGAGCCTAATGGTTGTCTTTAATTCTGTTAAGACATGCGTGTCTATTCACCTTGTAATAGCTTTATTCCAAGTAGTTGTAATAGTTGCTGGTGATGATGGACAACCATGAAGCAGCGCCACTGACCTTGACGCAATGCTGGTGATCATGGAGATCATGTTCGTGCTTTGGAGATGGAGATAAAAGGCGCAAGAAGAAAGGGCCATATCATATCACACTAATTATGAATTGCCTGTGATGTTAATCCTTTATGCATCTTGTATTGCTTAGATCGCGACGGTAGCATTATAAGATGATCCCTCTAACTAAATATCAAGTAATAAAGTGTTCGTCCTTAGTTGGCACCGTTGCTAAGACTCGTCGTTTCGAAGCATCTCGTGATGATCGGATGTGATAGACTCTACGTGTGCATACAACGGGTGCAAGCCAGATTTGCACATGCGGAAACTAAGGTTAACCTTGACGAGCCTAGCATGTACAGACATGGTCTCGGAACACGGAATACCGAAAGGTAAAGCATGAGTCATATGGATGATATGATGAACATGTTGATTGTTCGCCTTTAAAGCTACATCATCTCACGTGATGATCGGACTTGGTGTAGTGGATTTGGTTCGTGTAATCACTAAAACAACTCGAGGGATATTGTTTTGAGTGGGAGTTCATTTGTAATTTAGATTAGTCGAACTCAATTTATCATAAACACAATCAAAGTGAATTTGCATAGTTTGTTGTAGTCATTGGCATCCGTTCACCACCTTACGCTTAGTTATAGTTGAGATAGTGGAACTATAGAAATTCTGGATATTTGCTTTACGAACTGGTATCGTATTGTTTTGAGTGTCAATTTAAAATTTATAAGTCCTATTGCAAACTTTCAGCAAACTCCATTTACTCCATGAAGTTTAATAAATAGTATTAAATCAAGAGTAACAATTCCAGTGTTAGTATCTAATGTATCATGTTTGCCTCCATGATTCTTGATACTCAAAAGATTGTTTTTAATATCAAGTTTATCTAAGAGCTGAAAGCAATGTTTCAGAAACCATCATATGTGAAAGGTATTGCGATATCTAAAACAATGTGTTGGTTACAACATGATAGAGTATACGTCCTCATATTTGATGAGAATTTGTGAAGGTTGGAGACGCTCGTCGTCCTAATCCTCCAAAAGGTTTTGAAAAAGAAACATTATACTCGCAATTCACCTTTATAAGCTATAGCAGCTTGATCATGAAAGTTGTCATGATAAGGATGAATAGAAGATGTAAGTAAAATGTTTACTACACTAATAGATTACTAAAGAATGGATTTTTGAAAGAATGCCAAACATTTGATGATGGTGATCCACTTCAAAGTGCAAGTCCAAAGGTATTAGTATTTGACTATATACGCTTTGTACTATGTGTCATGTGAATGACACCACTATTGATGTTGATAGATTCTTTTAAAATAAAATGAATTGCTGAAAGAGAATCTATAAAATATTTGGCAGACATTATAAGGTTGGAGATGTCCAACTTGGGTATGTAGAAGATATACATGTTATGGTTGTATTCCTTGCTTGTTAAACAATGTGGCTCTTAGGTATTGGATACCGAATCGGTTGGTATGAAGCGTCATACAGGACAATGCAATTCATGAACTACAATGGCCTAAGTAACTAGCAAGAGAATGAGTGATGATGTTCATCGAAAACAAATAAAATGTTATTGTATTTTTCGTTGACATAAAACCTAGCCTTCAAGATTTGTTTTAAAAATTGTTATTTTGTTCCGGTATTACGAGAACAATGGTTGTTCAAATAATTACCGTATTCCATAAAGGATGGATGAACTTTTACAAGTCTGGTGGGAGAAATCACATCCATAAACACTATTGCTAAAATGTCGCAAGACAAATGATTGAAAGATCACTTATGAAGTGACATCGCTGTTTAAATTATATTTGAAAGAAAACATGAAGAAACTCCATGTTGATGGAATTTTGGAGTCTTTGATTTTGATCAATTGACGCATGTGAGACTTTCCTCGAGATAATTGAAACTCCGTCCATAGGCCAGATAGGAACGGATGACTAGCTTATTGGAAATTGTGCATGCTGATGTGCATAGTCCATTATGTGTAGCCATATGCGATGGATCTTTTTGCTTCATATGCTTTCTCCGAAAATATGAGTGAATATATTTGTATATTTACTTAATAAGGAGGAAGTATGAAACATTTGAAAGTTGTTCAAAGACATTCAAGATGAAGTTAAAAATAATTGTAACAAGAAAATAAAGATTTTATGATTCGATCATAAAGGAAGATATTTGAGTTACATGTTTAGCAAAAACACCTAAGATTTGAGGAATCGTTCCATGGATTTGCATTTCCCAAAACACCATAGGAGTATGGAGTGTTCAAGATGTGTAATGAAACCTTGTTTGACATGGTAAGATCAAAGGTGTCATTTATAAAACTACCATTATATATTAAATATTAAAGCTTTAGTGACTACCGCTTTTACACTAAAAAGAGCTCCATCGTGATCCGTTGAGATGACACCATATAAGTCATGGTTTGGGATAAAACCCAAATTGTCCTTTCTTAAATTTTGGTATGTTATGCATAAGTAAAATGTTTACAACCAAAGTCGGATAAGCACGTCTTTGTAGGTTATCCCAAAGAATTTGTTGGGAATTTCTCCATAACACTGAGGACAAAAGAGTTTGTTACTTGGAACGTCAAGTTTCTTGAGAAGGAATTTTTCGTGAAAAGTTAAGTGGGATGACAATAGAACTTTGATAAGGTTGTTGAACATTAGCTATATGTGCTAAGTAGCACAGCGCCGAAAAGTGTCCCGGTGACGGCCACATTGCTCATGGCTCTCGTGATTACAAAAGGTGTGATCTCGGAGATTAGAGTTCCTATAGAACCGTGTGGGTCGGTAAGAATCAAATAGTAAGATTTGATAAGCAAGTCGTTATTGTTTTGACAATGATGAACCAACTACATGCAAAGAAGCGATGATGGGCCCTGACTCCATAAAATGACTAGAAGTCATGGAATCCGTAATAGTATCCATACACGAGAAATCAAGTTTCTGAACTTCGAAGACCCTCCAGAAAGACGTGAAGCCCATAGGTCATGTTTGGATCTATAAAGAAATAGAGATGGATGTTTCAAATCTATGAAATAGTCAACATGTCGGAAAGAGTTTGCGACAATGTTCAAGGAATTGACTATGATAAGATTTGATCTTTCATAGCGATATTTAGTCTGGACGGATTAATGTAGCAACCACTACATATATTTTGGTATATGGTAGTTGAAAAAAAAACAAGTTCTTCTAATAGAATGGTTACCTAGGACGTGTAAATGACACGATCCAAAGGGTTTTGTTAATTCAAAGGATGCTAAAAGAGTATGCAAAACTTCAATGGTTGAAGTAAGCATAGCGGAGTTGGAATCTTCACCATGATGAAACTGTTAAAAGAGTTTAAATTCATTGGAGATGATGGAGATGTTTGCATTTGCAAGAAATTAAGTGGGAGCGCTGAGACATATTTCTAATACATTATGTAGAGGATATATTGTTGATTGGAAATGATGTATCTTGTATTGACACAGGTTAAGAATTTCATTTTGATGAAAGACTTAGGCATAACCCAAGAATTAGGCATCAATGTCTATATGAATAGATTGAGGCGCTAATATGGTTTTGCCAAATGTACATAGATAGTATGTTGAATGAGTTCAATATGGAAACAACAAGAAAGGTTCTTGACGCACGGAAAGGACTGAATCAAGATTCAAGTGTGTTGACATGAGATTCAAGTGTTTTGACACTTGGTGAAATCACAAGAATATTTTGATCAATCATTCTTTGAGATGTACACATCCAGATATGTCCTATGCTCTAAATGTTATGAGCATATACCAGAATGATTCATAAGATGATCATTTGACAATAGTAAAGATATTCTTATGAGCTTTGGAAGAACTAAGAATATACCATGTATAAGTGACAAATAGTTAAAGGTAGTTCATTGTAAAGTGTTACATTGATACTAGTGTTGTCACAAGATACAAATTAAATTTATCTCAATTTAGACTATGGGTGGCACAATATAATGGAAAGGATGTTCCATGATGGATTTGAATGAGTTCCAAAGTTGAGATATTGTGACGGATACTACAACAAAAGGCTAAGTATATAACTGCTATAGTAGTAGCAAAGGAGGGCATTTGTGTTAAGTAGTTTGTTATCAAACTAGGTGTGGTTCAAAGTGGGCTAATACTATGAAGATGTATTGTGTGACAATAATATCAACATATTTTGAGCCAAAGGAACTAAAGGTCTCACCAAAGGACCAAATTTATACAATGCCATCTCATTGGAGAATGAGTAATGCGTAGAGACGCAAGGACATGCAAATACACACGGACCTGGAAGTGTCAGATCCGAAGATTATGTTTACCACTAGTAATAGTGTCTATACAACACCAGAAAGCCATAGGTGTTGAATGCACAAGTTTTTAACTAGATTATTGACTCTAGTGCAAGTGGGAGACTGTTGGAGATATGCCCAAGAGGCAATAATAAAGTGGTTATTATTATATCTTTATGTTTATGATAAAAGTTTACATCCCATGCTATAATTGTATTAACCGGAAACATTAATACTTGTTTGTTTTGTAAACATAAAAGAGTCCCTAGTAAGCCTCTTATTAAACTAGCTTGTTGATTAATGGATGATCATGGTTTCCTGATCATGGACATTGGATGTCGTTAATAACAAGATCATATCATTAGGAGAATGATGTGATGGACACACACCCGTAGTAAGCATAGCATAAGATCAAGTCATTAAGTTCGTTTGCTATAAGCTTTAAAATACATAGTAACCTAATCCTTCGACCATGAGGTTATGTTAATCACCATCACCGGATGGGTACTTTGATGACATCAAACACCGCTTCGTAACTGGGTGGTCATAAAGGTGTCATTGGGTATTCTGAAAGTATGTGTTGAAGCGCATGGACCAAGATTGGGATTTGTCCATCCATATGACGGATAGATATGCTCTGGGCCCTCTCGGTGGAATGTCATCTAATTAGCTTGCAAGCATGTGACTGGGTCACAAGGGATGACATATCACGGAACGAGTAAAGAGTACTTATCAGTAACGAGGTAGAACTAGGTATGGAGATGCCGACGATCAAACCTCGGATAAGTATAGTATCGCGAGACAAAGGGAATTGGTTTAGTATGTAAGTGGTTCAATCGATCACGAAGTCATCGTTGAGTATGTGGGAGCCATTATGGATCTCCAGGTCCCGCTGATGGTTATTGATAGGAGATGTGTCTCTATCATGTCTGCATATTCACGAACCGTAGGGTGACACACTTAAGGTTCGAAGTTGTTTTAAGTAGATATGGAATATGTGTTGGAGACCGAATGTTGTTCGGAGTCTCGGAATGGATTCGGGACATCACGAGAAGATCCGGAATGGTCCGGAGAATAAGATTCACATATTGGGGATCATTTTCTGAGTTAGGAAATGTTCCGGAGTATTTGTATGAGGGTTCTAGAAGGTTTCGGAATGTTCCGGAAGGTTCTGGAAGGTTTCTTGGAGTTTGCTTGAAATCCAAGGAAGGGATCAAGGAGTCCTGGTGGGTCAAGACCAGGAGTCGTGGAGGAGGAGGACTCCTCCCCCCACTCCCCAATCCGCCGGCCTAGAGGAAGGGGAGTCCTATAAGGACTCCCCCTCCCATGGCGCCTCACCCCCCTTAAATAGAGGGGCAGGGGCGCCCCCTCTACCCCGGCTCCAATAACTCCCAATCTCTGCCGCCTCTCTCCTCCACCTTTCTTCTGCACAGGCATAAGTGAAGCCCTGCAGAATTCTCTACTCCACCACCACCACCACCACGCCGTCGTGCTGATGGGATTCCGTGGAGAAGATCTACTACCTCCGCTGCTCGCTGGAACGGGGAGAGGAAGGTTTGCTTCGACTCCGCACGTGTGACCGACTGCGGAAGCGCTGCCGAAACGCGGCGCCGGAAGGATCGTCCACATGACCGACTGCAGAAGCGCTGCTGGAACGCGACGCTGGAAGGATCGACTACATCAACCACGAGATCTAATCTCGTTAACGCTTTAGGATCTATGAGGGTTAGTTCCTATCTATCTCGTTGCTCATGTCTAATAGATTAGATCTTGGCTTCTATCTAGATTAGATCTGGGTTTTGTTCGTTCTTGCGGTAGAATTTTTTTGTTTTCCATGCTACGAACCCATCAAAAGAATGCCTAGGAAGCATCCGATGGGAGATAGAGTTTGGAAATAGAAACTGGCATTGTACCGCTATTGTAATCATAGTCTGTAACCTAACCGCATACAGCTTTGAGACCCAGCCTATTATATATAGGCTAGGAGGAGCCAACAGAAAGAGACAGAGAGAGTCCTTAAGCAATCTGTAATCAGTTTAACCATAAGCAATCAGACGACTTCGACTCCCTTGTTTGTCTGATCAACCGACAAAATCCCCAAAGTTCTCTTTTTGTCGAAACCCTAAGTCCATAACCATGGGCATTGCCAAGGTTACCCCTTGTCACTGTGACTTGTTCATTCTCTTCTCATGCACCATGTGATGGGTGATGGTACCTGAGCTACTGGTGCAGTTTCCATAGATCGTGCCATATGATATGATCGATCGGTTGAAGGCAATGTTCATAGAATAAATCAGGCTTTTGAAGTTTAAGTTCCAAGATAAATTTATTTCACAAAAGATGGAAGAAAACACGTGCATGGACAGCCTCTTGGAGATCATGCATAGGTATCATGCACGCCTAGTGTATTACGTGGACTATTGGATGGATGACCAATTTACGATAGATGGGGTGCTGTATTCGCTTCACCTAACTACAAAGAGGTCGCCAGAGGCTATGTGATGAGAGGGATCCGTTGACCTTTCATCAATTCATGCTATAGTTTAGAACTATTAAGGTAGAACCTATGGTAGGATAGATCATCGAGAGAGCAGGTATATACGATATACAGTTTATAAATGTGTTTCCCACAAAACACTTTTTGTGGTTTCAACAAGTATATTGATACTTGTTCTATTTTGTGAAAACAGGACCATCTGCTTAAGCGTTGCGTGGAGGACACAAGGAGACCTGGCTTGTTGATGGCATGCAAGATGTTGATGGTCGATGCCACTTATCCCACTACATTTATCATCCAGATTTTTTAGAATTTGAATAAAATTTTGTAATCGATTTGTGTATGTTAAGTTATTAGTGTTTCTTGAATCTTGCGAGACGGTTATTCATCATGAGTCAGTGACAAATCAGTTGTTCAATTATTATGAATAACTTCTATTATGGTCACATTTCGGTTATGAATATGTTATTCTTATTATGATCTTGATGATAATGGTGTATGCATTTATGAAACATTGAAAGAGAA
The DNA here is from genome assembly GCA_910589775.1 of Avena eriantha. Classification (NCBI taxonomy): domain Eukaryota; kingdom Viridiplantae; phylum Streptophyta; class Magnoliopsida; order Poales; family Poaceae; genus Avena; species Avena eriantha. The sequence goes on from OU342741.1 coordinate 465,627,863, forward strand.
AAGATATCCAAACATAATAATGAAATGACACTATGGTTTAAGTCATAATTATGTTGATGCATGCATATTGATGAAAACATGAAGTCGTTAGATACTCGATCTTTTGATACATGCAAACATGCCTCGGTACGCAAGGATGGCTAAAACAAAATATGTTATGGTTAAATAGAATGTGTGTACTAAATTATTGAATACTATACATAGTGATGTATTATGATTCATAAATATAGTGGATATCATTATTTAGTAAATATGACTACGGATTTAAGTAAATGAAAGGTATTTACTAAATGAAGCATGAGTTTAAAACTATTTGAAATGTTCAAATACTTTCAGAATAAAAGAAGGATATAAAATTAACAATAGAACACAACTGTACATGATTCGATCAAAGTGACTGGTATTTGAATTAAGATTTTAGCACATAAAAGACTTGTGAAAGCTGTTCCACAAATTATGATGATTAAACGTGTCAAAGTGTATTGATATATCTTAAGCATTATAATCATGATGTATTAGAAACATGTGGTCTGAAATAATCTCTTACTAGGTTATGGTAGAAAGCTAGAGCTATAAGTCAAAAATTAAGCAAACACTTATAAATAAAGAGAATCACCCGGATTCGTGGAAACAACACCATAAGAGTTATGGCATGTTTGAGTTTCTAGAGACTTTGGTAAAGTTGTTACAAATGATACAAACCTTTGTAGAGTATTCATAGGCAACTGTGAATAAGTTTTTCACAACTAAAAGACAAACTTGTTGTTGTCCAATATTATCAAGAAAGAGTTTCTCTATAAGAGTGTTGATGGGAGAAAGTGAAAGTTCGGAATCAAAATATTAGATATTATCTCCAAATGACGAGTAGCACAACGGAATGTGTTCCGTGGAACAAGACTTTACAAGAAGAGGTGAAACTGATGATAGTGATCACAATGTTTCGATTAAGTACTTTACTAGAGAAAGTAGGATTCAAGAATGCATTTCCCACCTTGTGGAAATATATTGTTGATTCACTTGTTATGGTAAATGAACAAGACATACCTATGAACTACGAAGAAGCAATGATGGACTTAAGTATGAGAAATGGCTAAGAGTCATGAAATCCTATTTGCATTTAAGATTGTAAAAGTAATATGTTACTTGATCTTATTAAGTTAGATCGTTACTTGATCTTTCCCAAATAACTACAAGGTTATAAGGAAGAAATGATCCCTTTAAACGACATAAAGCTTGATTTGTCACAAAGCTTGTTTTGACAAATTCAATTATTGACTGCAATATGTAGTGATGCTTGAGTCAGTTGGATTTACACAATTACTACAATTTTAGATTCATAGTTTGGTTGTCAAAACAACAAGTTCTTTGATGACATGATTGAACAAGGATTGTAACAGTACAATAAGCAAATTTTGTTGAACCATGTGGATGCTAGAGTATCTCGTAGTGGGAAAATTCTCAATTTGATAAAATATCAAATGATTTTGAAATTACCAAAATGACAAGAAGAGCTACACTTGTGAAATATTTAAGTGGGAGCTAGATAGTTTCTTAATAAAATGTGTGTGGCATATTTGAGTGGGAGCTAAGAGGATATCATAAACATCTCGTATATGATAGCATATTTGAGTGGGAGCGTGACAACATTCTAGTATATGTGTAAGACATATAGTGAATGGTGTGATTGGTATTAGTGATATTTAAATTAGCAAATATTATGTGAATGAAGTTGAACAAAATATTAAATATTTAAATCTATCGAGCTAGATTAATACATTTAATGGACATTAGATTCAAAAATGTTTATGTTCTTATTCTGAAGAAATTCAGATTGTCCTAGATTCAATTCTGAATAAGTTCGTAATGGAACAAGCAAAGAAAGATGCTCTTACTTGTAAAACTAGGAGAAATATTGGTATAAACAAGGATGGTTGAAATGAAGAATAGGGATGATCTTCATCCCATATGTCTCGGTCATATGTATTTCTACATATAACCATGTTGCATACTTGGAAAAATGTGACCCACATTCTTGACTAGAAAAATAGGTTTCGAGACGACTCAGGAATAAATCACAAAACCATGATTGAGAATATCATCGGAAGCTTTGTGAAAAGGAAGAATCTACATTGATATTGAAGTAGGCGACTACTTTAGAAATGGCAAGTATGGCAATTTTGGCTAATGAAGTTCGATTTCACTGAGTGTATTTCCAGTATACATGACAACTTTTAAAGTTCACTTAACTAATAGACCGACATTGTAAACACCAGGAAACAAAGTCTCACTCTGTCTCCAAACAAATACTTCGACACATTATGTGATAATGGTGTAAATGTCAAAATTAGGAGACATTAACGATTTGGAAAGAACGTATGATTTGGTAATATAGATCAAGGATCGGATGTGTCCCATAAGCATGCATGATCAAAAGTACACTATATAATAATGTGTTTGTGATTAGTAAGAAATTCAACTAGATTATTTGTACTCTAGTGGAAGGTGGAGACTAAAGGAGATATGCCCTAGAGGCAAATAATAAATAGGTTAGTTATCATATCTCAATTAGTTCATAATATTTTTATACCGTGATATAACTATACCAAGAACAAATATTGATACATGTGTGGTATATAAACAAACCAAGTCCCTAGTAGCCTCTACATAACAATTTGGGTATGTATTTTTTTAGGACAACACAGGAGTTCTGGCTATCGATATATTTAGATGGAAAGATAGCCGCAAAAAAGAAGATGGAGAGAGGTTTTGTTACATGAGTACTATAACTCCGAAAGAACAATAGCTCGGTCTGATGCCACCACAGATGGGACAGCTGTGGTAAAAAACAAGTCAATACCACAGCTAGCTCGTTATCTACTACGTAGCACAATTTCATTGAAACGATGAATGCGTGAATGATACAAACTCCCCTTGCTCTAGCAATACTCTAAGGAGTCTGTTACAGACCCAGTGGACCAAATTTTATTCAATGGGCAATTGATGATCAAGATTTCCTGGTCATGGAGCATTTTAGCCAGCTGACAATGAAATCATATCATTGATTAATGATGTGATGTACATTACCCATATAAGTATTGTGACGTGATCAAGTCACATGGTTTATCATTGTAATAGTTAGAAACTAAGTGACCTTCTCCTCAGACCATGAGATCATATCTAATCATTGTCACCCGCGGCTGCTTAGACTGCATCAACCGTCACACAATAACATGGTGATCATAAATGTGTATGTTGGGTATTGCAGACGGACATGTTGAGGCGTATGTATCAAGATCGGGATTTTTTTCACCCAAGTGACGGGAAGATACACTAGGCTCACTCGGTGAGATTATATCCAATAGGTTGCAACGACTGACTAGGTCATGGGGATACAATATCATGGTAACAAGTTAAGTAGACTTTTAAGTAATGGGATTAGTATGTTAATACTAATGATCAAATCCTGGACAAGTTATGTATCAATGAAATAAAAGGAATTGGACACGGAATTTATGGTTCAAACGACAATGCATCGTGGAATGCACAAGGGTCATTATGGGCATCCCAGTTCCGCTAATTAATGATCATTCATATGAGAGAGTTATCAATCATGTCTGTGATGTTCCCGAACCATAGGGTAACACACTTAAGGGTTCTCCGATGCTTGAAATCATTATGGAATCGTGGGGATCACCGATGTAAAGAAGGGAGAAAACAAGAAGCATTTCGGGTAAAGTCGAGTTTTCGATCATGAGGAAATGTTAAATATGTTTTTTGATATTAATTAATGGGATTAATAACAAAAACAATATTTACAATTAGTTTTAATGGGCATCTTTCCAAATAGGCTAAATCCCCGGGGGGAAAGGCCCAACAGGGAGCTGTCCAAAGGGGCAGCCGCCACCGTCTAGGGCACCCTCCGAGTCTGGCCATGGGCAGCCACACGGGGCGGGTGGGGCCTAGCGGCCAGCCACCCCTCCCTCCTACTTTAGTCCCACATTGCCAGCTGGCAAGGTGGGGTCCCTCTCTTCATCCTATATATAGTTGGGAATAGGGTGAGGAAAAGAATAACAAATAAATTGCGAATTTCCTAAGGCATATTTCCTTAGGGAATTTCCGTAGCAGAAAAAAAAATCTAACTTTGCGAACACTAATACCAGGATCTATACTATGTAGACATAAGTAAGGGAAAAGGAAGAAGATATTCATACCCTTGAAGACCAAGGAATGCCTTACACAGCAAGGCGTATGTTGATGAAGATGAGCAGCTCCAAGCACCCTAAGTGTGGTGCCTCCAAAGTACTATACACGTTCGGTGTAGGCGGCGTCTGCCGGGCTCCGATCCAGCCGAGCAGTGGAAGAGGAAGATGGCAGACCGAAGATCACACGATGGTAGTGTGAAGGTGGAGAACTCAAAACCCTAGAGATCATATCCAATATTACGGAGAAGTCCTAAATGGAAATGAGAGAGAGAGGAGAGAATGGGATGATTCCAAGGGGAATGGGAAGACCCATATATATAGTGGGAGGGAAGGGGCACCACCCAAGGGGTAGGCAGTGTGGGACTAATCCCCACACCCACCGGCCACCAAGGGGGAGCCATCGGCCCTAGATGGCCCCTACTTGGGCGACCCACCAAGCCCTGGCCAGCTGACCCTCCTCCCTAGGCGCTTTGCCCCTTTGGGGCTCCCCTCCGGGCTCCGGGTGAGGCCCATTAGCAATAGGGTGCCTATAAAAATAAAATAAAATATATATTTAATATTAATTCACCAATTAATATAAAATACACATATTATTATATTTCTTCACTCTGAAACTCCTTCTGGACCCCTCCGATCAACATCGGATGTTACCCGGAACTATTCCGGTTTCTCTCTCTCTATTTCTCCTACGATACCACATCTATCCCTAAGCGTCCCCACCCTTAAGTGTGACATCCTTTGGTTTGGAAACACTCCATACATGATTCAGACCTCTCTCATATCAATGATCATGGACCTGGATGCCCATGTTGACCCCGTGCATTTCACGAATCTTATCGCTCAAACCGTTAATGTCATTTCCCATTCCGTTTGCCACTTTATACCTAGTTCATCCGAGACTTGATCTATGGTATCTCCATACCTTCATTTGGTCTCGTTACTGATGAACTTGTTTACTCGTTCCCATGTCGTTGCATTCTGTGACCAAGTCACACAATTGCAAGCTTCGTTAATGCAACGTCACCAAGATGGCCACATGTATCTATCCATTACATGGATTGGCAAATCCTGGTCTTGATATGTACTCCTCTACACGTCCCTTTGGAAACCTCGAGTAGCACCTTTTTGATCACCCTATCATGAGATGATGCTTGATGCCATCTAAGCTCCCTCGAGAACGGTGATTTGCATTATCTCATAGTCTAAGGATCAGGTTGCGAGGTTTTCTATGTTTATCAACAATAGTGAACTTTGTAACTAGATCTCATTAAGATACAACTGTCGGATGTTTTCTATCACATTATTCAACTAATGACATGACCTCATTGTCAATTGGCATAAATGCCCATGATCTCTAAACCCTAGATCATCCTCATGACCAATGAGCTAGTTCGCTAGAGGTAACTAGAGACATGGTTTGTTTACATACGACGCGTGTATTAACGTTTCATATTAACACAGTTATAACATAGTATGAAACGTATTATGAACATATAAGATATATATCAATACACTTTATTATTTGCCTCTAGGGCATATCTCCTTCAATTTTTCCCTTCTCTCTCTCATTGAATCTCGTGTGTGTGGTTCCAAGAAGAACTGCACACATGGGAGATGACACCACCCCAGCACGCCGTCGCACTAATGGATCCTAGTTCTAAAAGGTATACTTTAGCATCCTGGCTAGATCAAGGAGAACATGAGTCGTCATCGGACACCAGACGTGTGCAAGGCCATAGAGGTACTACCAGTTATGGCACTAGAGTTATCGTGCAAGGACCAGGAGGTGATGTGCGAGGATCAACGTGACCTCGAGGTCGGCTATGAGTATGACTACATCACCAACGTTCCCTCGAGAATAAAATGCTTTCGGTCTATGAGGGTTTGCTGCTAAAACCATCTCTCACGTTGTTGTATTAACTCATAGATAGATCTTGGCATTGGAGTTGCGCTAGCTAGGAATTTTTTGTTTTCTGTTGTGACCCATCCAACTCATAATCTGCCATGGGTTGTTATTAGAGATTTTAATTAAATAATATTTTCGTATGATAAGGAGGAGCGCAGGCTTCGATCCAACCCTACATGCAAGCATTCAGTAATGCATTATCATATTGCGAGTTGGAGGACATTGGATACTCGGGTGATATATTTACTTGGAGTCAGGGTTGGCTAAGAGAAAGACTCAATAGGGCTATGGCTAATGGGTCTTGAAACGTTATGCATCCTAGATCTGTGATGCGGCATCTGGAGTTTGCATGGTCAGATCACCGGCCCATTTTGCTTGATATCAAGTTTAGTAATCCTATCTCACAGCAACCATCCAGGCCGTATCGCTTTGTAGCTAAATGGCTGAAAGAACATGTGTCGTGGGAATGGCCACAGTAGTCACTACCGGGGGTAGCGACTGAGTCGAAAGGGGCAAGGGAGTGTTAGCCATCTGCTGATCAAGATTGAAAGCACACAGAGTTTTATCCATGGTAAACTCTCCTAGGGTAAAGAGTCTACTTCCTGCTAGATGTATTAATCTGGATGTGTTTACAAGGGTGGCGAGCTCAGCAGCTAGGCAGCGAGTCGCTCCTATGGGGTTCATCAGAGTGTATATGCATAGAGAGTAGCCTAGGGAGGTTTATATAGTGATACCTCGCTAGGGTTTACATGGATAACACCGAATCAGTTAAGGTTTCGGTGGCTTGACCTAATCCGACTGGGCCTGGCTATGCTTCTGGGCCTTCTGCTTCCAGTCGCCATGCTTCTTAGTCGCAACTTTTCTAGTCACCGTACCAGCGAGCCCACTCATCGTGGGCTTGGGGCAGTCGAATCCACCTTCTAAGTATACCTCGATTGGCATATCCACATCAACATGGGTGTCAGGAGCTCGTGAAGAGGGCGTGCACCAAATCTTCGATGGTGGATCCGTCTGTGGGTGTGTTGGACAATATGGGCATGCTGCATGGTATTATGCATGAGTGGGATGCATTGGTTTTAAAGAAACCGAAAAACGTATCAGGAAAGCCCAAAAGGAGTTAGAGAAGGCGTTAAACAACGATATGTATGATGAAAATGAGGCTAAAGCAAAAGAGATGGCTTCATTAATTGAACTACTACTGCTGGAGCAGGGAGAAATTAGTTGGATGCAGAGATCTTAGGCGAACTGGTTGCAACATGGTGACAAAAATACCAAGTTTTTCCATAACCTTTCATCTATTAGGCGTAAGAAGAATTTCATAAAAAAATTAAAGAATGCGGAGAGTGATTGGGTAGAAGGTATGGATGCTCTCAAGCCTCTAATTTTTCAGTATTTTGCTCACTTGTTTACTTCTGAGGTGAAAGCTTTATTCAGTATTGGTGATTTTAAGGTACCAGTCCTGGATGGACTTCACGCAGTTTTTATAAGAAATTTTGGAACATCTATGGTGACGAGATAACACATAAGATTTTACAGGTTTGAATTCTAGACTTATTCCCTAGGGGTGGAATGATACTATTGTCGTGCTTATTATGAAGATTAATGATCCTGACCTTATTACTGAATTCTGTCCAATAAGTCTATGTAATGTTATCTACAAAATTGTTTTGAAGATGATGTCTTTGAGATTAAAGGAGATCCTCCATGAGGTAATTTCTCCTATGCAAAGTGCTTTTGTACATGGTCGTCTTATTACTGATAATGTTTTGGTGACATATGAGAGTATTCACTCTATCAAGAATGAGAGATCAGGGGTGTCCGACACTTGTGCTGTGAAGTTCGATATGCATAAGGCATATGATGGAGTGTAATAGATTTTTCTTGAAAATTTGATAAGAAAATTGGGGTTTGCTGAAAGGTGGATCACATTGATGATGTCATGTGTGAGTTCACTAAGATATCAAGTGAGGTTCAATTATGAGGGGACCAATATGTTTGTTCTGAATAGAGGTCTTCATCAAGGGGATCCCCTCTCTCCTTATTTGTTCCTCCTTTGCGTTGAGGGGTTATCTAGTCTTTTGTTGTATGAAGAAGAAGTTGGTGGCATCGATGGGGTAAGGGTTTACAGAAATGCACTGTCGATTTCACACCTTTTATTATTGTGCTAATTCATGCCAGCTTATGGGTTTAGCAAAATCAAGTATTTTCCTTTCTCCAAATACCAATGTTCTAATGAGGGCATAAATTTGCGAGGCTCTCCATATTGATAATGAGGCTATTTCAGATAAATATCTTTGTCTCCCAACATTGGTTGGAGATGATAGAAGTGATAGTTTTGAACACTTCATGGAGAGAACTATTCAACGGATTAATGGATGGAAAGAGAAGATTTTATCCATTGGTGGTAAGGAGATTCTTCTCAAGGCTATACCATTATATGTCATGTCCGTGTTCCAAATTCCTAAGGGTATATATAAAAAGATGATGGACATTATTGCTAAATTTTGGTGGAGAGATGATGACAATATAAACAAGATGCACTTGTATGCTTGGTAGAAGCTGTATTATCTGAAGAATGAAGGATGCATGGGTTTCAGAGACTTTCACTCTTTTAAATTCGAAATATTGGCTAAGATGGTTTGGAGGATAATTATTAACCCAGAATCTTTATGTGCCCAGGTTCTTCAAGCTTAATATTACCCTAATGGAGACATTCTTAAAGCAGGGCCTAATGCAGACTCTTCCTATACTTGGCAAAGCATGGTGGCTGGACTGGTACTTTTAAGCGTTGTTATATACTAGGGGAGGTTATGTATTGGGCATTTTCTTTTCTTTTTGGTTGTGTTTTACTCATTTATTACTTGTTGTAAGATGTAAGATTCCACAATAGTCGTGACCGTGAGCATTACAAGTTTGCTTATCTGTTTTGATATGTTGTAGTACATTATTGGTTGTGCAATTGTATTGTGCTATGTTCATGTAAACAATCGGCTGCTGCCTTGAAAAACGTAGCATTTGTCTGAATTTTCAACTGAATCTTGAGAGCTTTGTGAGAATAGAGTGTTGTTCTTCTCACTTTGGCTGGAGTTCCTCTCACTTGGGCTTTTGGTTTATATGCCTGTGTCTAGTGCTTGAAATTTTCACTGCCTTTTATTATGTTATAATGTTATTCTACCATTATCGTTGATGTCTCTGTAGCATAACTTTAGAGTTTCTTTTGCACGCTGATGCGTTGTAATTTCAACTGAGCTTTACTGCTTAGCCGATATAATACTATATGGGCTCTCTGGAACATAAAACCATTGCTCCATTAAAATAAACCCGGCCGTAGACATAGTAGCCGACGCTTTCATTAATATGTTATTCATATCGTGCGTTTGGGACAATATATTTTTTCTTTCAAACTTAAATAAAATATCTTGTTACACACATACTCCATCCGTTTTAAAATATAAGATGTTTTAAGTTTGTGAAGATAATGTATCTAGACTTCTTTTAGTATGTAGGTTTGCATTAGACTCTGTTTCAAATCTGAGTAAACCTACCTACTAAAAAAATAGATACATTTACTTCACAAAGCTAAAACATCTTATATTTTAAAACGGAGGGAGTGGAAAATAAAAGAAACCTAGCCAGGTCAAGACCATCAAATAATCCGACCAACACGGTAATCAATATGTTATTTATACATGTATACTACCTACATCTTATCGTTATTCCTTCCTGTTTTGGGATAGATTTTCACTTATTATAAAAATATTTTCGTTATTCCTTCCTGTTTTGGGATAGATTTTCACTTATTATAAAAATATTTTCGTTATTCCTTCCTGTTTTGGGATAGATTTTCACTTATATATTATAAAAATATTTTTACACAAAGAAGAAACAAATGGGAAAAGGAGGTCCCACCGACAAGCCAAGCAAATTAAAGCGGGCACCCGCGCAGGTCTCATCGGCAAATTAATGATCCTGACCTTATTACTGAATTCTGTCCAATAAGTCTATGTAATGTTATCTACTTTTTGAAGGACAAAGAGCCGGGGAAAAACGCCTTGTTTTTTTGCAAACATCGGCGCGCGCAATCAACCTCAGACACGTTACGCGGGCGCTCCTCAGTAGCCACACTACTCCCTCGAATAGTTGCTCTTGTTGCATTCGCGCAGGTATATAAGCCGGGAAGAATCAGTCCAAGTAAGCGAGGTGGGACTAAAGCCCCTTACCAAGCATACCGCGTGTCTGTCTTGTCCGCGTCACTGTGAAAGTCTCTGGTGGGCTGGCGACTGTAGAACGATGGATGGGCCTCCTGATCGATCTCGAGTAGCAGCACACCTCCATCACTCCATGGGAAAGAATCGGGCGTTGGCTTTGGGTGGCCGTTCGTTTCTGAAACACAATAGACTACTACTCCCTCGTTTTGAAATATAAGATGTTTTAGCTTTATAAAAAGAGGGTATCTAAATTTTTTTTAGTTTATAGGTCACTCTAAATCTAGGTGAACCTACACACCTAAAGGAGTCTAGATACACTCATTTCACAAATCTAAAACATCTTATATTTTGAAACAGAGGGAGTAGATGATAAGAGCTTCGCCGCACTGTCTACAGTGCGTCTTAGCCTTTCGTGGTTGTCGTGGGTGGTCTAAGTACGATTAGTTTCAACCCTCGCATGGTTCAGATTTTTCTGGTAATTTTAGAATACTCAAACAGGGACCTTCTTAGTCCGTTTATTTTTCGAAAAGGTGAATAAGACCGCGGCCCTTCCCTCTACATCGATCGATGCACACAACCACTGGCAGAGCTTCGGCCGAACTACTAGGGGGGGGAGGGGCAAATGGGCTGCAGAGCCATGTTGGGCCAATATTGGGGCGGGGGCAAATAGGCTAAATACTAGCTTTTTTAGGGGAAATGGGCCAAATACTACTGGATTTTAACTAATTTTTTTGGTGGGGGAGGGAGGGGGCGATGGTCCCCCGAACTACACATAGCTCCACCTCTGCACACGACCTTTTATTTAAAATTTAACATCCAAAATTATTACAAAACACGGATCACATAGAGTTAATGCATGTATCAACCAGCGAAAAACATGAAACAAGTGACTAAACATCATGCTTGAGTCGACTAAAATGTAGCCAACCAGACTGGATAAAGATGTGCCCAACGACAATCAATAAACAGCTTCACCTAGTAGCCATAATACCCGCTGATCTTGCGACGATAGGAGCGCCAAAAGTTGTACCCAATATGCCACCATGTGGATAACTTGTAAAAGATTTAATTTTTTTTTGTTAAAATTAATATCATTTCTCCATCTCTAAATAGACCAACATAACACGGATACACCAATGTTAATTCGGACATTAGATGATTTATCAACACAATTTAACCAGTTATTAAATAAATTTGTTACACTAGTCACGGGGGCAAATCATAAGCAAAATAAATAATATGCCATAAGGGACGGGCAAAAAGCAAAAGATATAAATAGATGTTCTACTGTCTTAATCTATTTGAGTAAGTCCGCGATAGAAAATGAGTCACGGTTGTCAATGCGCCTAGCGGCGCGACCCATATGGTCCATGATGACCAAATGTTTTCTCCCACAAACATTTTCAATAATTAAAAAAACATTTTATACGAAAAAACTAAATCCTACCTACGGGTGCCGTCAGTAGCACATGAGCCAGCTAATCGTTGTCGTCCATCGTCAGATCATTGTACGACTATGGTATCTAGAGCCCCTGCTATGGTCAAGTAGGTTGTGCCAGTGGCGGCAGGGCCATCTCTTGCCTAGGCCATGCAGACCACAGATCTGGAACCGCATTCCCAGACCCACGCGACCTGCGGTAGTGAGTGTGCTGGAAGCGGTATTGGAGCTGCCTGATGTCTACACACTTCTATTCTTGTAGACAGTTGTTGGGCCTCCAAGTGCAGAGGTTTGTAGAACAGCAGCAAGTTTTCCGTTAAGTGGATCATCCAAGGTTTATCGAACTCAGGGAGGAAGTGGTCAAAGGTATCCCCTCTCAAGCAACCCTGCAATCAAGATACAAGAAGTCTCTTGTGTCCCCAACACACCCAATACACTTGTCAGGTGTATAGGTGCACTAGTTCGGCGAAGAGATAGTGAAATACAAGTGGTATGGATAATTATAAGTGGTAGCGGTGCCAGAAAATAGCTTGCTAGCGTGGAAGAGACTAAAGGCAAACTGAAATAAAGATGGAACCAAGCAAACATGTAATAGATCTAGTTGCAAACGGTGTATCAATGTTTAGAAACAAGGCCTAGGGATCATAATTTCACTAGTGAACACTCTCTCATAAATATATCCTTCTTTATGATACTACTCTTAACTACTCTCCGGTTGAACACTCTAATCGATGGTAGGGCTATAACAGCACTCCTCAAAGTCCATCTTTTTCATCTAGAAAACCCCACACTATCACCTTGAATACTAGATGAGTCCAACAAACACCACAATTTCATAAAGACATTCAACTCCAAATATAACTCATAACAAGTATTTGTAATCTCTAGTCTAAGTGCCACCATGGTGTGCACGCTGTCACTTTCACACACATGGGGAGAGCAGAGATTCATTAAAGCACTTGAGTAGAAGAATAGGTCTATAGATTACAAGCTCATGATCTCAATAAGATCATGCATAGAGAGAGAGATGAACACATAGCTACCGGTAGAACCCTTAGCCTCGAGAGAGAACTACTCCCTCCTCATCATGGGAATCAGCAATGGCGATGGAGATGGTGGTGGAGATCGATGGAGATGGCTCCGGGGGCACTCCCCCGTCCCGGCAGGGTGCCGGAACAGAGACTTTCTGTCCCCCGAATCTCCCCTTACGTGGCGGCGGCGCTGCGGAACTTTTCGTGGCTGGAGGCTTGACTCTTTAGGGTTTACGCATCGGGAGGCTTCTTAGAGGCCCGAGGGCAAGGTCGGTAGGCGGCCAGGGGGCCCACACCATGCCCTGGCGTGGCCTGGGGAACCCGCGCCATGGGGTGGTGTGGCCACCCTATGGCCCCTCTCCGACTCTCCTTCTGGCTCCGTGAGTCTTTCGGGAAAATATCAACTTTGGCTTTTGTCTGGTCCAATTCTGAGAATATTGATTTTCTGACTTTCCTGGAACCAAGAACAGCAGAAAACAGGCAACTGGCACTGTGGCACTTGTTAATAGGTTAGTCCAAGAAATCATATGAAAAGTACTCCAAAGTGTGGACAAAATACAAGAAAGTAGATAAAACCAAGCATGGAACATCAAAAATTATAGATACATTTGCAATGTATCAACATCCCCAAGCTTAACTCCTGCTCGTCCTCGAGTGGGTAAGTGATAAAAATGAAGGAGTTATGCCCTAGAGGCAAATAATAAAGTGTACTATTTGATGTACCTTCTGTATGTTCATAATACGTTTCATATTGTGCTATAACTATGTTAATACGAAACATTAATACACGTGTGGTATGTAAACAAACCATGTCTCTATTTACCTCTAGTGAACTAGTTCATTGGTCATGAGGATGGTCTATGTTTCAAGATCATGGGCATTTATGCCAACTGACAATGAGGTCATGTTATTAGTTGAATAACATGATAGACAAACATCCGACCGTTATATCATAATGAGATCTAGTTACAAAGTTCACCATTGATGATAAAACACAGAGAACCTCGCAACCTGATCCTTTGACTGTGAGGTAATGCAAATCACCATTCTGGAAGAAGCTTAGATGGTTATCAAGAATCATCTCGTAACAGGGTGATCAAAAAGGTGCCACTTAGGTTTTCCGAAGGAATGCGTAGAGGAGTACATATCAAGACCAGGATTTGTCTAGTCCATGTAACGGACAGATACATGTGGCCATCTCGATGACATTGCATTAATGAAGCTTGCAAGCATGTGACTAGGTCACGGAATGCAACTGCATCAGAACAAGAAAACAAGTTCATCGGTAACGAGATTGAACTAAGGTATAGGGATACCGAAGATCAAGTCTCGGATGAATTAGGTATCGTATGACAAAAGGAATGGGGAACGACTATCTCACGGTTCGAGCGATTGAATTCGTGAAACACACAGGGGTCACATGGCCATCTAGGTCCCTCTGTTGATCATTGATGTGAGAGTGATCTCTATCATGTCCGGAGTGTTTCCGAACCGAAGGATGTCACACTTAAGGGTGGGGACGCTTAGGGTAGATGAGGTATCGTATGAGAAATAGAGAGAGAGACACCGGAATAGTTTCGGCAACATCCGATGGAGATCGGAAAGGGGTCCGGAAGATGTTCTGGAATGAAGGAATAATATAATATGTGTATTTGAATGTTAATTGGAGAATTAATATTAAATATATATTTTATTTTATTTTAAAAGGCACCATATTGCTAATGGGCCTCACCCGAGGGGAGGCCCAAGTGGGCAAGGCGCCAAGGGAGAGGGGGCCAGCCAGCTTAGGGCTAATGGGCCATCCAAGTGGGGCCCACCTAGGGCCAGCGGCTGCCCCAAGGTGGCCGGCGGGTGTGGGAATAGTCCCACATCGCCTGGCCCCTGGGTGGTGCGCCCCCCTCCTACTATATATATGGGTCCCCCTTCCCCTGGGAGAAACACCCATTCCTCTCATTTTCTCTCTCTTCTACTGAGGACTTCGCCGTAATATTGGGGAGCACCTCGTGGTTGAGTTCTCCACCTTCACACTACCGTCGTGTGATCGGCGATCCGGCATCTACTTCTTCCGCTGCTCGGCTGGATCGGAGCCCGGTTGATGTCTACTACACCGGACATGTGACGAACTTTGGAGGCACCACACTTGGGGTGTTGCTCGTCTTCATCAATATACGCCTTCCTGCGTAAGGCATGCCTCTCTCTGCAAAGGTATGAATAATGATTCCTTCTTCGTTACTTATGTCTACATAGTATAGATCCTGGTATTAGCGTTCAAGTAGATAGAAATTTTTTGATTTCTGCTACGGAACCCTTCAGTGGTATCAGAGCGGGTCTATGGGTAGACATGTCGTACGGATAGAACACATAGCAATATGTGGGCATTGATTCTCTAGTTTCTACCCTCTTTAGTATTATTGTTCATATCCCGACACTGTTTGATGAAGCGGCCCCCAACCGACCTCACGTGGTGATTCACGAGACTGGTCCACGAATCAAAGTGGCTTAGGGGGGTGTCTGTCTCTTTACAGCAGTTGATATGGCATTGACACTAGAGGGCCTTGAAAAGGGAAGAAGAACGGCAATCATTGAATCCATGTTGTGGCTCGACGTTCGTAGGTGGGAAGGAGTTCTACTGCGAAAGCCCTAAAGCCGCGTAAAACATGCAATAGTCTATATAGAAGCGTCTATCTTCGTTATTGCATAGGGGCAAGTGTTACAACATGGCAATGACGAGTTTGTGAAACTCTCATTGAAGCTATTGATGGTGATCATAAAGCTATAGCCATGTCATAACACTTCACTTTAGAAGTATTACTTATTGTGCTAGTATACTTACTAGACGGTAGCACAATAAGATAATCCCTCGTAGTATTCCAGTTATCGTATTCCCCTTGTGTGTGCACCACCAAGAAAGTTCTTCGGTATGAGGCCGGCCATGATGATCGGGGGTCAGACATATCTACGTTCGCATACAGTGGGTGCAAGCCATGTTGCACTGCGAATACACACGAGTTAGGACTGGCGAGCCTAGCACGCTAGAGAAGCGTGGCCTCGAAATACAAGAGACCGAAAGGTCGAGCATGAATCACATGGTTGATGTGATCGACATTAGAGAATGTCCACCTTTGATACTACACTGATGGCCGTGATGATCGAGGAGGTGCAGGGGTTAGGGATCATGTGATCACTAAATGAGTAGAGGGATGTTCGTTTAAGTGGGAGTTCTTTTAGTTAATATTCGAACTCATTATTATGAACATAGTCTAAATACTTTGCAAATTCCTTTGTAGATGTCTCGCCCATCCACCTTCAACCTTAGCACTTTCCTCGAGAAGGACAAGCTGAAAACTGATGGAACCAACTTCACTGCTTGGTTCCGCAATCTTAGGATCCTCCTAGTCCCCTACAAGTTGACTTATGTCATCGAGGCTGAGCTTTCGGCTAAGCCTGCAGATTCCACCTCTCAGGACGAAAAGAATGTCTAGCAGTCCAAGGCAGACGATTTCTCCCTCATCCAGAGTGGAATGCTCTATGCCATGGAGCCGGAGCTTCAAAAGCGTTTTGAGAAGATGAATGCTTTTGAGATCATTGAAGATCTCAAAGCCGTCTTTGCTCCGCAGGCTCGTGCAGAGAGGTATGATGCTTCCGAGCTCTTCTTCTCTACTAAAATGGAACAGCACAACAGTATTAGTGAGCACGTGGTCAAAATGTCTGGCTACGTTAAGCGTCTAAACGCCCTGGATTGCAAAATCTCGGAGGAGCTCGCCATAGATACGGTGCTGCACACGCTGCCCCCTAGCTATAAGAGTTTTGTGATGAACTACAACATGCAAGGGATGACCAAGACCCTTGCTGAGGTGTTCGCCATGCTCAAAACTGCTGAGGTTGAAATCAAGAAGGAGCACACGGTGTTGATGGTCAACAAGACTGCCAACTTTAAGAAACCGGGGCAAAAGGGAAAAGGCAAGGGTAAGAAGTCTAAGAGGGATGGAAGGTTGATGACCCACAAGTATAGGGGGTGTATCGCAGTATTTTCGAGGGAAGTGAAACCCAATTTATTGATTCGACACAAGGGGAGCCAAAGAATACTTATCAGCCTTAACAACTGAGTTGTCAATTCAGCTGCACCTGGAAACAATCTTGCTCACAGCAGTTTATCAGTAGCAACAGTTTTGTAGTAGGAATAGTAAAGTAACAGTAGCAGCAAAACAAAGACAGTAGTAACAAAAGCAGTAAACAGTGGGATTCGAGTGCGGTAGGCATAGGTATGGATGGACAGGCGTTGCATGGACAAGATAATTCACATAGCAATCAGAACATAGGGCAATTCCAGATAAATAAGATAAAGCACCCAAGTACTAGACAATCCTAGACATGTGTTCCATATATAGTCATACGTGCTCGCAATGAGAACTTGCGCAACATCTTTTGTCCTGCTAGCCCGTTTGCAGCGGGGCCTCTAGGGAACTACTGGCAATTAAGGTGCTCCTTTTAATAGAGCACCGGAGCAAAGCATTAACACTCCGTGAACACGTGTGATCCTCTCATCAAAGCCTTTCCCTTCCGGCTACCCCGATTTCTGTCACTTCGGGACCATAGGTTCCGGACAACGACGTGTGTAAACAACTTGTAGATAAGACCCAAAACAATACTATCATGATGAATCAATAATAAGTTCAGATCTAAAATCATGGCACTCGGGCCCTAGTGACAAGCATTAAGCACAACAAAGTTGCAACAAAGTCATAAAGCACTACTAGAGATACTAGGCACTATGCCCTAACAATCTGATGCCATTACATGAACGATCTCATCCAATCCCTACCATCCCCATAGCCTATGGCGGGGGATTACTCACTCATAGATGGGGGAAACATGGATGGTCGATGGAGAAGCGATGGTGATGATGATGGCGATGATCTCCTCCAATTCCCCGTCCCGGTAGGGTGCCAGAACGGAGTTTCTGGTGCTGTTTTGTGGAATCTGGTGGTGGCGGCGGAGCGGAACTCCTTCTAGAAAAACGTTGACCCCCCTAAAGTTTTTAGGTCAGAAGGCTTCTTATAGGCGAAGAGGGAGACCGAGGGGGTGCCTGGGGGCACCACACCATGCCCTGGCGCGGCCAGGCCCAGCCCGCGCCTAGGGGTGGTGTGGCCAGGCCCTGGCCCTCCTCCGTCTCGTATTCTGGCTCCGTGAGTCTTCTGGAAAAATAGGCACTTTGGCTTTTGTCCCGTCCAATTCCAAGAATATTCATTTTCTGACTTTCCTAGAACCAAAAACAGCAGAAAGCAGGCAGCTGGCACTGTGGCTCTTGTTAATAGGTTAGTCTAAGAAATCATATGAAAAGTAATCCAAAGTGTGGACAAAACACAAGAAAGTGGATAAAACCAAGCATGGAGCATCAAAAATTATAGATACATTTGCAATGTATCAAAGGTTTGTTCCTAGCACCCCAAAGACTGCAAAGCCTGGCCCTAAGCCCGGCACTTCGTGCTACTACTGCAAAGGGGATGGGCACTGGAAACGCAATTGCCCTAAGTACCTTGAATATAAGCGAGCTGGCAAGATAGCCATCCCGGACAAAGGTATATATGATATACATGTTATTGATGTATTCCTTACAAGCGCCAGGAGTAACACCTGGGTATTTGATACCGGATCTGTTCCTCACATTTATAACTCTCAGCAGGATCTGCAGAGTAGGAGGCCCCTGAGGAAGGACGAGGTGACGATGCACGTCGGCAATGGTTCGAGAGTCGAAGTGATGGCCATCTACACCCTGCATCTCCGTCTACCGTCAGGATTATTGTTGGTTTTGAATAAATGCTATTATGTACCCGCATTGAGTATGAATATTGTGAGTGGGTCTTGCTTGTTGCAAGACCGTTATTCGTTTAAATCAGGAACAAATGGTTGTTCAATTTATATGAATGATATTTTCTATGTTCATGCTCCTGTATGTGATGGTTTATTCCTACTTGATCTTGATTGTAATACACACATCCACAGTGTTGATGTTAAACGTTGTAAGCATAGTGACAATAATTCCATGTACATATGGCATTGCCGTCTTGGTCATATTGGCATAAAGCGCATGAAGAAGCTTCATTCAGAAGGGCTTCTTGGATCATTGGATTTCGAATCCCTTGATACATGTGAGCCATGCCTCATGGGCAAGATGACCAGCACACCATTCTCCGGCGTAGTGGAGAGAGCTGTAGACCTACTTGGGATCATACATACAGATGTATGTGGACCAATGAGTGTCTCAACACGCAATGGTTATCGTTACTTTGTTACCTTTACTGACGACTTGAGCAGATATGGATATATCTACTTAATGAAGTACAAGTCTGAAACCTTTGAAAAGTTCAAGGAATTTCAGAAAGAGGTAGAGAATCAACTTAACAAGAAAATCAAGCACCTTTGATCGGATCGGGGAGGCGAGTATGAGTTTAACATGCACTTGAAGGACTGTGGGATCATCCCACAGCTTACGCCAGCCGGGACACCACAGCGTAATGGTGTGTCGGAACGTCGTAACCGAACCCTATTGGATAGCATACGGTCCATGATGTCTTTAACTGATTTGTCTGTGTCTTTTTGGGGATACGCGTTAGAAACCGCCGCTTTTATTTTAAACAGAGCACCATCCAAATCCGTGGAGACAAAACCATATGAGATATGGTATGGGCAGAAGCCAAAGTTGTCTTTTCTGAAAGTTTGGGGATGTGAGGCGTATGTTAAGAAACTGCAACCTGACAAACTCAAACCCAAATCGGAAAGATGTATCTTTGTAGGATATCCAAGGGAAACTGTTGGATATACCTTCTTCAATAAATCCGAAGGCAAAACACTTATCGCAAAAACCGGCACCTTTCTCGAGAAAGAGTTTCTTGTAAAAGGGGTGAGTGGAAGGAAAATTGAGTTAGAGGAAATTGTTGATCCTTCTCTCCGTATCCCGAGTAGCGCAACGAAAGCTGTTCCGAAACCGCTCTCCAACATGGAGGAAGAGTCCATTGATGCTGATCAAAACAATGACGTCGAGACTCCCGAGGTTCGCAGGTCTACAAGGGTTCATGCCACTCCAGATTGGTATAGTAGCCTTGTAATGTCTGTCATGTTAGATGATCAAGATGAACCTGCAAACTACAAAGAAGCTATGGGTAGTGCTGACTCCGAGAAATGGCTAGAAGCCATGAAATCCGAAATACGATCCATGCATGAAAACCAAGTTTGGACCTTGGTGGATCTTCCAGAGGGTCGCAAGGCCGTGGAAAATAAATGGATCTTTAAGAAAAAGACAGATGCGAATGGTAATGTAACCATTCACAAAGCTCGACTTGTCGCAAAGGGTTTTCAACAAATCCAAGGAGTTGACTACGATGAGACTTACTCTCCTGTGGTGATGCTTAAGGCTGTTAGGATTTTAATAGCAATTGTTGCACATTTCGACTATGAAATTTGGCAGATGGATGTCAAGACCGCATTCCTCAATGGTCACATTGATGAAGAGTTGTATATGATGCAACCAGAAGGTTTTATTGATCCTAAGGATGCTGGAAAGGTATGCAAGCTCCAACGGTCCATTTATGGGTTGAATCAAGCATCTCGAAGCTAGAACCAACGTTTTGATCAAGTGATCAAGAGTTTTGGATTTATCCAGAACCAACAAGAGTTCTGTGTTTACAAGAAAGCGAGTGGGAGCTCGGTAGTTTTCTTAGTAGTATATGTGGATGACATATTACTCATGGGAAACGATGTGGACCTTATGAATAGCGTAAAAGCGTATTTGAGCAACCAATTTTCCATGAAGGATTTAGGTGAAGCTGCATACATATTAGGAATCAAGATCTATAGAGATAGATCAAAACACCTAATAGCATTGAGTTAGAGTACTTACATAGATAAGATTTTGAAGAGGTTCAAAATGGAAAACACCAAGAGGGGTTTTACACCTATGACGAAGAATTGCAACTTGAGTGTGACTCAATGTCCTGCAACGGACAATGATAGAGAAAAGATGACTGACGTCCCCTATGCTTCTACAATAGGATCTATCATGTATGCAATGCTTAGTACCCGACCTGATGTAGCATTGGCTCTTAGTTTGACGAGCCGATATCAGAGTAATCCAGGACCGGGTCACTGGACAGCTGTGAAAAATATCCTAAAGTATATGAGAAAAACAAGGGATATGTTCCTAATCTATGGAGGAAATGATGAAGCTCTAAACGTAACAGGTTACGTGGATGTGAGCTGGAATTCAGATCATGATGACTCGAAGTCTCAGACACGATTTGTTTTCTTGGTGAATGGTGGGGAGGTAAGCTGGAAGAGCAAGAAGCAGTCGATGGTGGCACAATCTTCAATGGAGTCTGAATACATTGCTGCAGCTGATGCAGCAAATGAAGTTGTTTGGCTAAGGAATTTCGTCATCGAACTAGGAGTTTTTCCCAATGCACAAGACCCCGTGACAATCTATTGTGATAACACGGGAGCTATTGCAAATGCAAGGGAACCAAGAACTCATTCCACAGCCAAACACATCAAACTTAGATTTCACATCATTCGACAGATTGTTGACGAAGGTGAAGTCAAGATTTGCAAAGTAGATACGGAACTGAATGTAGCAGATCCTTTGACTAAAGCTCTCCAACATGACAAGCACGAACAACACTGAGATTCCATTGGTGTTAGGTTCCTGCCTATTGTAAACTAGTTTTGTACACTCTAGTGCAAGTGGGAGACTGAAGGAGTTATGCCCTAGAGGCAAATAATAAAGTGTATTATTTGATGTACCTCCTGTATGTTCATAATACGTTTCATACTGTGCTATAACTGTGTTAATACGAAACGTTAATACACGTGTGGTATGTAAACAAACCGTGTCTCTAGTTACCTCTAGTGCACTAGTTCATTGGTCATGAGGATGGTCTATGTTTCAAGATCATGGGCATTTATGCCAACTGACAATAAGGTCATGTTATTAGTTGCATAAAATGATAGACAAACATCCGACAGTTATATCATAATGAGATCTAGTTACAAAGTTCACCATTGATTATAAAACACAGAGAACCTCGCAACCTGATCCTTTGACTGAGAGGTAATGCAAATCACCATTCTGGAAGAAGCTTAGATGGTTATCAAGAATCATCTCGTAACAGGGTGATCAAAAAGGTGCCACTCAAGTTTTCGAAGGAATGCGTAGAGGAGTACATATCAAGACCGGGATTTGTCTAGTCCATGTAATGGACAAATACATGTGGCCATCTCGGTGACGTTGCATTAATGAAGCTTGCAAGCATGTGACTAGGTCATGGAATGCAATGGCATGAGAACGAGAAAACAAGTTCATCAGTAACGAGATCAAACTAAGGTATAGGGATACCGAAGATCAAGTCTCGGATGAATTAGGTATCATATGACAAAAGGAATGGGGAACGACTATCTCACGGTTCGGGCGATTGAATTCGTGAAACACACGGAGGTCACATGGCCATCCAGGTCCCTCTGTTGATCATTGATATGAGAGTGATCTCTATCATGTCCGGAGTGTTTCCGAACCGAAGGATGTCACGCTTAAGGGTGGGGATGCTTAGGGTAGATGAGGTATCGTATGAGAAATAGAGAGAGAGACACCGGAATAGTTTCGGCAACATCCGATGGAGATCAGAAAGGGGTCTGGAAGATGTTCCGGAATGAAGGAATAATATAATATGTGTATTTGAATGTTAATTGGAGAATTAATATTAAATATATATTTTATTTTATTTTAAAAGGCACCATATTGCTAATGGGCCTCACTCGAGGGGAGGCCCAAGTGGGCAAGGCGCCAAGGGAGAGGGAGCCAGCCGGCCTAGGGCTAATGGGCCACCCGAGTGGGGCCCACCTAGGGCCGACGGCTGCCCCAAGGTGCCCGGCGGGTGTGGGAATAGTCCCACACCGCCTGGCCCCTGGGTGGTGCGCCCCCCTTCCTACTATATAAAGGGGTCCCCCTTCCCCTTGGAGAAACACCCATTCCTCTCATTCTCTCTCTCTTCTACTGAAGACTTCCCAGTAATATTGGGGAGGACCTCGTGGTTGAGTTCTCCACCTTCACACTACCGTCGTGTGATCGGCGATCCGGCATCTACTTCTTCCGCTGCTCGGCTGGATCAGAGACCGGTTGACGTCCACTACAACGGACGTGTGATGAACTTCAGAGGCACCACACTTGGGGTGCTGCTCGTCTTCATCAATATACGCCTTCCTGCGTAAGGCGTGCCTCTCTCTGCAAAGGTATGAATATTGTATTCCTTCTCCGTTACTTATGTCTACATAGTATAGATCCTGGTATTAGTGTTCAAGTAGATACAATTTTTTTGTTTTCTGCTATGGAACCCTTCAAAAAAGAAAGAATAATTTTTGAGGTGACATGCACCATCATAAACTTGATCAAAGTATTTGTAAAATATTCATAGCTGGGATCATAGTACTTCAATCATAATCATGAAAGACAAAGTTCTAACAATAAGACAAAGAAACTATGATGCAACATGAAAAGGCACAAACAAAAGATTCATGAATAACAATGCTTTGCAAGACGTTTGTTTGTTTCACATAAATAAAACATAGCATAATAGTAGTCAGCTTGTCCCTCATAGAGTAGCAAACATAAATGCATAGGACACCTTCAAAGTTCATAAGAGTGACTAGATACAGATAGTTTAAAACAAGCAATATCAAAGCTATGCATCAATCAACAAGTCTTGGGACAATGCACATAGAACTAAGAATGGCCACTATGCTCTCAAAGTAGGTGCATAAAGGTAGAAGGTGGAGACTCAATATAATGGTGGAAGAAAGGCCTTCATAGAAGGAAGTGGGGATTCAAGTCTCATAAAGAGCTTCCAAAAATTATGGTACTTATAGCTTTCAGCTCTCATTGCCCCTATCATAAGCATCTTTAAGGTGATTAAGGTTAAAGTGACACAACTAAGAGGATATGCTTGACAAGTTATAAACCGAAATCTCATGCCCCTTGCTTACGAAGACCGAACCTCATGCTACTCAACTTTAGTAACAAGTAAGATCTTGTCATTGTAAGTACATATGTATCATAAAGAACCGCCAACGAGGTACCCCTTGCACATGATACAGGAGCTATCCCATAATCAAAATGACAAGGCAAGCAGACAATGAGCATCTTAGCGATCTTTTTATTTGCTATTTGCATAGGTTTTTATTGAGGATGCTTCATAGAGTGCTCATTATGGTGATGCTGCAAGTTTCCACCATGATTAGGTATGGCTTAGGCTAGAGGCCCAGGCATTTCTCTAACACACATACAAACTCCATGATCTTACAAGTTCCACTTTTATTTCATACCGCCGGGATCCATAAGAAAAAGAACATGATATCAACGGGGTACAAAGTACAAGTGCAATGTTGAAAGCGTTCCCCATGATACATGGTTCTGCTAATTTCAACTTATAAAGCGCAAGCATATACGCAACAAAGAAGGCCCCAATGGTTCAAGTTTATTAGATGCAAAAAAGTAAAGTGTGCCATCAAGTTCGTGAGAGCTTTAATCACTAGTTTTCTCATAACAAGTTTAATTTGGAAGGTAAACAAAAGCATGAATATACTTGGAATAGCATAAGCTAGTAGGTAGGTATGGTGGACTCTTTGGAATAACTTGGTTTAGGGAGTTGGATGCATGAGTGGAACTCATACTTGGTTGTGAAGGCTAGCAAAAGACTGGGAGCGACAAACTAAGAGAGCAATAATGGCCATAATCATGCAGAGCGACAAAACATCATTGATCAAAGCATAAAGTGATACTCCAAGTTGAAAACTAAGGGATCATAATGGCTATGGTGACTTGAGATAGTCATAACATGGTGTGAGCATGCGCCAAGTCAACCCAAATAAAGCATCAAAGGAGAATACCACTACACTATGCTTTAATATGCTAAAACAACGCATGATCCATCCAAGGCACATTAAGCAATCTCAATTGTTTATAACAAGTCATGCTACAGCAAAGAATACTAAGCATAAAGCCAAAACAATATCAAGCATGGCATGACAAAGCATAGGCCACAGTCAAAAACAAGCTCTTTTTACCACATAAGTATGAACTTTCCTACTCTTTTCCAAACCAAACCAAACTATTTGCAAACCAATGTATGAAAGAGGGGGTCCAACCAATTTATTCAGCAAACTAAGAAAACCAAGCAAACGAAAAACCAAAACAAAAACGAAAAAGAAGATGCTCCAAGAACAACACAACTGTGCATGAAACAATAAAAATGAAGCGTTTGGAAGAAACCTGGGATTTTTATTGATGAAGAAGGGGATGCCTTGGGCATCCGCAAGCTTTGACGCTTGTACTTCTTGGATATTTCTTGGGGTGACACGCGTGGCATCCCAAGCTTGATCTTTAGTCCATCCTTCATCTCATTACTCATTCCTTCCATACACCTAAATTTTTTCCTTCATACAAAACTTCACACAATCTTTATTAGCAACATTAGTGCACTTAAGATAATAAGTCTTTAGGTTCAGTTCCAACACCAATAAAACACTAGCTACTGTAGCACTTCCCTCAAAAAGCTCAATTCCCCAAAATAACTCAAAAAGGAACCAACAAGAAGCAAAATGCAAATAATGGCAGAAATCTGTCAAAACAGACCAGCAGGTAAAGACGAATTTTTTCTAAGACCTTATGTTGCTCAAATCAAAAAGTGTTAAACTAAGGAAAGTTAGATAACAACCTTGGGCAGAAGCAAAAAATTCCACGCCTCAAAAGAACGTACAGAGATTTTACACGAATTTTTACGGTGAAGCACAGAAATCTGTTAACTTTCCCAATCATTACTTCTCTCTCATTACAGGTTACTCTTGGCACAAAAAGCAAATAAAAAGGATAAGGAGCGGTTATTACTGAAGTAATAACTTCCAAGACTCATCTAAAACTTTTGGGTTATCTAAAACACCTTTAAGTTAGGCATGATAGTTTGAGAAGATGCTCACATAAGAAATATGAATTGAAGTAAAAGAGAGCATCAAGAAGAAAATTCAAAGCACATTTAAGTCTAACCCACTTCCTATGCATAGGAATCTTGTAAAGAAACAAGTCATGAAAACACAAAGCAACAAGCATAGTAAATCAAAACAAGTGCAACTTCAAGACTTTCAACATGAAGAGGGGAAACGTAATATTATTGAGACACATAAAACCATGTTTCCCTCTCTCATAATAACTTTCAGTAGCATCATGAATAAAATTAACAATATAACTATCACATAAAACATTCTTATAATGAGCCACATGCATAAAATGATTATTACTCTCTACATAAGCATAATCGTTCTTATTAAGGGTAGTGGGAGCAAATTTAACAAAATAGCTATCATTATTATTCTCATCACCATAATCATCAAATATAAGAGGCATATTGTAGTCATAATTAATTTTCTCCTCAATAGTAGGTGGACTGAAAATATTATATTCATCATTGTAATCATCATATATTGGAGGTTTGGTATCATCATAAGCAATAGAATAGCTATCTTCTAAAGCTGGGGAACTAAAAAGATCATTTTCATAAAAACTAGCTTCCCCAAGCTTAGACTTTTCCATAGCATTAGCAATAATGGTGTCCAAAGAATTCATACTAACAACATTGCTATTAACATGCAAATAAAGTTCCATAGGTTTTTTAATTTTCTCTTCAAACGCTTCATGTCCTAACTCAAGATAAATACTATAAAGCTCTCTAATTTTGTTGTTGTTTTCCATTAAGCCTAACTAGTGAAAACAAGAAACAAAAAGATATAATTGCAAAATCTAAAGGAAATAACTTTGAGCACTCACACCGGAGGATGTGAGTACCTTTTACCTTACCTCCCCGACAACGGCGCCAGAAAATAGCTTGATGTCTACGCACTTCTATTCTTGTAGACAGTTGTTGGGCCTCCAAGTGCAGAGGTTTGTAGAACAGCAGCAAGTTTTCCTTTAAGTGGATCACCCAAGGTTTATCGAACTCAGGGAGGAAGTGGTCAGAGATATCCCCTCTCAAGCAACCCTGCAATCAAGATACAAGAAGTCTCTTGTGTCCCCAACACACCCAATACACTTGTCAGGTGTATAGGTGCACTAGTTCGGCGAAGAGATAGTGAAATACAAGTGGTATGGATAATTATAAGTGGTAACGGTGCCAGAAAATAGCTTGCTAGCGTGGAAGAGACTAAAGGCAAACTGAAATAAAGATGGAACCAAGCAAACATGTAATAGATCTAGTTGCAAATGGTGTATTTTTTGACAAAAACAGTAGGGAAGTCCCCTACTGTGTCATTTTATAAATTTTATAATGTACAAATGGTTGAGCCAGGCTCAATCTATGTTACAGATGGTTGCACACGGTGTATCAATGATTATAAACAAGGCCTAGAGATCATACTTTCACTAGTGAACACTCTCTTATAAATATATCCTTCTTTATGATACTACTCTTAACTACTCTCCGGTTGAACACTCTAATCGATGGTAAGGCTATAACAGCACTCCTCAAAGTCCATCTTTCCCATCTAGAAAACCCCACACTGTCACCTTGAGTACTAGATGAGTCCAACAAACACCACAATTTCATAAAGACATCCAACTCCAAATATAACTCATAACAAGTATTTGTAATCTCTAGCCTAAGTGCCACCATGGTGTGCACGCTGTCACTTTCACACACATGGGGAGAGCAGAGATTCATTAAAGCACTTGAGTAGCAGAATAGATCTATAGATTACAAGCTCATGATCTCAATAAGATCATGCATAGAGAGAGACATGAACACATAGCTACCGGTAGAACCCTTAGCCTCGAGAGAGAACTACTCCCTCCTCATCATGGGAATCAACAATGGCGATGGAGATGGTGGTGGAGATCAATGGAGATGGTTCCGGGGGCACTCCCCCGTCCCGGCAGGGTGCCGAAACAGAGACTTTATGTCCCCCGAATCTCCCCTTAGGTGGCGGCAGCGCTGCGGAACTTTTCGTGGCTGGAGGCTTGACTCTTTAGGGTTTACGCATCGGGAGGCTTCTTATAGGCTAGAGGGCAAGGTCGGTGGGCGGCCAGGGGGCCCACACCATGCCCTAGCGCGGCCTGGGGGGACCCGCGCCATGGGGTGGTGTGGCCACCCCGTGGCCCCTCTCCGACTCTCCTTCTGGCTCTGTGAGTATTCCGGGAAAATATCAACTTTGGCTTTTTTTCGGTCCAATTCCAAGAATATTGATTTTCTGACTTTCCTGGAACCAAAAACAGCAGAAAACAAGCAACTGACACTGTGATACTTATTAATAGGTTAGTCAAAGAAATCATATGAAAAGTACTCCAAAGTGTGGACAAAACACAAGAAAGTAGATAAAACCAAGTATGAAACATCAAAAATTATAGATACATTTGCAATGTATCACTGCCACCATCGCAGAGAGACGGGCGCCGTCGTCCAATGCCTCCTAGGTTCAGAGCACGTCCTTGTTGCACTAGGAGAGCTCCATGGAGCGCCATGTGGACTCATCCTCATCGTAGCCATGTGGCACGCCGGGCAACACGATGGGCTCGTCCTCTTGCTTCACGATGATGCCCGTTTGTCGTCACCCTCCTCGCCATCAAAGTACGCGGGAAGATTTTGGTGATCCATCCATGGCTCTAACTCGCCTCCAAACATGCACAATCATTGCTTTATGCTCCCAGGCGAGGAACCGCCACGAGAAATCCTTGTGGTGTTTCTCGTGGCGGTACGCACGTTCGCACCGCTGCACTGACTGTAGCCGTGTGATGTAGTGGTGCATCTCTGCTTCTAGCATAGGGAGGGAGACATCATGATGATCGCATCTATGCCCCTCCGTCCACTGCCGCTGGCACTCGAGCTGCGGCACGTACATGCGGTCGGGTCGGCGCTGCTCGGGAAAATTGTGTGCCGCTGGCGCGGACGCCTCTGGCCCTATAGAATCTTGCACTCGTGGAGGTAGCGGCAACGGGCGGCAGGTGAAGGAAGGCGCTCGGACGGTAATACATACACAATAAATCTATTAATACAATAAATCTAATGATCTTGTAGAAAATGCATACATACATGCGGGGCTCAAGTCTCTGAGTATCATCGGGTAGTCAAAAGACATGACGCGGAAGATTGCTGCCTATAACAACACGTGCAAACAAGACAACACACGACAGCTGCACAAGCTAGATGCACCACATACACATATGAACAGTACATAGACCCACATGGCATGGACATAGACGCTGCAAATGCCCTCACAGCTTTTGCATGCAACCAAGGTTAAGCTACAGTAGTATGGAGAGTGGGCACCGGGGAGAAAATAAACATATGGTTGGACCCGGCCCCTGGATTCCTAGCACGATCGACGGATCATATCTCCTAGAGGTGGGGCAGTATATACCAAGGTTAGTGAGTTGATTAATCCTTAATACCGGTCAGTGGGATGAAGCTGCGTAATATTTTTTTCTCCTGTCGATGTAAACCACATCTTGCAATTCCCACTGAACGCATAAGGATTTGATGATTTTATTGCATGGGGCTTAACCAAACATGGACAGTACATTGTTCGTTCGGGTTACCACATACAATGGAAACACCAGTTCGGTGCATTGGCAGGACTGCTTGCTCTCCCTGGTAGTTCGACAGCCAACCCGGTAGGAAAGTGTTATGGAAACTAAAGCTTCTTAGCCAGGTTAAGATTTTAATTTGGCGGGCTTTACATGGAATACTTCCTCTGAAATGTGTTTTGGCTAACCAACACATTGGTTCTTCAGCTGAATGTCCCATATGTACTCAAGGACCAGAAGACATCCATCATCTCCTATTTGGATGTCCTGCAGCGATGGATATGTGGGATTCCCTGGGCTTAGCTGAGAAAATAGAGGAGTTCAGACAGGTGGACGTGTCTGGTTCGGTGGTGCTGGAGGTTTTATGATGTGAATCGGATAATGAGGTGCCAGTCTTTGATAGCATAGGGCTGAAGGAGTTGATCGCGGTAACCAGTTGGTACTTATTGTCGATTAGGAGAAGACGTGCCCGCAACGAGGATGTCCCGCCGAAGCAACTTTGTAAAATTTCAATCCTCTCTATTACTGCGAATGCCGCTAAAACTTCCAAAGCTCCGACTATACAGCATGTCACTAAATGAAGCAAATCACCTTCTCGCCAACCGAAACTGAATGTTGATGCTTCGTTTTGTGAGGATGTCTTTGCAAGGGCGATAGGTTATGTTCTTAATGACTATCAAGGCCACTTCGTTGCTGCTACTTCCATTTATATTCTTTACTTGGCATCTGCAGCTATGGCTGAGGCTATGGCGATGAAAGAGGGGCTGGCTATGGCGTGTCAATTGGGGTGCAGTTTAATTGTGGCCGAATCAGAGTCAATGGAAAACAGTTGAAGCTTGCACCGGTTCTGAAATTTGGTGGAATAGTTCCGCAGCCATTTTTGCAGACTACGTTGATTTGGCGTCTTCGATTGGTAGTGTTCCTTTTATGCATTGTCTGAGGGAAGCTAAGAAGACTGCTCACAAGATAGCTAGGGTTTGTTTTCGAGATAAAGTCTCTTGTAATTGGGACGATGATCCCCTAGCTTTATTTTAACCAAACTTATCGATCATGTAACTATCGTGGTTGATTAATAAAACTCGCAGCAGGATAGAGTCCGGCTGCTTCCCTCAAAAAAAAGAGTTGGTTATCTTGCCTTGGCCGCTACCCCGTGTGTTTGTTCATATTCTCGGTGTTCGGTCCTAAATTTCTCGTAGTTCCTTAATATAATTTCAATTAGATCTATCAAATGGATTTTTTATTGGGATTCAGTAGAGTAAAGTTGATTCTACTAGTCCCTCGACCCTACTTATTGTTCTTTATCTCTTTTTTCTTAAAAAAACTTAGTGCAAAAGTAGACGACAGACACATGTACATGGGCGCACACACACATAGAGCGTCTACAGAAGAGCAGTGTCACTGAGCATCGAGAACACACATACTCGTGTGTCTTCAACACTTTCAGTCAAAAGAACAATCTTCATTTCGAAAACAAAAGCAATCTTATGACATCTTTGGTTCGAAAAGTTTCCATGCGATTTTTGGAATCCTTTGGAAATTTCCTATTGCATTTTTTTGTAGGATTGGATCATATATGAAATATTCGAAAGGATTCTTTGTACTACATTCATAGATAAGTTCGCAGCCACTCAAATCTCTTGGAATTTTTTTTTTTCCACTAAGCCACTTGAAGAAAAATCAAGATTGGATGAGTAATGACATTGCAGTCACGTGGTTTCCTTATTACTACTTCATTTTTGAAATACGCAAATGAAAGAAGACCTTAGTGTTCCTCGACTTCTGTATCAACTGATGCACATAGCCAAAACCCCATCTAAAGTCATGCATCTTTAAAACATGCCGTGTCCTTACTGAAAGCGGCCGGTGTCCCAAAATTACACTTCGGCGGTAGTACGCCCATGTTTGACCTTTTGTATTTGCACCTTTTTTTTTGTCGCGAAATTTGTATTTGCACCTGACGACTTCTTCTCTTAAAGGCATTGTCTTAGAATCTTGCTCTTTTTGTTATGTCTCATTATGTTTAACGTCGATTATGGTCCATGGTTGCGTGCCGTCGTGAGTCGGGCGAAAGTGGATGTTCTTGGGATGTTTTTTCCTTTTCTTTTTGTCAGTCATTTTGTTCGACATTGCGATATTTACCCTTGGTTTCACTATAGTATCCATAGTCCGACAGGCTTTTGTTTATCTTTTGGAAAAGAATAGTAGTATGAGTGAACACACATTCTCGACAGCAGCAATGGTACGTTTATACTTATACCGCTCTTCTAGGCTCTAGGCCTACGTCCTCTTCTAGTCTTGTTGCGTCTGGAAGACGAGAAGAAGAATCGTCTGGGACCGGTTCAAGGCGTACGTGCAACAGGGTTTACTTGCAGCGGGGGCCGAGGAAAAGGAGGACGATGACATCCACGCTCAAACTTATCTGCAATTTCATACTCAAAACCGCTGCCATATGCTGATCCCACTGCTCTTGGCCATCCATTGCTTTTGCACGCCTCCAGGCTAGACGACGACGTCGCCACCCGCAGACTGGCAGAGTAATGGACGGCGGCGTCTAGATGATTGACCCGGTCACGCGGTCATTGTGCGGCTACGTACGCCGGCGTCCGCGAGCCGATATAAATAGGCTGCCGCCGTCGTCATCGCCGACTCGATCAATCCAACTTCGTGGTTTGTTGTTGGCTTAACGCTTTCGCTCAAGGGCCTAACTTGCGCACTGACGCACAAAGGACACGACAAGTAGTACGTACGCGTTTTGAAAATTTCGTTGCTGTACGTAATCGTTGCACTAATTTCTTGGTTCTCATATATTTCGGGTATAGATATACTCAGTCTCGATATAAGACCACAGATCTTACACTGCTCCTGATCGCCAAGCTCAATGCGCAGGACAACACACGTAGGAGTACATACGTGACCAAGACCAGATCTTGATTATATGACCAAAACATGGTTCGTGCAGCAGCCAACCATTATTGTGCCACGGACCACAGTTGCCATCCTGTAAGTATCATATATACTACTAGTATCATGTATATAGTCCACCTCTATAATGCATAGTTATCATATCCTAATATCATAGTACAATATTCCTTCCGTCCAAAAATAACGTTTAAGTTTTAGTCAAAAGTCAACATCTTCTAAGTTTGACCAAATTTATATAAAAAAAATATCTATAATATTAAATGAACATTTTGAGAAACTATACTTTCTAGTAAATCTATTCATCTTGATTTGGTATCATGAATGTTTATATTTTTATGTATAAATTTGGTCAAACTTAAAATATGTTGATTTTTGACTAAAGCTTAGGGGCCTTACATTTTGGGACGGAGAGAGTACTATTTATTATTTTCTATAATCTCAATACAAATTTATGTACAAAGATTCATTTGCTACGTACTAGTTTTTTTAGATCTGTGCTATGATACTGTATCATGGCATGGCATGATATCACTACCTTCTCTATCTTCATTAATTACGATGTAACATCATCTTTTTGATAACATAGATTGCACGATACTTACTATGATACCCCACAATGGGCAGCCTAAAGCACGTATGCCGTGCTTTGCAGCCTCGTATAAACATACTAACTAGTTGCAATATTGTTGAGCTACACTTCTGCTATCTCCGGTCTAATAAATAAGTCATATAATTTAGTCTAAAAGATAAAAATTATTAAGGTTGATCAAATATATGTCAGAAAATATTAACATTTGCGATGTAAAGTATACACTATAAAAACATATCTTTTGGTTATTGCATTAATGCTGGTTTGGTATCATACATGTTAATAGTTTTATCTATAAAATTGGTTAAATTTATAAGTCATTGACTTTTGACTAAATTTATATGGTCTCGTTCATTAAAATAAAAGAGTATATATAATATAATGTGATTCGAGTACAATATAAAGTATAGCCCACCGTGGTAGTTGCCACTCTCCCCTTTTACCTCCTCTCACTCTCGCGCGTGCATGCCGCAACGAGGACTGCAACAATGGCGGCCCATCTAGGTTTCTCCCTAGCCAAGATAGAGATGAATGCATGCAGGATGTGTGGGCGTGTGGGAGGCGGTGTCGCTGCTGAACTCTTTGATGCCGGTGAACTTTTTGATGCAAAAGGCCACATCACGACCGTCTATCTGAGATCGAACGGGAGGGCTCCGATTTGTTTTCCAGAGTAGCTGGTCTAGGGTCACTTGTCCCTTTGAGCGACCCATGTGGAAGAAGCGGCGCATCCGGCTGCTAGGAATGACCGAGATGTGCAATCCAATGGCAAAAATTGTTGATGGTGTGAGAGAACCCCTAGATGACTCGGTTATAATATCCTTAATTATTGTTTCTTAGCCAAAAAAATTGGGTATACATTTGAATACCTTTGAATTGAAGTGGGCCCGCCCTGCCGACATGGGTGTCTGGCTGGCTTGCTCTGCTGCTTGCTCTCATGAGAGTATCTCTCCGGGTTAGGAGAAGAAAAGAGCAAATGAAAAAATAGAACCGTTACCTGACTTATGAGTGGCATGATGGGTAACATCTCTGAAACACCAGGGGCAAAATCAGAAACAAGGTATTGGTTAACACAAGGTATAGAGATTGATATGGTTGCTTATCAATTATTCCCTATTATTTTAAAAGCCACATATTCGGACAATAATTGTCCATCAATCACTTGTTGTTATTTTCACGAGTACTTCCACACCGAGGTTTTGATTCCGGAAGTATAGCAACGTAGCTAGCGAACATATCAGATATTTTGAAAGCCATATATATTCCTTACAAGTCACAAGTTCATTTCACTCAATATAGGATATGCAGCTAACTCTAACATGGGTGTACCATTTTGTTTTCAACGGAAAAGAAGCAAACTATAATTGTCACGGGACACAAGACCATGAGAATAGTGGAACTACCACTGCGACTATTTAATCACTAAACACAACCAAAGATACTACTCCCTCCGTTCCAAAATAAGTGACTTAAGTTTGTCTAGATTCGTATGTATCTAAACATATTTTAGTATATAGGTACATATGAATCTAGACAAATCACTTATTTTAGGATGGAGGGAGTAGTTTAATTCAACTTTTCGACTCCCCTAGAACTAGAATGTTTGACAACTCCCTTGCGGAACCTCCTCCTGCCTCCTCCTCGAGGAGGGCCTTTTTCTTCATCGTCATCAGTGATCTCGGCCTTGTAAGTGACGTAGCCTTTGGTTGCGTACTCTCGCCGGAGCTCGTCCCGCTTTGCAAGCAGCCGCATGTTGCTCTGCTCCGCCATTTCGGTGCATCTGGCCCATGCGTCTCTCAAGTTACTGAAGACGTCCGGAAACTCCGCCTCTAGCTCAGGCGATACATCAGGCATCTTGGGCAATGGAGTCGGCTCTAAGGCCATGAGGATTTCCGCCTCGTCTGGCGGGTATCGGAAAGTCTTCCACTTCTTCTTTCTCTCCCCTCCCTGTCCCAGTTTGCACTGGCCCTCCAGGGCAGCGACGGCCGCATCCACCGCCTTGTCCAGCTCATCCTCAGAATAACTCGATGGTTCCATTATTGGTACCTCGTCGTTTTCCATCCTTGTCCAGATCCTGTAATTGACCGGAGGATTTGTTGATTGAGAAAGAAATTAAAATGGTCGCTATACAGCATCAACCTCACCAGACAGACTTGTTCTAGCTGAATTACGATGCTGGGTCTCCGTGTTAGAATTGAACAAAAGAACACACACAGATTCCAGCTGAACGTTAGGGTTGAACTAAACACGTCAATACCTAGGTATCAGGTGGTCAAATCGTTTATCTTCCCTTGGTTCCGGCGAGATATCTCTTTGCTCTGTCTCCCCAAAACGAAGGGGATCTGAGGCAGCTGTCGTAGGCACGGCCCGTATATGAAGAGCGACAGCGACGGGCTAACCCTTTCCGACTCCGTGCATGAGTGGGAATTGAGCCCGGCTCGGCCCGCGCCCCTCTTCCTTCCCAAATAGGACTCTGGGCCAAACGCGGTCCAGGAGAGAAGCCCAGGCAGCCACAATGGGGCGCTTAAAATCAGAGGCGCTAGGATTGGAATCCTGGTGCATGGCCGTTGCTGGATTCAATCTTGGTCCAGCAACTTGAATTTGTCAGTCCAGGAGAGAAGGCGAAGAAATCGGGACGAGGCGTTTTGGCTCCCGGGAGCATATATGCTCCCCGTTTTTAATTGAATTTTCAACACAAGTTAAAATGTTAAAAAAAATCAACCAAAAAATTTCGCGCACACATCTTGGCATTCTATATGCTCACAAAGCCGTTTCATGGAAAACCGATATGTTTTCTGTCATGTGTAAAAAAACAAAATTTGGCATTTAAAAATACGGGTAATGAGACATTTCTTTGTCTTTTTTATACAGACACAAAATATATCAGTTTTTCGTGAAACAACTTTTTGAGCACAATGTCAAGATATTCGCGTCCAATTTTTTATACAATTTTTTTGACCTTTTTAAAAATAATTCAGCTAGCATGAGGCGAGAACAAAAGTGGATTTCCAAAGAAATCGCCCGAGAAATAGCGGCGGGTTATTATCTCACCCCGTCTAAATTGGACCATGTCATCTTGGGCCAATTGCTCTGCCCATGTACGTTGGGCCAATTGCTCTGCCCATGTACGTTGGACAATGAGATTCCATCCTACGTCAAATCGTTTTGCACAAATTTACTGTCCACTCTCATTGCTAGCTGGTAGCATGAAAAATCTCTCGCTGGAACCGGTACGATAAAAGCGGACTTTTATTTAGGTGCAAGTGCAACATCTCCTAGATCGTTCGTTGTTGTCTTTTTTTTGTCTTAAACTTGATGGAAACAACTAAAAGGTCAACTGCAAGGTTCTCTAGCTAAGATTACGAGATTATCCAACTACTATTACCAAGTTTTTAATTAGACTAGCTGAATACCTATGCGCCGCAACGATTCCTTCATTTGTTTTACCACAATACATATAATGCCGTTAAATATTTATGTGTATAAAAAGACAACACAAAGTATTGCAAAAACAATAAGATTTCACCTTGCTTGGACTGTATTTTTTACGTGCCTTAGACTGTATTTTCCTAAAGGAATAATGTGAACCCAACGAATTACATTTCTTTAACTAATATCTACTCGTACAATTTCATCGATATTGTGTTTTGCTTCCTTAGCTTGCTACTTGAGCACATGTACTGCATTTATCTACATGGATATTATTTGTCATCAGCATGAAGATTCCACATGTGGGAATACAAAAATCTTCTCCCATACCGTTTCTCTGTTTGATATTAAAATATTTCCGATGATTTTTCATGAAAAGAAGGAGTTAGTCAGTCTAATGCTTTAGTTCTAAGTTTATAACATCTTTCTAAGTTGGTTGAAATTCTATTATACATCACGTTTGGTTAGAGGGAGTGAGGTAGAGAGAATGGGAATTTAAGAATTACGCGTTGTTAAAACCCTTGTTTGCGAGGGTTAGGAATTCGAGTGGGTAAGAGAAAGAGAATACGTGACCGTAATTCCCACCAATATCTCCCCTTATTATTAGACCATGTTGATTTGTGAGATTTCGGTGAGACATATCAGAACAACACCGCGTCAAGCAAAAAACTGAAATACGGTAGATATGGAGCCTGTGTATCTTGCAGTATCATGATTTCTTTGCTAAGTTTTGATCTCTTGCAGTGCATGCATGTCCCAGTTCACACACGAATTCATTTAATCGCTTGGAATTTTATATAGAGAGTCATATTTAGTCAGTCTCTTTGTGATCTCTTCCCTCAATCATTTTCTTCCAATTGATTTGTTAGTTTTCTACACAAAATACAAGAGCAATACGCTGTAGACCTTGACTCGTTTTGTAGGAGAACCCGATGTGTAAACAAAACTAATTTAGTCCTGCATTCTCTCTTTTGATCCCAATCTATTGTTTGATAGGTGATGGAAAGTTGTACTGCTAATCTTTCTACCAGTTCTCCCCGCTGGTTAACCACCCCCTCTTTATCTTTCGACATTAGATCCTAGGCACGTCCATTTTTCCTAACAATTTGCATGCATTACCATAAAATAAGGAGAAGATAAATGGAGAATGGTAAAATCAAGTAGAAATGATTTACTGATTACATGTAGCATGATTCGTCCCTCCGTTCCACAATTTTGAGCATTCAATTGTAATTGGTATTTTTGGTTGCATGCAGTGAGATTGATTAGGAAAGGACAATTAATTTCTCCGCTAATTGTGCATTAAATCTGTGATTTTTAGCTTAGTGCGGTGCTTTTTTTCAAAACCTTGCCATTTTCTATGGTGGAACCTGTGTGACATTGGATGCAGATTTGACGGTCTAGATGCGCCTGATGATGGGAGTTGAGTGTCGAGTGATGACCTACTATCACCAACTCCCATTTAATAGTAAACTAGTTGAATGCCCGTGCATTGCTACGGTCTCTCAAGTGTCGTTTCCATTGCACATGTGAAGTGTGAAACCACATGTATAAAACTATAGTTATATTGTGTCATACAATCTTTTAGATTCTAGTTTCTTTCGGTTGTATTTTGGTAAAAGGTAATCACATCTTTAAAGTGTCCAACTACTTATTTGCTATTAGGTGAGGTTGTCTAGACGCCCTATCTGCTCAAACTGTCATCTTTCATTTCGTCTACTCTCTATGCTTTGCCTGAAGCCAACGACTTAAGCTTTTTCCTGTAGCTCATATAGTGTATCTCTGTGTATACGCGTGTGCACGTGCGCATGGCTTCATTTCCAGGTTCACTCCATGTTTATCACTGACTTCACATCTCTACCCATTTAGAGAAAACAACTCCTTGCAAGTTGGCACCTCTGAAACCACTTTACCCTCAAAAAATATGAAAAAAGATTTCTTCATACTTTAGGATTGATTAACATACACCGTACACTTATTAACGAATGAGTCAAAAATACAGTAAACAACATCCATTTTTGAGAGTGGTAGTTTGTTTGAAGGAAGGCAAACCAACACCACGCCATTATATTCCGCCAAAAGCACGGGAGAGCATTCAATAGTCCACTCTCTCAAAATACATATCAGTCCAGAAGGTAAAATATACATAATCCATAAGAAAGATAAACTTTGCTAATTCTTTCAGGATCTTTAACATCAGCTAGCACCCTTGTTCAGATTATGCTTCATGTTGCCTTCTTAATCATACAATAGTTGTTGAGTAGCTTAGAGGGAGAGTTTTTTAGTTTTTTAGAAGCTTGTCGAGGTCCCGTATCTTATTCTCAAATCCTGAAAGTAGCCCTACTTTTGTTTCTTCATAATAAAGCCCATTTCAGCTCAACTGAGAAGAAAAAAAGAATATAATGCCAGGTCTAGAGTTCTACAATAAAAATGATAATCTCAAAATTTATCATCCCATAAACATAGAAAATATTTCTCTATATCTTTCAATCTAGCGAATGTCTGGAACTACCATCATGTATGAATCTTGGTTATCTAATCATGAAGAAATGCAACCAGTGTTCATAGTAGCAAAGTACAAATTTCTCATATGCATTTTCCCCTGTGAAGCTTCTATAGAGTCATACAAATAATAACTGTGTAATTGTTGTTTTGTCTTGAGTACATGCTTTTCTTTTGTAGATTTTCTAGGTGACACTTTAGGTCTTAATAAATTGTCTAAAGTTAAAACATTGATCTTTTCATTGGTATATCTTCTTTTTATGGATCAAATAGCAAAATATCAGTACACTACAATCCTATTTTTTCTTATTCCACATATTCAGTACTGCCATCATAGAGTTCATGTCATACCTTCTTATAGATCTGGCCTGAGAAGATCCTTCTCCACCATCTGCCTCAGCACCACCGTCCCTTTTATTGAATCTTTCGATTGGTCAAGGCTCTTGTTCATGGAACTCATTCAAGAGCTCTTTTGTCCCTTGCTTCAACTATGAAGAGAGCAACTTGATGGCATCTTTCTGGCCATTCTTCAACTTTCCTTTTCATGAGAACTGCTGGCACTCTGCCCATTTAATTAAAGAGAAAAAAAATAAAAGGAGTTACCGACAATTAACTTCAAAACATAAGGAGAGAAAAATCATCGACAACACGTCCAGAGAACCTTCTACACCAGAGGACATGCCCGCAACCGTACTTGAAAATGGTGTGAGTTCTTCCGAAACGTCTCCAGGGAGGGAAAATGACACATGTAGGTGCCATAATCGCCGGAAATGACACATCTACTTCTTCGGAAACATCCATGTGAAGCCTGGTCACCCTACAAAAAAAGACAAAAGATACAAATTTAGATCAATGGAATAATAAGTGAAGCAACTCTAAATAGCACCTTTTAAACTGGCTTTGGTAGTATATTTGGGAAACATATACTTGTGTAACAAATATCTAAATGGGGGAAAATGAAAATTAGCAATATTTTACATGGACACAACAATCTGGCAATATTTTCCATCCAAATAATAGTGCATTCAATTGACAACGGCAAGAATGAAATGTGTTTGTTTCGGGAAGCTAAACACTATATGATCATTTTGTAGTTGAAACAAAATAAAACCTAGCTAGCATTAGATAACACGAAAAAGGCTTTTATAGAAAATCATCAGTATGCACCTAAAGCTTATGTTAATTATTCACACGATTTGAGACAAAATTTACATATCCCGGTCGACTATGCTTTCTCCAACCAATGCTCTCAATCATTTTGACGCACATACAACGAACTAAATATTTTTGTTAATTAATAGTACAGGTTAAAACAAAGAATTCCATGTACTGTCATGCAAAAATTCAATAGAACTTGCATGCATGCACAATGGTTAACAATAAGTTTTAAATAAGATCTAATTATGCGGATATATGTGGCAAGCATGAAACTGATGAACACATCTTGTTCGTATGGCATTTTTGTAAGCCATATGGTTTCGCTCAACACCTTATGTTCGTCTACCATTTTTGTAAGTAGTCTGGTTTCACTCATAGGACCTAAAATCGATGCTCGTAGCCCCTCTAACCGCGTTATCTCTCAAGCTCATGACTCTCCTGTTATAGATTATTCTTTTTACCCTTGAATAAGAAATCTAGCAGGACAAAAATGGTAAATTTTAAGGGTAAAATAGTGCTATATATCCACTCTATTCTCCATCTAAATGGTACTGGTTATGACTCTAATGCTCTCATATCTCTATCTTACAAATTAACTCCAGCACACTCATTTACCTAAGAAGCAATGAAAACCAACAAAACCATTAACGTTGACAGGTCAAATGAACTATCTAAACAAAACAAACTTGCAGATCATGCATGATTTACAACAGTCATGCAACATAAACTGTACATTGATAAATCAGAGGAGAGCATCACACAACAACACTAAATTATTACTTGTAGAGTGAATAAGAGCCTGCCCTCGAAGTGCACTTCCTTGGTGAGGAAATCGGTGTTGATCATAGCCCTGTAATGGTTGCTAAACTTGTTGCTCACATATATGAATTAAATCGTGGCTCAAGAAAACACAAACTGAAACATCAACAGTACAGAATCCCATCTTTCAATGTGGGCTCAGGACCCCTCTTGTTGCCTAGAGTGACGGAAATGCAATATCTCTGAGATCATACCTCACCTAATCATACAACTTCCGGCAAACAACTCTGAACTTCATCCTGATTGTTATGACGACATACTTTTTGTGTAGCTCGATGATGCATTAACCTATGCCATGGTAAAAACAAAGCCAGTCAGGCCATTCATATTTCTCCCACATTTTGTATTCCAAGTTCCTAATATAGGACAGGTTTATAAATACAAGATATTTTGTATTTCATAGAAGAACTTGAGAAAAACAGCTATGTTCATAGAAGAACTTGAGCAAAAAAGGAGTGTAGAATATGGTAGTCAGATTTGGTCCTTCCTTTTATTATATTTTTATTTTTAAAAGGGGATGTAGAATAAGATAAAAAAATCATGTGCACTTGACATGGATATAACTTGTTTTCATACGGTGCACTTCCAATCCCAATACCACCAGGTTGCCATGCATGCGTCAGCCAACAAAGAAGTGTCAACGCCATCTAAACCCTCAACTTATTAGAATTGTAGGCTCCAATCTCTTTTTGTTTTGAACAACGGGTGATTTTATCCCATTCATAGCTTCTAGCTAATCTTGTCCGCCATACTTGTCTATACACAAGTTTCACTCGAACTGACAAAACTGAAACATTGCAACTTGCACTTGTAGCAAAGGTGCTCACATTGCCAAGTAACTCCTATCTGTTGCTGCATTGTGTGTGCCTCGGCATGATCCTAACAGTGAATCTGGTGTGCATTATGAACTGGCACAGAACAAAAGGCAGTGTTATGAGCCACTATAAATTTCAGCAGTAATGCTGCTTTGTGAATAGAGAAGGTAAGCTGAATTTTACTTGAGATTTCTTGGCCCGCAACTACACTGTGCGCATTTGCCGATAGTAAGCGCATATGTTCCATTTGCCACAAGCAATCGTGATCTCAAGAGCAATCGTGTTCTCAAGCGGACTTTGGAAATGAGGAGCACAAGCTAGACAGAGAAAACAATAACCATCGGCAAAAATTAAATTCAGATGAATACCGATGTTCAGAAAAGAGTAACAAAAGTTAAGATCTTTGCGGAGTCATAGAAATTGTAATCCACGAAAGCAGACAAAAACGAAGATCCACTTAGGAAAATTGGTACTCTGTATAATAATTGGCTTATGGTATCTTCATTGATACACATTCTTCAAAAGTGATAAACAAGGGAATAGCTGAACAGTTCATCATACCAAATTGGACGAAGAAGTCGTTGCCCCTCATGTATCTTCGTCCTCACTAATTTTTCCCTCGACCCATGCCAACAAAACCCTGCACGCCGGCTGCCGGCTTGGCATCACGCTCTGCCGTCATGCACTAACAGGGCCCACCTAGCCTCCTCCATTGCGCAGCCTGCCGGCCATCGGCTTTGCATCATGCACCTTGACATCAAGCTCAAAATTCGGTGGCAGGACAGTACCAAGCTTCCCCATGGATACTTGAGAGGTCGGGGACAGGGTCGATCTGGTCGCCGTCGCCAAACACGCATCCACCCCTTGTGATCCTCTGGGAGGAGGAAGAGCCCCCAAGACGATGTGACTCGGTCGCTGGCCGCAGGGCTGGGCCTAGGGGTCGAGGAAACCGACGAGGTGCTCAGGTGGAAGACGACGAAATCCCCACTGTGCTGGTTCTCCTTCCCCATCCTACGGTGCAGCACCTCACCAGCCCTCAGCCCCATGGTCGTCGTGTGCGCCAGCAACACCTCCGGGGAGAAGAAGACCCCTCACGGCCGCCGATCTAGCCTCCGATCTACGGCGACGAGGGAGGCCACAGGGAGATCAAGGGAGTCGTCGGGGGGAGTGA
Organism: Avena eriantha; assembly: GCA_910589775.1. NCBI lineage: Eukaryota > Viridiplantae > Streptophyta > Magnoliopsida > Poales > Poaceae > Avena > Avena eriantha. Next base: position 465,670,659 of record OU342741.1, read on the forward strand.
TTAGCGCCGACAAAGGAAGGCGGAATCGGGGGACGATGAAAAAATCTTTGTGTGATTCGGGCGAGAGAAAGGTGATCCAATGGCATCGATTCTGTCGATGTTTGACGATTGCGAGAGAAAGGTAATTACCCTTCCGTGATTATGAGATTAACTGTAAAGATTTCATTTTGATTTTCCGTAGATTTCCGTTTAATGTGCATGTGCCTTCCGTAGGAGTTGGTAAGGTACGATGGGTCGGGGCATTGATTGCCTATTCCTTTTTTTCTTTTTTTACCTGGTTGCTTGCCTTTTTTACCTGAACGTACGTTGCACTTGTCGGTGGCAGAGAAGGGTAATTACCCAGCCAACCATTGATACGATGTATGAGGTACCGTTGGGTGTGAATTGTATGGTCCAGATTGCTTCAATGTTTGATGTTTGAGGACGACCTACGATCACCAACTCCCTTTTAATAGTAAAGATATATAATTGCATAACGCTAATTATCTACAGAATGTCATTCAACTATCAGATTTTGAACAAACAATCGCCAGATTCTTAAGCAGGTACCGCCATCTTAACTGCCAGTTGTCAGGACAGAAAATATACATTGTCATACGATTACAATATTTTAGGCACACAATTACCAAATTACAATATTTTAGGCACACAATTACCAGATTTTAAGCACATAGTGTTGACATAGTTTGAGCACACGGTCATACAATTGCCAGGTTGTTTGAGCATGACTACCAGATTGGCTAACCCTAGGTACCAAGTTTTTCCTAGACAATTACTATTGAAACCGATTGTGACCAACAAATTCAAGTTGCTGCCTCTCTCAAACATCACCGAGAGCTTGATCTTCCGCCACAACACAAAAATGTTCATGGGGGAGAGAGGAGAATGGCCAGGCACACCTGATGTAGCCGAGGGTCGCGCTTGCCCCACCAGAAAGAGAAGTTGTTGCTTGAGCTAATCTTGGAGGACCACGACTGTCCACCAGGTCCCCACGTTAAAGGACAATAGGGCACCATGCCACTGCTACACCATGTCCACCTCCTCCACCCCAGATCCCTCGCCTGCTCCTATCCTTGCGCCAATGTCGCATCCACTAGATCTGCCCGCTTAGACTGACAATGATGCCACTCGGAGAGCAACAGAGGAAGGCAACGAGCGTGTTGATAGCGCTTGCGATACCGGTGCCGGTGAGCCCCAACAGTGAGAGCATGGTCGTGCACTAGGATCGTACCATCACGCCTCAGACGGTTGCAGAGGTGGTAGGCCTGAGCATAGAGGAGGCCCTCCCTCCTATGCACCGACGCCGTCGTGCCTGCTCGTCGTGCATGTTTCTGCTTGTGCATGGTCGCTGTTATGCTTGCTTCCCCTTTGATGTTGTTCTGCATGTCCCCTCCTATGCACCACCTCCGAGCATCGCTCACGAGCGCTTCCTCCCACGCTACATCGCCGTCGAGCATGTGTGCGGCATCAACGTCCTGGCTCGTGAGCTCCTCCACCATCGCCTATGTTCTCTCTCTCTGCAGACCAAGGGTATCATGATTCACTGTTTTTTGCTCGACTCGGTCATGGTGCTCTATCGCACACGCACCCGTCAAAGCCAATCACGCACCCGTTAAGCCCGCCCATCACGCTCTATACCATCCGCACAAGTGTAATCTCCGCGCCCTGGATGGAGCAATTTCCTAGGGAACATCTCTTAAGTACTCTCTCCGGTCTATATTAATGGCTTCAACTTTATCTAGATTCGTATGTATCTAGTTAAATATTAATATGAATCGGAGGAAGTAGAATAATCGATTAATATATTGACCTAAACTAAACTACAGCTTGGTTTATGGCCCAAGCCTTTTTAGTTAGTCACTTGGTTTTCTCATGTTTACGGCCATGGCAGCAGATCAATAAGGTGGGCTTGATCGTAGCTGGGCTAGAGCTCCATTAAAAAAATGGAGCAAAGACTTGCTTGAAGCTAAACATAACAAGCGTATTTGAAACCGAGGAGCTAATCTGACTGAAGGTCATCATTCATCAATGTAGGTCCAGTTCCTTGCGAGCATTCACAATTGTAGATCACTCTTTTTCTCTCCCCGCCTCCCTCTAAAAATGAACATTCTAACCCTATTTTTATTTCACGAGGCTTAATTCTGTCGGAACAATTAGATCAGCCGTAGATCCGAGAATTGTCGGGGTGCTGAATGTGTGCATGATCACAAATGTGTTGCAACTTTGCGGTGCTGGACTTCACCTCGATCTTGAGATCAGGAACTGTATGACTACATCATCCACAAAATCATATTTCGTTAACAATGCTTTTCAGTTTTCGAGGGTAAGATCTCTATGGATGTCCATCCGTTGATTGTATCTAGGTAGATAGATCTTGGTGCTTAGTTGTTCATATTGTAAGAATTTTTTGTTTTCTGTGCTGCAAACTGATACGTCCAAAACGTATCTTATTTCCCGAACATTTTTGCTATTGTTTCTTCTCTAAACTTGTGTGATTTGGATGCAACTAACACGGACTGACGTTGTTTTCAGCAGAATTGCCTTGGTGTCTACTTTTTGTGTAGAAAATCAACTATCAGGAAAAATTCCGAAAAATATGCCAAAAATCCTATTTCACCCGAAGACTCCAGGAGTCAGAGTACGAGACGGAGAAGAGCCAGGGGTGGCCACACCACCTGGTGGCGCGGGCTAGGCCAGGCCGCGCCAGGGGGTGGTGTGGGCCCCCTAGGCACCCCCTCGGTCTCCCTCTTCGCCTATAAGAAGCCTTCTGACCTAAAAACTCCAGGGGGGTCGACGTTTTTCCAGAAGGAGTTCCGCTTCGCCGCCACCACCAGATTCCATGAAACAGCACCAGAAACTCCGTTCTGGCACCCTACCAGGATGGGGAATTGGAGGAGATCATCGCCATCATCATCACCATCGCTTCTCCATCGACCATCCATGTTGCCCCCATCTATGGTGAGTAATCCCCCGCTATAGGCTATAGGGATGGTAGGGATTGGATGAGATCGTTCATGTAATGGCATCAGATTGTTAGGGCATGGTGCCTAGTATCTTTTATTAGTGCTTTATGACATTGTTGCGACTTGTTATGCTTAATGCTTATCACTAGGGCTCGAGTGCCATGATTTCAGATCTGAACATGTTATTGATTCATTATGATAGTATTGTTTATGTCTTATCTGCAAGTTGTATACACACGTTGTTGTCCGGAACCAATGGCCCCAAAGTGACAGAAATCGGGATAACCGGAGGGAATGGCTTTGATGTGAGGATCACATGTGTTCACAGAGTGTTAATGCTTTGCTGCGGTGCTCTATTAAAAGGAGCACCTTAATTGCCAGTAGTTCCCTTGAGGCCCCCCTACAAACGGGCTGGCAGGACAAAAGATGTTGTGCAAGTTCTCATTGCGAGCACATATGACTATATATGGAACACATGCCTAGGATTATCTAGTACTTGGATGCTTTATCTTATTTATCTACAATTGCCCTATGTTCTGATTGTCTTGTGAATTGTCTTGTCCATGCAACGCCCGTCCATCCATCCCTATGCCTACCGCACTCAAATCCTACTGTTTATTGCTATTGTTACTGTTGTCTTTACTTTTACTATTGCTTTACTACTGTTGCTACTTTGCTATTCCTACTACAAAACTGTTGCTACTGATAAACTGCTGTGAGCAAGATTGTTTCTAGGTGCAGCTGAATTGACAACTCAGTTGTTAAGGCTTATAAATATTATTTGGCTCCCATGGTGTCGAATCAATAAATTGGGTTTCACTTCCCTCGAAAATACTGTGATACACCCCCTATACTTGTGGGTCATCAAGATTATTTTCTGGCGCCGTTGCTAGGGAGCATAGCTTTATTTATCAAGTTCACTTGGATTCTCTATTGTTCGCTGCTATCCATCCAACATGGGTAAGTCTCGTGATGGCAAGTTTCCTATTTTACCATCCACTACAAGAAGAGGTACGGTTCTGAACACCTCTATTGCTCTTGATTCACCATCTGTTATAAGTAAGCTCGTTACACCACCACATACACATGCTAGACACATTGCTACTACTGCTGAATCTGAAACTTCTGATGCTTATGATGATGCTTCTACTATGCTTGATAAGAGTGGTTCATGAGGTCCTTTCCTAGATGCTACGATTGCTAGAACTATAGCTGGAAATACTGAAACTCCTAATGAATACACTACCACACCTGTTAGTTCACCTGAGTCTAGTGAAAGTTATGATATTGAAGATGGTTATGTTGAGATGACCGATGAATTTATTAAAGAATGTAAAAACACCCATGATAGGAGTGCTGCTAAGAGTCTCCTTGAGAGGCGTACTAGACCCAAATTGTCTCCTATTGCTAGGTTTGCTGCTTCTCCCATAAACATTATAGATGAAGATTATGATTTCTCTCTCGATCTATCTTACATAGCTATTGTCGAGAAAGAACCTTTTTGTGGGACTAAGAATGAAAGTGTGGTAGCACATATGAATGAACTTTCTACCATGAGAGGCTTGTTTTCTGATGATATTAAGATGCGAACTTACTTTGTTGCTAAGATTTTCCCCTTTTCACTAAAAGGAGAAGCTAAAACTTGGTTTAGTAATTTACCTCCTAGATCTATTGATAACCCTGAGTGCTTGATTAGTACTTTCCTACAGAAATATTTTCCTCCTAGTGCTAGACATGCTATTTTGCAGGAACTTTTTGATTTTAAATAGGGAGAAAAAGAGGTATTGCCTGAATCTTGGGCAAGGTTTTGTGCTTTGGTTCATGCACAAGCTGGAAGTCCATTACCTAAGAATGAGCTTCTTGATATATTTTATAATGGACTAACCGAAGAATCTAGGACATACCTAGATAGTTGTGTTGATTGTGTTTTCAGGAATAGGACTCCTAAAGAAGCTGAGGAATTAATGGCTAAAATAAGTAAGAATTATGAAGATTGGACTCCTCCTGAACAAGCTATACCTGAAGTAATTATACCTAAATCAACTATTCCCGTGCCTATTCCAACATCAAAGAAGAGGGGAGTTATTGAATTAAATGATGAAGTGATGAAGGAAGCTAAGAAATGTCTTAAGGAGAAGGGAATTAAAGCTGTAGATGTTAAGAATTTACCTCCTATTGAAGAATTATGTAAGCCTATTTCCTACTCATCCACTATTGATGTACACTCTCTCCAACACTTTGATGAAGGTGATATCCCTTACTCTAAACCTACTGGTCAATGCTTAGAAGAATTCGATATCTTTATTGTTAAGCAAGATAACTTTAATAAAAGGGTGCAAAATCATCTAATGGAAAACACTAGAGCTATTGTTGAGTTGAAAGATATTGTGGAAAGAACCTCTAATGATGTTAAAATGATTGTTAAACACTTTCAAATGGTTCAAACTCAAATAGATCAACTCGTTAAAGTGCAAAACGACTTGCTAGTTAATGCTGCTAAAAAGAAACATGCTTATGAAATTAGAACTAGAAGTGGAGCTGCTACCCAGGATCCTCTATATCCTGAGGGGCATCCCAAAAGAATTGAGCAGGATTCTCAACAAGCTGAAAATAGTGGTTCTACTCGTAAGAAAAGGAAAAAGAAACATAAAACTGTTGTAGAACCCTCTGAACCTGCTATAGATCCTAATAGTATATCTATCTCTCATGCTAAAACTGAAAGTGGTAATGAAGAAAATGAAGTTCCTAATGAAGAAAAAGTTGAAGAAGAACTTGAAAACCACACTAAGAATACTAAATACACAAAATAATATTTTATTGCTAAGAAACATGGTAGTGAAAGAGAGCCTTGGGTCCAAAAACCTATGCCATTCCATGATAAGAAACACAAGTCAAAGGAGGATGAACATTATAATAAGTTTTGTGAGTGGATGAAACCTTTATTCTTGCAAATTCCTTTGACTGATGCTATTAAATTGCCTCCTTACTCAAAGTATATGAAGGATATTGTCTCGAATAAAAGGAAGATCCCTAATGAAGAAATTTCTACTTTACTTGCTAATTATTCCTTCAATGGTAAGGTTCCTAAGAAACTTGGAGACCCAGGGATTCCTACTATCCCTTGCTCTATTAAGAACAGTTATGTTAGAACTGCTTTGTGTGATTTGGGAGCTGGAGTTAATGTTATGCCTTTCTCTCTACAAGGGGCTTCAACTAGAAAAATTAATACCAACTGATATATCTTTGCAAATGGCTGATAAATCTACCACTATTCTTGTGGGTATATGTGAGGATGTACATGTTCAAGTGGCTCATAATTGCTTGATATTAACTGATTTTGTTGTGCTTGAAATGCCTGAAGATGATAATATGTCTATTATTCTTGGGAGACCTTTTCTTAATACTGCAGGAGCTGTTATCAATTGTAACCAAGGAAAGGTAACTTTCAATGTGAATGACAAGGAACATACTGTCTATTTCCTCAAGAAGATTGAAAGGACTTATGGTTTGAATTCAATTGAACATGTTGAGGGCATTCAAGTTGGAGAAATATATTGTCCCATACCAAGGGAAAGATTTGAAACTATTATGATTGGGACCATTGCTATCAAGGTTGAGGTAACATAATCATTAGTGGAATACAAAGTTTTGTCTCATATGGAATTGTTTTGGTAACAAGACCTGATCAACCTTGTTAACAAAAGGATTCCATTGAACAAAACAATGTTTTCACTATGATTATCTTCGTTTACTTCTATCCAATGTATTCTAGTTTTTGTTTTCGTTTAGTTTTATTTGTTGTTAGTTGCTTGCATGTTAGAGTGTCTTAGAACTTCTGTAGTTCTAGCTTTGTTTTGTCCTTGCATCTTGTAAAAAAAATCCGTCTGTGAGAAAATCATTCTTCTATGCCTGAAAATGCCCAAAAATAAAGTGTCTCGAAAAATTCCAGAAAATTCATATTAAATTTTTGCGTGAAAAAAGGGGCAGAGGAGTACCTAGGAGGTACTAGGGGGACCCACCAGGCAGGCACACCACCTGGTGGCGCGGCCTGCCCTAGGTGGCGCCATGTCCTGGTGTGGGCCACCCCTGGCCCCCCACTCACTCTCTCACCTGCCACTTTCTTCTCTCTCCCGAGCAAGCTCCAGTTCATTGCTCAAAATCGCGTTCTTGCTGTGCTTGTTCTCGATTTTTCGATCTCCTTGCTCAGCCCATCTTTCTTGCTAAAACTTGGAGCATTTGTTCCCTGGTATGTGACTCTGATACATTGCAAATGTATCTATAATTTTTGATGTTCCATGCTTAGTTTTATCCACTTTCTTGTGTTTTGTTCCAACTTTGGAGTACTTTTATTATGATTTCTTGGACTAACCTATTAACAAGAGCCACAGTGCCAGCTGCCTGTTTTCTGCTGTTTTTGGTACCAGGAAAGTCAGAAAATAAATATTCTCGAAATTGGACGGGACAAAAGCCAAAGTGCCTATTTTTATGGAAGGGATCAAGTGCCAGAATACGAGACGGAGAGGGGCCAGGGGCCATCCACACCACCTGGCCACGCGGCCAGGCTTGGCCCGCGCCAGGGGGTGGTCTGGCCGATCCCAACACCCCCTCGGCCTCTCCTTCCGCCTATAAGTTGCCCTCGGGACGAAAACCATAGGTACCCAATCAAAAACCCACGAAAGAGTCTATAGACGGCGTCGTCTCTGTCCCTAGATCGGGGGGATCTGAAGCTCTTCCCGGCACCCTACCGGAGAGGGGAATTCACCCTGGAGGCCTTCTTCATCACCATGCAAGCCTCCGGTGTGATGCGTGAGTAGTTCATCCTTGGACTATGGATCCATGTAGTAGCTAGTGGCTGGTTTCTCCTCCTTTGTGCTTTCATGTTTAGATCTTGTGAGCTCCGTTCATGATCAAGATCATCTATTTGTAATTCATACATGTTGTGTTTGCGGGGATCCGATGGATATTGAGATGCTGTTTCAGATTGATTATTAATTCTATCATGTCTTTGTTATTTGAGATCTTGCATGCTTTCCGTTGTTAGTAGCTATCTTGGCCAAATATAGCTAGCAACTCCAAGAGTTATATTTATGCTCGATAGTGGGTTCATGCCTCTGGTAATCTGGGGAAGTGACAGAAATCTCTAAAGTACTAGATGTGCTGTTGCTACTAGGGAGAAAACAACGATCCTTTGTTCTTAGAACAATTGTATTGTTTACTTTACACGCAGCGTAAAGCAATAATATGTTGCTTGCAACTTAATACTGGAGGGGGTTCGGATGATAACCTGAAGGTGGATTATTAGTCATAGATGCAGTTGGATGGCGGTCTATGTATTATGTTGTAATGCCCAATCAAGTCTCAAAGGAGTCAAGATGATTAGTATATGCATGTATTGCTTTCTCGGTGTTTGTCAATGGCCCCGCTGTAATTTGTTCACCCAGCATGTTATCTATCTAAGGAGAGCCACCTCTAGTGAACTATGGATCCCGGTCCTTTTACTTTACATACAATCTACTACTGTTTATTGCTTTGTGTTTACTTTCTGCAAACTTTTACTTCTTTCCATTCGATACGTTTAAACCTTTGTTTTCCGCAAAACACGGTGAGATTGACAACCTCATCGCAAGTTGGGGACCAAGTTTTGTGGTTGTGTTGTGCAGGTCTCCACGTTGCTACTAGCACCGGTGGTGCGCCCTGCCAAAGCTCAGCTAGTAACACCTTTGGGGTGTTTCCTTGCTCCTACTGGTTCGATTAAACCTTGGTTTCATAACTGAGGGAAACTTGTTGTTGTGCTCATCATACCTTCCTCTTGGGTTCCCAACGAGCTCTACATCAACACCGCCATCAAGCATTTTTCTGGGTGCCGTGCATTGAGCCATCAAGCATTTTTCTGGCGCCGTTGCCGGGGAGTCAAGGACATCTTCACAAGGGGAGTCCCTCATAACCAATCTCTTTACTTTGTTGTTTTTGTTTTTCTTAGTTTCTTTTTGCTTTGTTTGCTTGTTTGTTCTTCAAAAACACAAAAAAATTAAGTCTCCTTTAGTTGTCACCCCTTCCTTAGCTCACCATGTTGATCCCTACTTCACCTTGAAAGACCTTTCAATTGGTAGTGGTTCTATAATTGGGAAAGACAATATTGAAGAATTATTTAATCATGTTAGTAAGCATGAAGATACTGAGGATAGATCCCTTGCAGAACTTGCTCCAAACTATGAGATTGTTGCAGCTTCTTTAATTCACATGTTAGAAGCTAGGTTTGTTAACCTCAACCCCTTAATGCAAGTAATGTTTCTTAAGCTTAAAGAAATTGAAGACCCTGAAAAGAGGGATTTTATTCTAGAAACTTTGTTTAAGGAGTTCTATGATGTTGCCAAGGAAGCTAGAAAAGTTTTTGAATGTTTCAATATGCTAGGCTCATGTATAGATGTTTTTGGTACACGATAAAAGATGATCAAAACCGAACCTAATGGGGAGGAACCTAAGATACCAATACCCTTTAAACTAGTAGCAATACATGATGCCATAGAAAAAAATCTTGATTGGATTGTTCCTGCAAACCCTTTTGATGAGAATAGTGAACCTAAGAGCATTGAGAGAGGATCCTCTAGAACCTATTTGGATGATATACCTTGCCTTTTTGAAAATATTTCTGGTATTGATCTTAATGCTTCTTCATTTGAGAACACTTGATTCTTTCTTTGGTTCTTATGCCTAACTTAAAGGCGTTAAAGAAAAGTACTTGTTGGGAGATAACCCAAGAGTTTTAGTTGAGTCTTGGAAGTTATTATCTCTGTAATAACCTCTCCTTATCCGTTTTATTTGCTTTTTGTGCCAAGAGTAACCTCTAATGAGAGTGAAGTAATGATTGGAAAAGTTGCTTTCCCGAAACAGATTTCTGTGCTTCACCGTACAAATTCCTGAGAGAGATCTGTACGTCAGATTGAGCTGTAATTTTTTGTGCTTCTGCCCCAGGTTATTATCTAACTTTCGTTAGTTCAACACTTTTTTATTTGAGCAACAGAAGGTCTTCGACAAAATTCGTCTTTACCTGCTGGTCTGTTTTGACAGATTTCTGCCATTTTCTGCATTTGCTTCTTTTTAGTTCCTTCTTGAGTTCCTTTGGGGAATTGAGATTTTTGAGGGAATTGCTACAGTAGCTAGTGTTCTAATGGAAGTTTATTTGGTGTTAGAACTGAAGCTTGAGACTTATTTATCTTAAAATGCACTAATGTTGCTAACGAGATTGTGTGAAGTTTTGTATGAAGGAAAAATTTCAGGTGAATGGAAGGAATGAGTAATGAGATGAAGGATGGACTAAATCTCAAGCTTGGGGATGCCACGCGTGTCACCCCAAGAAATATCCAAGAAGTACAAACGTCAAAGCTTGGGGATGTCCAAGGCATCCCCTTCTTGATCAATAAAAATTCCAGGTTTCTTCCAAACGCTTCATTTTTATTGTTTCATGCGCAGTTGTGTTTTTCTTGGAGCGTCTTCTTTTTCGTTTTCGTTTTGGTTTTTAGTTTGCTTGGTTTTCTTAGTTTTCTGAATAAGTTGGTTGGACCCCCTCTTTCACACATTGGTTTGCAAATAGTTTGGTTTGGTTTTGGAAAAGAGTAGGAAAGTTCATGCTTATGTGGTAAAAAGAGCTTGTTTTTGACTGTGGCCTATGCTTTGTCATGCCATGCTTGATATCGTTTTGGCTTTATGCTTAGTATTATTTGCTGTAGCATGAATTGTTATAAACAATTAAGATTGCTTAATGTGCCTTGGATGAATCATGCGTTGTTTTAGCATATTAAAGCATAGTATAGTGGTATTCTCCTTTGATGCTTTATTTGGGTTGACTTGGCACATCCTCACACCATGTTATGACTATCTCAAGTCACCATAGCCTTTATTATCCTTTAGTTTTCAACTTGTAGTATCACTTTATGCTTTGATCAATGATGTTTTGTCGCTCTGCATGATCATGGCCATTATTGCTCTCTTAGTTTGTCGCTCCTAGTCTTTTGCTAGCCTCCACAACAAAGTATGAGTTCCACTCATGCATCCAACTCCCTAAACCAAGTTATTCCAAAGAGTCCATCATACCTACCTACTAGCTTATGCTATTCCAAGTATATTCATGCTTTTGTTTACCTTCCACTTGTTATGAGAAAACTAGTGATTAAAGCTCTCACGAACTTGATGGCACACTTTACTTTATTGCCTCTAATAAACTTGAACCATTGGGTCCTTCTTTGTTGTGTATATCCTTGCGCTTTATAAGTTGAAATTAGCAGAACCATGTTTCATGGGGAACGCTTTCAACATTGCACTTGTACTTTGTACCCCGTTGATATTATGTTCTTTTGTTTACGGATCCCGGCGGTGTGAAATAAAAGTGGAACTTGTAAGATCATGGAGTTTGTATGTGTGTTAGAGAAACGCCTGGGCCGCTAGCCTAAGCCATGCCTAATCATGGTGGAAACTTGCAGCATCACCATAATGAGCACTCTATGAAGCATCCTCAATAAAAACCTATGCAAATAGCAAATAAAAAGATCGCTGAGATGCTCATTGTCTGCTTGCCTTGTCATTTTGATTATGGGAAACTCCCGTATCATGTGCAAGGGGTACCCCGTTGGCGGTTCGTAATGATACACATATACTTACAATGACAAGAGCTTACTCGTGACTGAAGTTGAGTAGCATGAGGATCGGTCTTCGTAAGTAAGGGGCATGAGATATCGGTTTATAACTTTTCAAGCATATCCTCTTAGTTGTGTCACTTTAACCTTAATCACCTTCAAGATGCTTATGATAGGGGCAATGAGAGCTGAAAACTATAAGTACCATAATTTTTGGAAGCTCTTTATGAGACTTGAATCCCTACTTCCTTTTACAAAAGGCCTTTCTTCGACCATTATATTGAGTCTCCACCTTCTAACTTTATGCACCTACTTTGAGAGCATAGTGGCCATTCTTAGTTCTATGTGCATTGTCCCAAGACTAGTTGATTGATGCATAACTTGTTATTGCTTGTTTGAAACTATTGTATCTAGTCACTCTTATGAACTTTGAAGGTGTCCTATGCATTTATATTTGCTACTCTATTGAGGGACAAGCTGAATACTTTTATGCTATGTTTTCTTTATGTGAAACAAACAGACGTCTTACAAAGCATTGTTATTCATGAATCTTTTGTTTGTGCCTTTTCATGTTGCATCTTAGTTTCTTTGCTTATTGCTAGAACTTTGTCTTTCATGTTATGATTGAAGTACTATGATCCCAGCTTTAAATGTTTTGCAAATATTTTGATCAAGTCTTTGATGGTGCATGTCACCTCAAAAATTCTTTCTTTTTATCACTTACCTACTCGAGGACGAGCATGAGTTAAGCTTGGGGATGTTGATACATTGCAAATGTATCTATAATATTTGATGTTCCATGCTTAGTTTTATGCACTTTCTTGTGTTTTGTTCCAACTTTGGAGTACTTTTATTATGATTTCTTGGACTAATCTATTAACAAGAGCCACAATGCCAGCTGCCTGTTTTCTGCTGTTTTTGGTTTCAAGAAAGTCAGAAAATGAATATTCTCGGAATTGGACAGGACAAAAGCCAAAGTGCCTATTTTTCCGAAAGGGATCAAGTGCCAGAATACGAGACGGAGAGGGGCCAGGGGCTGGCCACACCACCTGGCCACGTGGCCAGGCTTTGCCCGCGCCAGGGGGTGGTCTGGCCGACCCCAGCACCCCTTGGCCTCTCTTTCTGCCTATAAGTTGCCCTCGGGACGAAAACCCTAGGTACTCGATCAAAAATCCACGAAAGAGTCTGTAGCCACCGTCGTCTCTGTCCCTAGATCGGGGGGATCTGAAGCTCTTCCCGGCACCCTGCCGGTGAGGGGAATTCACCCTGGAGGCCTTCTTCATCACCATGCAAGCCTCCGGTGTGATGCGTGAGTAGTTCATCCTTGGACTATGGATCCATGTAGTAGCTAGTGGCTGGTTTCTCCTCCTTTGTGCTTTCATGTTTAGATCTTGTGAGCTCCGTTCATGATCAAGATCATCTATTTGTAATTCATACATGTTGTGTTTGCGGGGATCCGATGGATATTGAGATGCTATTTCAGATTGATTATTGATTCTATCATGTCTTTGTTATTTGAGATCTTGCATGCTTTTCGTTGTTAGTAGCTATCTTGGCCAAGTAGATGCTAGCAACTCCAAGAGTTAGTATTTATGCTCGATAGTGGGTTCATGCCTCTGGTAATCTAGGGAAGTGACAGAAATCTCTAAGGTACTAGATGTGCTGTTGCTACTAGGGAGAAAACAACGATCCTTTGTTCATAAAACAATTGTATTGTTTACTTTACACGCAGCGTAAAGCAATAATCTGTTGCTTGCAACTTAATACTGGAGGGGGTTCGGATGATAACCTGAAGGTGGATTATTAGTCATAGATGCAGTTGGATGGCGGTCTATGTATTATGTTGTAATGCCCAATCAAGTCTCAAAGGAGTCAAGATGATTAGTATATGCATGTATTGCTTTCTCGGTGTTTGTCAATTGCCCCGCTGTAATTTGTTCACCCAGCATGTTATCTATCTAAGGAGAGCCACCTAGTGAACTATGGATCCCGGTCCTTTTACTTTACATACAATCTACAACTGTTTACTACTTTGTGTTTACTTTCTGCAAACTTTTACTTCTTTCCATTCGATACATTTAATCCTTTGTTTTCCGCAAAACACGGTGAGATTGACAACCTCATCGCAAGTTGGGGACAAAGTTTTGTGGTTGTGTTGTGCAGGTCTCCACGTTGCTACTAGCACAGGTGACTGGTTATGAGAGCTTGCATGCTTGTTTGATGCTTAGAGATATAGTTTTGATGCATGTTTAGGCCTCTTACAAATCCCTTTGAGTAGAATCCTTCATTATATTTACTTTGCAATCACTTGTTTAATAGGTGTTTAAATTTCAGAATAGAAGATGAGTGAGCACCACCTAAACCAACATGAATTATGGGTGCCTGAGATCATGAAGTTCCACCAGGAGGAGGAAGTTTTTCCCTCCATTTATCCATGCTCTGAGTTCATGAGAGCTGGAGGAATTCTCCAAGATTTCCACACTTTGGTTTCTAATGCAGGGTTAGAGCAGTTTTTGGAAGATGAACCTTTGTCAATTTGTGAAGCTAACCATGTCTGTGGTGCAGGACTTCCAATTTAGTCACTCTTTGCCTAACCCCATGGTCCATTACAAAAATTACAATATTGCTGTCGACCTTTCTCTTGATGATTTTTGTGCAGCTATTAAGGTACCTCAATGGGGATCATGTAGAAAGATTAAGGAGAGACCTGAACCACTCATAGATTTATACGCAGAAATTTGCCAACGGAGCAGCTTCTTGAAGGAGAGTGGAAAAATCTGTAACATTCATTTTCCCTCCATTCGCTACTTTGCCTACTTTATTGCCAAGTGTGTTCTTGCTAGGAAAACTGCCAATAAGTTATCTTCGTATGATCTAGCATTTATCTCTGCTGCTCTTAAACGAGATAGGTCTTATAACTTAGGTGCTTTGATAGCTTTCCGTCTTGCTGCTAACCATGAGAAATGTGGAATTTGTGGAGGCCTCATTGCTTCTTGTTTACTAGCATTGCATGGTTTAGTGCCTCATCATCTAGACCTATAGTTTCACATAGAAAGGCTTGATCTTAATTCCATGATACAACATAAATTTGTTTCCTCGTGGGCTAGTATGAGTGAGTTATCTTACGAAATAACCTTTCTCAAAGCTGGTTGGAGAAAGAGCAAGTCCGAGCGTGTTGTTCTTTTGCTTGCACCTGTTTTGTTTAACCTTGATAACAGGAAATGATGGTCCCTCACTGAGGAGGAGCTTGACACGTACTTGGAAGAGCTCTCCCAATAGGAGCAGGACACTAGAAGGGAGGTCAAAGATGATTCGTTCTAGCCCTCGAATGAGGAAGAGTCTTCATATCAGCAGCCTGCTTATGATTGGGGAGCTTCTTCTTCTTCCCATGGGCGCAACTACGACCATTCTTATCAAGATCCGCCTGCTTGGAACCCCTATTCGTACATGGATTGATACCCACTTAGGCCAACAACCTAAGCTTGGGGGGAGGTACGCCGGCATGGCATTCATCTCCATATCATGTTGCGTCGGTACTTTGTATATTCATGTTTCGTTCTCTTTTTAGCTTTCGTTTTTCTTTGCTTTCGCCTTCTAAAAACACAAAAAGACCAAAAAAAATCTGTTGTTTCGCTTTGGTTTGCTTCTTCTTATTTTTGCCTTGGTTTGTTTTTTCCCTTTTGCTTTGTTTGAACTATTTGAAAAACCCAAAAAGATTTTGCCTTGCTTGTTTTCCTCTTTGGTTCTTTAAAAAAAAATCAAAAACAACAAAATATTTGTCGTTCTTCTTTGGTTTTGTGAGTTTGCTACAGGGTTCAGCAGTCTTCAGTGGATATTGGTTTCATATTATTATTCAAGCCACACAAGTGAAGAGCAATAATGAGGATTAATGACAACTTGAGGCGTGGTAAGAGGCTGATAACGAACTCTATTTGTTTTCATTTTTGTACATATACTCGTCATTGTGGGCTTGCTTAGCCCGTTCGTGTAGGGTGTATGTTATCTTTGGATGCTTACTAGTTCTTGCTTTCTTATGATTAGCTCCAGCTCGCTAATAGTTTGTAGCATGTTTTATGAATGTTTGCTTGCATTATTCTATTCATAACTTGGTATGACACCGTGGTATCCTCCTCTGAGTGTTTCATTTGAATTGACTTGGCACATGCTCACGCATGCACATGACTGTAATAATCAGTTAAGCCTTGATGAATTATTTTGCCTCGGGGATCTTGAATCACTCTCATGCCATGATTAGTCCTGTTTTGTTGCAAGTATGATTATGACAGCTATTGCTCTCTCATTTTTCGCTCCCTTACTATTGCTAGCCTTCACTCACACTGAGTATGTTTTACTCAAGTTTCCAACTCCCTAAACCAAATATTTCCAAATTGTCCACCATACCTACCCATTAGCATCATTTGCTACTTCCGTGCATATTCATTATGCCTTGTTTTCTTTCGAATAAATTTTTTGCTTGTCATGAGAAAGTTAGTTAGTAAAGCTCTCACGAACTTGATGGCACACTTTATTTTCTTGCACTTAATAAACCTAAACCATTGCGTCCTTGTTTGTTGCGTATATGCTTGCGCTTTATGAGTTGAAGTTAGCAGAACCATGTATCATGGGGACCGCTTTGAACACTTCATTGGCACTTTGTACCTAGTTGATATTATGTTCTTTTGCTTATGGATCCCGGCGGTGTGAAATAAAAGTGGAACTTGTAAGATCATGGAGTTTGTATGTATGTTAGAGAAACGCGTGGGCCACTAGCCTAAGCCATGCCTAATCATGGTGGAAACTTGTAGCATAACCATAATGAGCATTCTATGAAGCATCCTCAATAAAAATCTATGCACATAGTAAATAAAAAGATCGTTGAGATGCTCATTGTCTGCTTGCCTTGTTATTTTGATTATGGGACATCTCCCGTGTCATGTGCAAGGGGTACCCCGTGGGTGGTTCTCTATGATACGTATATACTTACAATGACAAGACCTTACTTGTGACTGAAGTTGAGTAGCATGAGGATCGGTCTTCGTAAGTAAGGGGCATGAGACTTCGATTTATAACTTGTCAAGCATATCCTCTTAGTTGTGTCTCTTTCACCTTAACCACATTAAAATATGCTTATGATAGGGGCAATGAGAGCTCAAAGCTAACAAGTACCATACTTTCAGCATTTGGAAGCCTTTCAAATTATTAAAAACCTTTTCTTGTTGAGTCTCCACACATTCTCTGAGCACCTTCTTGAGAGCATAGTTGTCATTCTTTGTGCTTGTCCCATTACTTGATTATTTGTGTTATGACTTTGATGCTTGTATCTTTGATATCTTTACTTCTAGTCTCACTTGAACTTCAGAGGTGCCTTGACATTCATAATCAAAGGCAAGCGAGATACCACTCTATCATACCTTTTTTATGAGCATTGTAATGTTTCTTATGTTTATGCTTCATGCTACTTATTATTTTTGAGTTGGAATCTCTTTATAGCTTGCAATGCCTATTAAGTAAACTTAGTTGCATACTCCTTATTATGAATTGTCTAAGTAGTTGATCACATGCTGAGAATATTTACATCATATGAAGCAAATGTGTTCGTGAAAGTTCTTTTACCGCACTCAGTTTTTAACTGAATTGCTTGAGGACAAGCAATAAGCTAAGCTTGGGGGAGTTGATACGTCCAAAACATATCTTCTTTCTCGAACACTTTTGCTATTGTTTCTCCTCTAAACTTGTGTGATTTGGATGCAACTAACGCGGACTGACGTTGTTTTCAACAGAATTGCCTTGGTGTCTACTTTTTATGCAGAAAATCAACTATCAAGAAAAATCCCGGAAAGTATGCCAAAAATCCTATTTCACCCAAAGACTCCAGGAGCCAGAGTACGAGACGGAGAAGAGCCAGGGGGTGGCCACACCACCTGGTGGCGCGGGCTAGGCCAGGCCGCGCCAGGGGGTGGTGTGGGCCCCCCAGGCACCCCCTTGGTCTCCCTCTTCGCCTATTAGAAGCCTTCTGACCTAAAAACTCCGGGGGGGGGGGGGGGGGGTCAACGTTTTTCCAGAAGGAGTTCCGCTCCGCTGCCACCACCAGATTCAACGAAACAGCACCAGAAACTCCGTTTTGGCACCCTGACGAGACGGGGAATTGGAGGAGATCATCGCCATCATCATCACCATCGCTTCTCCATCGACCATCCATTTTCCCCCATCTATGAGTGAGTAATCCCCCGCTGTAGGCTATGGGGATGGTAGAGATTGGATGAGATCGTTCATGTAATGGCATCAGATTGTTAGGGCATGGTGCCTAGTATATTTTATTAGTGCTTTATGACTTTGTTAGGACTTGTTATGCTTAATACTTATCACTAGGGCCCGAGTGCCATGATTTCAGATCTGAACATGTTATTGATTCATTATGATAGTATTATTTATGGTCTTATCTGCAAGTTGTATATACACGTTGTTGTCCAGAACCAATA
Source organism: Avena eriantha (assembly GCA_910589775.1). Taxonomy (NCBI): domain Eukaryota; kingdom Viridiplantae; phylum Streptophyta; class Magnoliopsida; order Poales; family Poaceae; genus Avena; species Avena eriantha. Next base: position 465,688,731 of record OU342741.1, read on the forward strand.
GCCCTGAAGTGACAGAAATCGGGATAACCGGAGGGAATGACTCTGATGTGAGGATCACATGTGTTCACAGAATGTTAATGCTTTGCTCCGGTGCTCTATTAAAAGGAGCACCTTAATTTCCAGTAGTTCCCTTGAGGCCCCGCTGCAAACGGGCTGGCAGGGCAAAAGATGTTGTGCAAGTTCTCATTGCGAGCACATATGACGATATATGGAACACGTGCCTAGGATTATCTAGTACTTGGATGCTTTATCTTATTTATCTACAATTGCCCTATGTTCTGATTGCCTTGTGAATTTTCTTGTCCATGCAACGCCCGTCCATCCATCCCTATGCCTACCGCACTCGAATCCTACTGTTTACTGCTATTGTTACTACTGTCTTTACTTTTACTATTGCTTTACTACTGCTGCTACTTTGCTAGTCCTACTACAAAACTGTTGCTACTGATAAACTGCTGTGAGCAAGATTGTTTCCAGGTGCAGCTGAATTGACAACTCAGTTGTTAAGGCTTATAAATATTCTTTGCCCCCCTTGTATCGAATCAATAAATTAGGATACACCCCCTATACTTGTGGGTCATCACAAACCGCTCGTGGTGGCACACTCTAGGAGAAGGTGGGGAAATTTTTGTCACCGATATGGTAAATATAGGCCACTAAGCGGTTTTTGGGTTTCGGTTCGTGGCCGCTATAGCAGTTAGAGGAGAAAATATGGGCCTCTAAAGCATTTTCTGCTTCGGTTAGAGATGCTCTAAAGTAACATACTATTTTTATCAATAAAAACTACATCTTGGTTTATGGCCCAAGCCTTTTTAGTTAATCACTTGATTTTCTTAGGTTTGCGCTGGGCCAGAGCTCCGAAAAAAATGGGGCAAAGACTTACTTTAAGCTAAACATAACAAGCGTATTTGAAACCGAGGAGCTCATGTGACTGAAGGTCATTATTCATCAATGCAGGTCTAGTTCCCTGAGAGCATTCAGAATAGTTGTCACAGAACATAAACTGAGAACATTTGCAATTGTAGATCACTCTTTTTCTCTCCCCGCCTCCCTCTAAAAAGGGAACATTAATTCTGACACTATTTTTATTCTGCGAGGCTTAAGTCCGTCCGAACGGTTACATCAGCCGTAGATCGGAGAATAGTTTGCATGTTATTATATCTAAAAGAAAGGTACAGTACTACTAGGAATGTAGTCCGTCTTGTCCCATTGACGAACAACCGTGTAATTAGAGTTTAGTATAAAATGGTTAAGCACTAGTAATTTGATTAGAGAAGGAGCTGGCTTCACGGACGGGTTTCAGTTGGCTTCACAGACGTCCGTTCACATCCCTAAGTACTAACAGCAAGTATCGACCCCGGGCAATCAGGGCCATGGCCTGCAGCGCAGGGAGTATTTCAGCCTGCTACATATGCATCTCAGTACTTAGTTGGGCCATCTTCTTTGACCCACGATGCCTTACACGAGCCAGCACGTGGAGTGAAAGAACACAACACTCGAACCCTGGCTCCCTCCGCTCGCCGCTTCAGGATACGAGCCGCCACTGTCGCGGCCGCCTCGCCGGCAGGCCGTTTCGTAGCCCCAGCCCGCACCTATAGGAGGCTCACTGGACGAGTTCCGCGGTCGTCCTATCCTATCCATGGCGGCTCGCGCCGTCCTTCTCCACCCGGCGCCGCCCCCTGCTCAGCTGTTGGCTGTTGTGCTTGGGCTAGCGCGCCCTCCGTGTGTTGTGATCCGGCTCTTCCTCTCCTATTCCACGCCTCCATATGCTCCACTGGTGCTAGGTAATATGTGTGTTTTGAATATTTGTTTTCTTTAATTATTTCACATAAGTAGTATTACCAATTGAATAGATTCTTTGATTTAGCAACTTTTGTAGTAATTGATTTTATGACTTACTCCCTCCGTTTTAAAATATAAGATATTTTAGCTTTGTGAAAGGAGTGTATCTAGAGCTCTTTTAGGGTGTAGGTGTGAGCTCTAGATACACTCCTTTCACAAAGCTAAAATATCTTATATTTTAAAATGGAGGGAGTAGAATATAATTTGATGAGATTTTAACTCAACACTCCCCAGATCGGTGAATTCACAAACCGAAGAAACTACACAAAGTCCAAAATATATGTACTTTGTTGGATTGTTAACAACCGGTTAAAAGTGTATGTCATCTTCACAATCGTACCAAAATTTATGTCCCATTCCATGAGATTTTTAGTAGCTTTTGTGGTATTTTTTTGGCCCGAGGCTTGCTCTAATCCTAGCTCCGCCGCCACTGATCGATACAAACTTGGACTGATCGCTAATGACCCTAGGCCAGTAGGGCTCTGACCCAGGTAACCTTTGGATTCTACCTGACCAGAGTTCAGTGCTTCACTTACTGACCGTTGCAAGTTGGTTCTAACGTGTGTGTGAAGCTCAGAACTAGTGGATCGGATCTGCATGCATGGTCTCTGTAACTGTGACTTGGAGCTTCCAATTATTGGTTGGGGTACACGTACCAAAGCTCGGCCGTGAGGGACCATGAACGGATGAACAAGCGCACTGGGGTCTGGCCGGCCGGTGTGTCCAAGCTCACAGTTAACCCTAGTTATCATGCGTGTCTACTTGTCAGCTTTTAATTAATACAGTATATCCTTTCATGTGTTTTGAGATCGATGAATTACGACAGTGTTTGTGTCATGACATTAGTGATGCAGGGTGCATTCGAAGTTGGGTTCAGTTGCGAGCTCTTCGATCGGGTCTAAGCACAAACAAAATCGAAGCCGAGCGTAGAGTTAATGATGAACCATGGACGGATCGGGAGACTGATGGAGGGCAGTGAAAAAGAAATTCTCCTCATGAGATGATAATTTTCCAAACCAAATAAGTTGAGCCGCACATGATTACGAGACATCACACATGCATGCCCGTTGGGAACAAGCTAGTGACACGTAATCGCACCCCCAGCGAGAACGATACTAGCTAGCTCGTGCAGAAAAGGATGCTTCCATCCCTTTATTCCTGGACCTTTATTCTCGATCGGTGTCCGATAACGTGCCCACAGGCTATGCTAGCTCTCACTGATGCATTGCATTCCAACTTGATATTTGGAGAGAACAATTGTTTGTATTGATTTGATCAATAATACTCCTCCATCTCAAAATAAATGCCGGAGGATTGTTAAAATTTGGATGAATCTATATACTAAATAGTGTCTAGATTCATGTAAATTCTGATAAATCCGCGGCATCTATTTTAAGACGGAGGGGAGTACATAGTTTATATAGTTTATATAGTACACGAGTCAACCGGCTTAGAGTTTAGACAAACGAACCGGTATGTGGAGTCACAGCCGCCAGGAGAGGCGATCCGAGGAGAAAACCCATCTAAGGTTCCGCACCCCTTGCCGGTGATGTCGCCGGTCCGTTCCGCCTCCGGTGGCCCTAGGGCCTTGGAGGTGTGACGGACCACGGCCTCTCGACCACCATTTTGATCTGGTTGTAGCCAAAATATGCGTCGAGAAAGCACAGCGACTCCGAACCCGCGGTCGAATCGATGATCTGATCGATGCGCGGTAGGACGAACTCCTCCTTCGGGCAGGCGCTGTTGAGATTGGTGTAGTCGATACACATTCTCCATGTGTTGTTCTTTTCAGAACCATGACTGGGTTTGCCAGCCACTTGAAGTATTTGATTGGCCTAATGAAGCCTGCGGCTAGCAGGCGTTGTACTTCTTCGGTGATTGCTCGACAACGCTCTTTATTGAAGGGCCGTAGCGACTGCTTTACTGGTCGCACTTTGGGGTCGGCGTTTAGTTTGTGCTCAGCGAATTCCCTTGGGACACCTGGCATCTCAGATGGCTTCCATGCAAAGATGTCGCGGTTCTCACGGAGGAACCCGATGAGTGCACTTTCCTATGCGGGGCTCATGTGCGCCCCGATGGTGACCGTCTGGCTGGAGTCGTCCGGGACGAGCTCGACGGTGCGGGTGTGCGTGGTCGCCTCGAACGTGGAGTTCGTGGCGGTTGGCTTCTTCAGGATGGTGGGGTCGTCCTTGTTGATGTTGCCTACGTATTTCGCGAGCTCCTCCACGTGGTCGGTCTCCGCAGCGATGACGGCGTCGGCGAGCTCGGCTCCTTTATCCTCACATTCCACGGCCATATCGGGGTCGCCGTGGACGGTGATGATGCCGCTTGGCCCTGGGAGCTTCATCATGTTGTAGGCGTAGTGTGGGGTCGCCATGAATTTTGCGAACGCTTGGCGACCCAGGACGCAGTGGTAGGGGCTGCGGAAGCTCATCAGCTCGAATACGATCCTCTCCGTGCGGTAGTTTGCCGGTGCGCCGAAGGTGACTAGCAGCGTTACTTTTCCGATCGGGTACGCCTTTCGACCGGGGACAATGCCGTGGAAGGTCGTCAGGGTTGGCTCGATGGCTGTTTCTAGGAGCTGGAGCCTGTTGAACGTGTCCAGGTACATGATGTTGATGGAGCTCCCACCGTCCATCAGTGTCTTGGGCAGCCAGTAGTCGGCCACCTTGGGCCTGACCACCAGGGCGACACGCCTTGGGTATTTGATTCTTGGCGCGTGGTATTGTCGACCAACATCAACATGTATTAAGCAGGATTCTTAGTACTACCGAACTTCTTCTCCTCAACTGGAGTTTTCTAGCACTCTTTATTAAACATAAACTAAAACTAAAACTAAAACTTAAAAACTTAACTCAAACCTTTATTTCACATGGGTTGCCTCCCATGAAGCGCTCTTTTATGGTTAATAGCTTGATCTCAATTTTGCTCACTTAGGCCAGATGAGTGGAATACCCACTCTAAAATAGTTGGCCTTTAAAGTGATGACATCCTTTTCATCATGCTTGGCTTTCTTGTTCTTGGGAAAATGAATAACAAAAGGATCCCGCGAAGGCAATCGAAGCTACACGTTCCCTTCATGGAGATTAATCAAAGCCTTAATAGTTCTTAAAAATGGACGGCCTAATATAATAGGAGCAATAACATCTTTAGGCATATCAACAATAACAAAATCAATAAGAGCAGGACAGCCTTTAATGTATACTAAAGTATTCTCCGTAATTCCTACAGCTTGTTTATAGGTAGAATCTGCTAGATGCAATTTTAACTCGGTGATTTCAAAAGATCCAAGATTTAACTTATTAAAAAGACTTTTTGGAATTGTTGAGACACTTGCACCTAGATCACAAAGTGCATCTATCTCATTGGTCCCAATTTTAATCTTAATAGTAGGCTTAAATATATCATCAAGCTTCACAGGTAATTGTTCAGCAATTCTCTTATATTCTTCCTCAAACACATGTACCTTTATTGCTACCTGATTAACGAAGTGTTGGTACATAGCTTCCTCATTCCTTCACTTACCGGAATTTTGATATTGATCCTTTTTACAAGATCTTCAACGGTATAATTTGGTGAAGGAGCATTACTATAATCAAGTTCTTCAGGCTCCTCCCTTTGGATTCTTATCATCTTGAGGTCTTCAACAGGATTGGGCTCAGCTTTACCTGCAAATTTAGCTAGAATGAGAGTTTGACTCTCGGTTACCTTACCTAGCTGTGCCTCAACAATCCTCGTTCTTTCTTGGAGGGCCTGCAAATCATTCCTCAAACTAACAGCTTGGTTAGATAATTTACCAAGCACAACATCATGGTTCTCCGTTATTTTAATAAGAATATTGTTTTGCTCATTTTGTGAGTCTATAAAAGACTTAAGTGTTTCTTGGAGACTACCATTACTAGTTCCCATATTATTATTAGAGTTACCTGCAGGACTAGAATAATGTTTCTGAAAATTAGGATTATAATTCTTCTTCCAAGTAGGGTTATAATCATTACGAGATCTGAAGTCTATTTCTTCAATATTTCTTTCATGGATAGCTCTTACCTGGCTTTCCTTGCCTTTTATGGCTAATATGAGCTCATCCAGATTAGCATTGAGTTATTTATTTTCTTGTGGTGAGACGGAGTTCACCTTATTCATGTTTGATCTATCCACATGCCATTGGGCATGGTTGTCTTGCATATTGTCTAGGAGCTGCTTTGCTTCAGTAATATGTTTACCCATAAATGTTCCTCAAGCTGCAGTATCAAGCATAGACTTAGACACATGGTTAAGAGCATTATAAAATAAATGGATAATTAACCAATCTTACATCCCAAGACTGGGACAGTTTCTCATGCATTCTTTCATCCTCTCCCATGCAAGCGCTAGTGGCTCACGCTCTTCCTGTCTAAAACCAGTAATATTAGATCTTAGTTGCATAGTCTTTGCAGGTGGAAAAAATTTAGTCATAAATAAAGAAGTACATTTCACCCATGATGTAATAGTATTTCTAGGCAGAGATAGCAACCATTCTTTTGCTCTTCCTCTAAAAGAGAAAGGGAATAAGCGCAATTTTACCGTATCAGGGTCAACATCTTTTATGCGCATCATATCACATATTTCAGTGAAAGTATTCATGTGCATACCTGTGTCCTCAACAACAAAGCATCCAAATTGATTCTATTAAACCAAACTTAAATAGTGGAGCTTAATTTCATAATCATCAGCAACAATTGATGGCTGGGTAATAGGAGTACGCAAATAATCATTATTGGGAGTTGCAAACTCTCCAAGCTTCTTTCAGCCATATTTCCTATGTTTTTGGGTTTTCTTAAACAGAGATTTATAATAGTAAAAGCAAGAATTTAAAGACTAACTAATTGTTTTTGGTTTTTTCAAATAAAGACTGAAAGCAAACTAAAAATTAAAAACAAGAATTAAGACTACCAAGGTTCCTACTAACCTCACTAGGGTAGCTATTGCTTCCCCAACAACGGTGCCAGAAAAAGGGTTGATACCTTCGATCTAGATTACAGATGTAGTATAGCTCTTTTTTCCTAGTAGACCTAGGTTATCGAATCCTCTCAAAGTAGAAAGCATAGTGAAGTTACTTTGACGAACCCTCGGGAGTTTAGAATTCTTTTTGTATTTTACCAGACCAAGAGTTTGCTGTCTTCTGTTGTTGTCGATGATGGAGAGAGAGAGGGCCTAGAGCTTTCGGTTTCACCTGCAGCTGTGCAAAACATCTGATGGGAATAAAATATAATAATAAAGTATGCATGTAATTATTGGAGCAAGATAATTATATTTGGGCAGTGCATCCATAATTTCTATTGCCTCTGCAACTTCTTATAACAATAACCTACTAGTCTCATCCATAGAAGAAAGAGAACTAATGATATGAATAGTGACGTCACCATTAATCCCAAGTAAATCCCTCACATACAGCCGTACTACCCTACTGTCACAGGGGTTCCCAACCTGCAGATTAGTCATTACTCATACTCCCTATACTTAGCTCAATCCTCGGGGTCTTGGATACCTGACAAGTCCTTGGATTGAGGCAAGAGAGGATACAATAATCATCATGTCATACAAACTAATACAACATCCCATCTATGATAAATAACATGCAGAAAAGCTACATGGCTAGGCCGAAGCCCTTAGCCCAAGGAGAATTACTCACACATAGAGATAAAATCAAAGATCATAAACATTGCAATGGAGATCATGAGATTGATAGCAAATAGTCTTACAATGTCGCCAATCGAAGATGAGATCTACTATTACAAGTGGTGGAATATGGCTATGGTGGTGGAGAATGGTTTAGAGATTAGATCTAAGTCTATTCCTCCGGTGGTTCTTCGGTGTTGTGGATGCAGGGTTCTAGGGGAGGCTTGACTCTTGTGGGCTCTATTTCTCGTTGCCCGAGGCCACTTTATATAGGGGTCCCTTCACGAAAGTATTTCTGTTTAACCTAGCGATGGCGACGGCAACTATACGACCGCAACTATACGACCAAAATTTTATTCCTGCCGTATAGTTGGCCGTTAAAGCGTCTGTCTCCACTTCACGACTCCTGGTTTCTTCGGGTTGTTGGAAATCCCGTATCTTTGACTTTAATGTAGTGATTCCCATCATCAAACAACATTATCTGCGTAGGGAAAAATAGCAAGAAAGGATTGCATACCCCTTTGTGAAGGGAATATGCCAGAGAGGCAATAATAAAGTGGTTATTATCTTATTCCATGTTTATGATAAATGTTTATTTTGCATGCTATAATTTTATTGATCGGAAACGTCAATACATGTGTGTTTAATAAACAAAAAGGGTTCCTAGTTATGCCTCTCTTCTAGACTAGCTCGTTGATTAACAAGATGATCAAGGTTTCCTGATCATGGACCTTGGATGTTGTTAATAACGAGGTCACAACATTGGTGGAATGATGTGATGAACATTCATCCTAAGTATAGCATTACGATCAAAGTCATTATGTTTATATTGCTATAACATCATACGAAGTAATCTTTATCCTTAGACCATGAGATCATGTTAATTGCTAACACCGGAAGAGTATCTTGATAACATCAAACGTCACGCCGTAACAGGGTGACTATAAAGATGGGTTCAGTGCTACGAAGGTATTATGTTGAGGCTCATGGATCAAGAGTGGAATTTTTCTATCCCGATGACGGATAGATATACTCTGGGCCCTCTCGGTGATATCACATTAAGATAGCTTGCAAGCAAGTGATGTGATCACTAGAATGTTATATCACGGGAACGAGAAAAGAGTGCATGTCGGAAACGAGATCAAACTAGGTATAGAGATACCGATGATCGAATCTCGGACATGTAATATATCACGAGACAAAGGGATTTAGTTACTAGCGTTAAAGGTTCTCACGATCACAGAAGTCATCGTTGAATGTGTAGGAGTCAGTATGGATCTTCAGGTCCCGCTGCTGATTATTGATCGGAGAGGGGTCTCGATCATGTCTGCATTATTCGCGAACCGTAGGGTGACACACTTAAGGGATACCGACACCATTTGGAGAAAATATGTTTCCGATAAATATTTAAGAAAGCGCTGGAATTATTTCAATAGACACTGAAACTGTTTCAGGTGAAATTGCTGAAATTGGTTCTGCATGTAATATTGAAATGTTGCAGGGGGTTTTATGTGAATGTTTGTTAGTTAAAGTAATTAACAAAATTATGAATAAAAATAATAAAAGAGTTTTATTAAATGGGAGAGCATTAAATTTGGAGAAATTTAATGCATTTAAAGTGGAGACTTTAAAAGAGAATGTGAAGAGGCATTTTAATGTGGAGGGGTTACCATCACATGAATGGAGGAGGTGAGGAGGCACCTCCTCCATGCACCGACCATGAAGGAGGGGCACCCCCTCCTCCTATAAAAGGCCACCCTCTCCTCACTTCTCACACACACCTCCTTGTGAAGGATCTCTCTCCCCCTCTAGTATTATTCCTCCATGGTCTCGGATTAGCGAGATACATGTTCTCGGTGGCTTTATCTGGAAAGGAGTTGCTGCTTCCGCTGCTTTGCTGGAGCGAGGGACGGAGGTTGTAGGGGTACCGGATGTGTGTGCGATCACGGATGCACCGCTGCTTTGCGGTGCTGGACTTGGTGCTGCTGGAGCTGGATCGGATGGACGTGCTGGAGCCGGACCTGCTGGACTTCCTCACGATCTTGAGATCAGCAAGTGTACGACTACATCAACCACGAGTTCCTACTCGTTAACAAAACTCGTTGTCTTCGAGGGTAAGTTCTCGTTGGATGTATGTCCACCCGTTGCTTTGTACCTAGTAGATAGATCTTGGCGTGTAGTTCACATCGTAGGAAATTTTTTGTTTTCTATGCTGCGGACCCAACAGTGGTATCAGAGCCTGATCTATGCGTAGGTGCTTTGCACGGGTAGTACACATATGTTTATATGTGGGCGATGATGATCATGTTATTGCATCTTCCATGTATTTTGGATATTGGTGGCATAGTGGGATGAAGCGACCCGGACCAACCTTACATGTCATCGTACATGAGACCGGTTCCACGACTGACATGCAACTTGTTTTGCATAAGTGGCTGGCGGGTGTCTGTCTCTCCTACTATAGTCAATATCTGATTTACAACAAGTTGCTAACAACTTGGTTATCCTCGTTGTGGTTCATGTTCATAGGTGAGAACGGTTCTATCTCGGAAAGCCCTAAGCCACGTAAAACTTGCAATTGATAAATTAGAGGCGTATAGTTTAGATCGTTGCTGGGCTAGTGTCTTAATATGGTATTGTTGTAAGTAGATGTATGATAGATACTCTTATAACACACTCAACGTGTAAGTTCCATAGACCTTGGCCTTACACACAAAGGAATGATAGAGATCATACCACGATGCAAGTGATAGAGATCAAATGCATGGACCATATCATCTCACTTTACACATTAGATGTTAGCATCTTATACTGCTAGTTTGGCGCTTTTGGTAGCATTATAAGATGATTCCTCATTTAAATATCAAGATAAAATGTGTTCTTCCTTAAGTATGCACCATTTTATGGATCGTGTTTCGAGACATCACGTGATGATCGGGTGTACTCGAATCTACGCTTTCATAGGAATGGGTGTAAGACAGTTTTACACACGCGAATACTAAGGTTCTTACTTGGCGAGCCTAGCATGTACATACATGGCCTCGGAACACAGACCGAAAGGTTAAGCATGAGTCATATAGTTGATATGATGCCCATATAGATGCTCGCCTTTGAAGCTACATCAACTCACGTGATGATCGGACTTGGTGTAGTGGATTTGGTTCATGTAATCACCAAAAAGACATGAGGGATGTCGTTTTTGAGTGGGAGTTCATTAGTAATTTGGATTAGTCGAACTCAATTTGTCATAAATTAAATCAAAGTGAATTTGCATAGTTTGTTGTAGTCATTGATATTCATTTTCTACCTTAGGCTTAGTTTTTATTTGAGATAATAGAACTATAGAATTCTGGATATTTACTTTACGAACTGGTATCGTATTGTTTTGAATGTCAATTTAAAGTTTATAAGTCCTATTTGCAAACTTTCAGCAAACTCTATTTACTCCATGAAGTTTAATAAGTAGTATTAAATCAAGAGTAAGAATTCCAATGTTAATATCTAAAGTATCATGTTTGCCTCCATGATTATTGATATTCAAAAAGTTGTTTTAATATCAAGATTATATTGGAGCTGAAAATTGTTTCAGAAACCATCATGTGTGAAAGATATTGTGATATCTGAAACAATGTTTTTTGGTTGCATTATGATAGAGTATAATTTAGCAAAATACAAGTTCTCATATTGTATGAGAATTTGTGAAGGATGGAGATGCTAGGCATCCGAATCTACCAAAAAGGTTTTGGGAACTGATATTATACTCGTGATTCTTCCTTATAAGCTATAGTAGCTTGATCATGAAAGTTGTCAAGATAAGGATGAATAGAAGATGTAAGTAAAATGTTTACTACACTAATAGATTACTAAAGAATGAATTTTTGAAAGAACACCAAACATTTGATGATGGTGATCCACTTCAAAGTGCAAGTCCAAAGGTATTAGTATTTGACTATATACGCTTTGTACCATGTGTCATGTTGATGATACCACTATTGATGTTGATAGATTATTTTAAAAGAAAAGGAATTGCTAAAAGAGAATCTATAAAATATTTGGCAGAAAATAAAAGGTTGGAGATGTCCAACTTAGGTATATAGAAGATATACATGTTATGGTTGTATTCCTTGCTTGTTAACCAATGTGGTTCTTAGGTATTGGATACCGAATTGGTTGGTATGAAGTGTCATACAGGATAACACAATTTATGAACTACAATGGCCTAAGTAACTAGCAAGAGAATGAGTGATGATGTCCATCGAAAACAAATAAAGTCTTATTGTGTTTTTTGTTGTCATCAAACCAAGCCTTCAAGATTTGTTTAAATAATTGTTATTTTGTTCCGGTATTATGAGAACAATGGCTGTTCAAATAATTACCGTATTCCATAAAGGATGGATGAACTTTTACAATTCTAGTTGGAGAAATCACATCCATAAACACTATTGCTAAAATGTCGCAAGACAAATGATTGAAAGATCACTTATGAAGTGACATCGCTGTTTAAATTATATTTGAAAGAAAACATGTAGAAACTCCATGTTGATGGATTTTTGGAGTCTTTGATTTTGATCAATTGACGCATGTGAGACTTTTCTCGAGATAATTGAAACTGCGTCCATAGGCCAGAGAGGAACGGATGACTAGCTTACTGGAAATTGTGCATGCTGATGTGCATAGTCCATTATGTGTAGCCATATGCGATGGATCTTTTTGCTTCATATGCTTTCTTCAAAAATTTGAGTGAATATATCTGTATATTTACTTAATAAGGAAGAAGTATGAAACATTTGAAAGTTGTTCAAAGACTTTCAAGATGAAGTGAAAAATCATTGTAACAAGAAAATAAAAGAGTTTATGATTTGATCGTAAAGAAAGATATTTGAGTTACATGTTTAGCAAAACACCTAAGATTTGAGGAATTGTTCCATGAATTTGGATTTCCCAGTAAACCATAGGAGTATGGCATATTCGAGAGATGAAATCAAACCATGTTTGACATGGTAAGATCAAAGGTGTCATTTATAAAACTGCCATTATGTTTTAAAGATTGAAGCTTTAGAGACTACCGCTTTTACACTGAAAAGAGCACCATCGTGATCCGTTGAAATGACACCGTATAAGTTATGGTTTGGGATAAAACCCGAATTGTATTTTCTTAAATTTTGGTATGCTATGCATAAGTAAAATGTTTACAACCAAAGTCAGATAAACACGTCTTTGTAGGTTATCCCAAAGAATTTGTTGGAAATTTCTCCATAACACCGAGGACAAAAGAGTTTGTTACTTGGAACGTCAAGTTTCTTGAGAAGGAATTTTTCGTGAAAAGTTAAGTGGGGGGACAATAGAACTTTGATAAGGTTGTTGAACCTTAGCTATATGTGCTAAGTAGCGCAGCGCCGGAAAGTGTCCCGGTGGCGGCCACAATGGTCATGGCTCTCGTGATTACAAAAGGTGTGATCTCGGAGATTAGAGTTCCTATAGAACCGTGTGGGTCGGTAAGAATCAAATAGTAAGATTTGATAAGCAAGTTGTTATTGTTTTGACAATGATGAACCGACTACATGCAAAAAGCGATGATGGGCCCTGACTCCATAAAATGACTAGAAGGCATAGAATCCGTGATAGTATCCATACATGAGAAATGAAGTTTCTGAACTTGGAAGACCCTCCGGAAAGGCGTGAAGCCTATCGTTCGTGTTTGGATCTATAAAGAAATAAGACATGGATGTTTAACATCTATGAAATAGTCGACATGTCGGAAAGAAGTTTACGATAATGTTCAAGGAGTTGACTATGACAAGATTTGATCTTTCATAGCGATATATAGTCTTGACGGATTAATGTAGCAATCACTACATATAATTTGGTATATGGTAGTTGAATAAACAAAACAAGGTTCTTCTAATAGAACGGTAACCTAGGACATGTACATGACATGGTCCGAAGGGTTTTGTTAATTCAAAGGGTGCTAAAAGGGCATGTAGACTTCAATAGTTGAAGTAAGCATAGCGGAGTTGGAATCTTCACCATGATGAAACTGTTAAAAGAGTTTAAATTCATCGGAGATGATGAAGATGCTTGCATTTGCAAGAAATTAAGTGGGAGCGCTGAGACATATTTCTAATACATTATGTAGAGGACATATTGTTGATTGGAAATGATGTATCTTGTATTGACACAAGTTAAGAATTTCATTAAAATAAGATTTCGATGAAAGACTTGGGCAAACCCGGAATATTTGGCATCGATATCTATATGGATAGATTAAGGCGCAAATATGGTTGTGCCAGACATACATATATGAGATATTGAAAGGGTTCAATATGGAAACAACAAGAAAGGTTCTTGCTGCATTGAAAGGATTGTATCAAAATTCAAGTGTTTCAACACTTGGTGAGTAAAATCACATGAAGATTTTGATCGATTATACCATGATATGTATATATCCAGAATGTCCTATGCTCTAAATGTTATGAGCATATACCAGAATGATTCATAAGATGATCATTGGACAATAGTAAAGATATTCTTATGAGCTTTGGAAGAACTAAGAATATATAATGTATAAGTGACAAATAGTTAAAGGTAGTTCATTGTAAAGTGTTAGATTGATACTAGTTTTGTCACAAGATACAAATTAAATTTATCTCAATTTAGACTATGGGTGGCACAATGTAATTGAAAGGATGTTCCATGATGGATTTGGATGAGTTCCAAAGTTGAGACATTGTGACGGATACTACAACAAAAGGCTAAGTATATAACTGCTATAGTAGCAGCAAAGGAGGGTATTTGTGTTAAGTAGTTTATTATCAAACTAGGTGTGGTTCAAAGTGGGCTAATACTATGAAGATATATTGTGTGACAATAATATCAACATATTTTGAGCCGAACGAACTAAAGGTCTCACCAAAGGACCAAATTTATAAAATGCCATCTCATTTGAGAATGAGTGATGCGTAGAGATGCAAAGACATGCAAATACACACGGACCTGAAACTGTCAGATCTGGAGATTATATTAACCACTAGCAATAGCGTATATGCAACACAAGAAAGCCATAGGTGTTCAATACGCAAAGTTTTTCAAACTAGATTATTGACTCTAGTGCAAGTGGGAGACTGAAGGGAATATGCCCGAGAGGCAATAATAAAGTGGTTATTATCTTATTCCATGTTTATAATAAATGTTTATTTTGCATGCTATAATTGTATTGATCGGAAACGTCAATACATGTGTGTTTAATAAAAAAAGGTTCCTAGTTATGCCTCTCTTATAGACTAGCTCGTTGATTAACAAGATGATCAAGGTTTTCTGATCATGGACATTAGATGTTGTTAATAACGAGGTCACAACATTGGTGGAATGATGTGATGAACATTCATCCGAAGTATAGCATTACGATCAAAGTCATTATGTTTATATTGCTATAACATCATACGAAGTAATCTTTATCCTTAGACCATGAGATCATGTTAATTGCTAACACCGGAAGAGTATCTTGATAACATCAAACGTCACACCGTAACAGGGTGACTATAAAGATGGGTTCAGTACTACGAAGGTGTTATGTTGAGGCTCATGGATCGAGAGTGGAATTTGTCAATCCCGATGACGGATAGATATACTCTGGGCCCTCTCGGTGATATCACATTAAGATAGCTTGCAAGCAAGTGATGTGATCACTAGAATGTTATATCACGTGAACGAGAAAAGAGTGCATGTCGGAAACGAGATCAAACTAGGTATAGAGATACCGATGATCGAATCTCGGACATGTAATATATCGCGAGACAAAGGGATTTAGTTACTAGCGTTAAAGGTTCTCACGATCACAGAAGTCATCGTTGAATGTGTAGGAGTCAGTATGGATCTCCAGGTCCCGCTACTGATTATTGATCGGAGAGGGGTCTCGATCATGTCTGCATTATTCGCGAACCGTAGGGTTTTAAGGGATACCGACACCATTTGGAGCAAATATGTTTTAGATAAAGATTTAAGAAAGCGCTGGAATTATTTTAATAGACACCGAAACTGTTTCGGGTGAAATTGCTGAAATTGGTTCTGCATGTAATATTGAAATGTTGCAGGGGGTTTTATGTGAATGTTTGTTAATTAAAGTAATTAACAAAATTCTGAATAAAAATAATAAAAGAGTTTTATTAAATGAGAGAGCATTAAATTTGGAGAAATTTAATGCATTTAAAGTGGAGACTTTAAAAGGGAATGTGAAGAGATATTTTAATGTGGAGGGGTTACCACCACATCAATCGAGGAGGTGAAGAGGCACCTCCTCCATGCGCCGGCCATGAAGGAGTGGAACCCCCCTCCTCCTATAAAAGGCCACCCTCTCGTCACTTACACACACCTCCTTGTGAAGGATCTCTCTCCCCCTCTAGTATTATTCCCCCATGGTCTCGGATTAGCGAGATACATGTTCCCGATGGCTTTATCTGGAAAGGAGTTGCTGCTTCCGCTGCTTTGCTGGAGCGAGGGACGGAGGTTGTCGGGGGTACCGGACGTGTGTGCGATCACGGATGCACCGCTGCTTTGCGGTGCTGGACTTGGTGCTGCTGGAGCTGGATCTGATGGACGTGCTGGAGCCGGACCTACTGGACTTCCTCACGATCTTGAGATCGGGGAGTGTACGACTACATCAACCATGAGTTCCTACTTGTTAACAAAACTCGTTGTCTTCGAGGGTAAGTTCTCGTTGGATGTATGTCCACCCGTTGCTTTGTACCTATTAGATAGATCTTGGCGTGTAGTTCACATCGTAGGAAATTTTTTGTTTTCTATGCTGGGGACCCAACACTTTGATCATTAGGCATTAGTGGCAGAGTTTAGAGAGATATTTCATAAAAAATATGAATAATATCCAGTTTAAATATGGACGTAGATGGCTATATTTCAGAGCCATCACAAAGGCCGCATCGACCATGGTGAATATGAAAGAGGTGGCGCCAGTGGTAGTTATTGTGAAGAGCAAGATCTAAAGATATCGATATGAAATGCGAGACATCGGAAATTGTATCGGTTAGAGAGATTGGAGCTGGTTGGATAGGATTTTGGTAGGTTACCGAGCTGGGTGTAGAGGGAAGCGCGCCGGCGACACGAGTTTCAGCCACGGTGAAGAGGAGCCACGGCGGTGCGGTAGATGCGGCGGTGGAGGTTTGGCGGAGCCATGCCAAGGTGCAGAAAACCTAGGCGTCTGATACAATGATATTTCGAGAGAATTTTTTTTTGTATTTATTTGATCAATAATACATAGTTTATATAGTACATTAGCCAACCGGCCTAGGGTTTAGACAAACCGACTATAAAAGTCCTAGTCCAACACGCATACGTATCTAATACAACTACATTTGTGTGCCATGTCTCCCTAGAACTCACACTCAAGTGGAAAGTGCTAAGAGAATCTCCACTCAGGGTCCCTAAAGGCCCCCCAAAGGCCTATGGGGGGTGCCGGTGCCCAAAATGACGCCCAGCCGTGCCCCATATGTTTTTGGCGCTGGCGCGACCCGTTTAGTTATCCAGCGCCCCCAGGCCAAACTCAGTGCACGGGAGGGGGGCAAGCGGGGGTGCCGGATCGAGCTAAGAACAACGCGAGCCAGCCCTGTCAGCGACACGTACCTGCGAAAGCCGCCGACATACCATGTTCCCACCCATCCACCCTTCCTTCTCCCAGCGACCACCACTTGACGCCGCTACCTCCCCTCGTCACCGTCTGCCGTTCATCCAGCTAGAGCCACCGCCACCAAGAATAGTCGCCCAACCCTCCCGAGCTGCCCACAATCGCTCCCTGCCCGTCCCCCATGCCCGCTGACATAGGTATGATTACTCGGATGCTTAGATTTACTATCCTATACTGGGTAAATGGACTTCCCATCCATGAAGATTCTAGACGACAGCCCAAGGAAGCAACCGGCAAAGGCTTTGATTGTATTAGGAAAGGGACTATGAATCAACATTGTGTCGGTATTGTAATCACGCGTGTATGAAACCTATCCGCATACAACTTTAATACACGGCCTATTATATATAGGACGGAATAAACCCAAGCAAGGGTACGGAAATCTAGAGGACAACTTGTAATAGTGCAATTACTCAATATTCAGGCGACTTTGATTCCATTGTTTCCCTGCCATCCGATGAAATCCCCAACATTTTCTTTTTCGTGAAACCCCAAGTCCATCACCATGGGCATTGCCGAGATCACCCCTCGTCAATTGGCGCCGTCTGTGGGAAACCTGAACGCGGGAGCCACGGATTCGGCGGACCACTCTCCACCGAGCATCAACTCGATGAAAGAAGCCCTCGGCACGGAAGTCATACCCGACGGTCACGATCGCCACATCGGGTCCACTTTTCAGAAGCAGAACCACGAAACGATGCAAGAAACGGCATCACCCAGCGACATATCGATCGATCCAGAGAAGAACGCGGCACCCGAAGATACCATGACCGTGAAAGCGAGGAAGAACAAGAACTATGCGAAGCTAGTTTCTTTACCCGACGGGTTCGCAAGACTCCGATACCAAAAGATTTTAAGTTACCCCAAGATCGCCAAAAGTACGATGGCCTCCAAGAACCTGAAGCTTGGCTGACAGATTATCTGGCAACCGTCAGACTACAGGGCGGATCCAAAGCTACAACAATGCAAAGCTTACAGGTGCACCTAACTGGCACGGCACGCTCCTGGCTAAAACAACTACCCGAATATTCTATCAGCAGCTGGAACGATCTTGAGGACAAGTTTATCAGGAATTTCTAGTCCACATTCAAGCGACCCGCATCTTTGAAACAATTGCGGGCATGCAAGCAAAAACCGGGGGAGTCAATACGGGCTTTCGTCCAATGGTGGAACATCATAAAAAATTGGGCTGAAGCCATATCCGATGAAAGAGCAATTGACGCTTTCAACGATGGAATTCTTCGATAGGCGTTCATTGAAGAACTAGGACAAATCAAGCCAAAGACAATTTCGCAACAGATGGACATAGCCAATCGATAGGTTGATGGAGAGGACACAGTACACAACGAAAGAGCCCACTCACCCGAAGACGACAGAGACAGGCGCTATAATGATCGGAGACGATGAACCAATGTTGGATACCATACACCTAGCTACATTGCAGCAAGTATCTCTAGAGGAGACAATCAATGAAGCGACGATTACAACAGCAGATATCGCGGCAATAGGGACAACATCGGTGGAAGCTAGTCGCAACAACGATATCAGACGATGAATCGAGACCCACCAATGTAAGTAGAACAAATGTTGGAAGGAACCTACAATATGCACTTCTACGTCGACTCAACAGGGAAAAGGCAATCAAATCATCTCCTAAAGGACTGCCGAATAAATGCAAGAATTATGCAACATGAGGGCAGCCGAAGCAGCAAACCGAGGCTACGCCACCGCACCTGGCGCTTTGGCCATCGTCGCGCCAACACCACCATAGGGGCATCCGCCAGCAGGGTAGCCGCAAAGTACAACACACCAAGACGACGACTATCCTAGGTCGAAAGGAACAATGTCAATGATCCAGAAGGGACCACCCTCTAACAGAACACATACGCTGATTACTAGGCAAGTGAACATGGCAGTAACAAAGCCACCTCCCACACCGGAGTACCTCCATTGGCGATAACAAGAAATTACCTTTAGCAGAGACGATCATCCATTACCGGTTTCCCAACCAGGCCAATCGACACTAATAGTTGAAGCGCAAATCAGCAGGTTCGATATGAGCAAGGTTTTCTTGGATGCAGGAAGCAGCATAAACCTGATTTACTCCAAAACTCTACGGACCATGAATTGGTCGATGACAAATCTAGTATCTACAGACACGACTTTCCACGGGATAGTTCCAGGAAAAGCTAAAATTCCATTGGGTAAAGTCCACCTCGACATAGTCTTCGGGTCAAAGAATAACTTCAGATGAGAAAACCTGGAATTTGAAGTCATGGACTGACCATCTCAATACCACACGATCCTAGGACGACCAGATTTCGCTAGGTTCATGGCAGTACCTCACTACGCTTATCTAGTGCTAAAAATGCTAGCCCCCAATGGGGTCATAACAGTCAAAGGAAGTTTCAGTCACGCGGACAGTTGTGATCGGGAATTCAACAAAATCTCGAAATCTTTCGGGATGGAGGCGGGATTTGGACAACTGAGAATAGCGAATGAGGAGCCGATACACGAAGGGCACACCCGCAAAAATAAAACATCAGAAGATCAAGTGTGCAACGGTCTCACAAAAGCAACAAATGCGGCCTCCACTATAGGTCCTACATAAGAAGATCCACTCATCGACAAGACGAGAGCACCGCAACATGGAGCATGTTCAAGAACCCAAAGAACAGAAGCCGAAAGAAAATCTTCACTTAGACGCACTTTATATTCAATAAAGGCCGACGGCCAGGCGATCACGCCCTCGCAATGTACCCACTTATGTTTATCAATGAATAAAGAAAATACTTCTCGGCATACAAAATCCTATGGCACATGAAGGCATAAGTTTGTTAGATCCTCAACAAAATACAATATACAATCAAAATCTCGTATAAAACATACGACCTTTTTGACAAGTATAAAGTAATTATATACAATATTTCTCCTACAAAGTATAAAGGCTACACAAGCAAGTAATCAGATAGGAAAGTTTACAAAAAACTCTTCGTCTACCTCCAAGAATTTTCGGATAATTCTAATGGCAGGTCTACGAGCAGCGGCGAAATGAGGCGACATATCAACAAGGTCACCATCGGAAGGAGGAGGTAGCCATGAAGATACATTATCCAAGTCTAGCGTCGGATGATGCACATGCACCTAAGAAAGCACGAGCTTGGTACCCGCCACAAGTTGAAGCTTCACGAAGTGATGAATATTTTCACCTTGTCGTAACTTCGCAATCAAATATGCCAAGGTCTGAGGCTGAGGATCTCGAGGAAACATGGCATTATAAACAAGAGCAAGTGATCCGCAGCAGCACTCGGCAAATTGCTCCAACTCTGATAGCTGATCCTGAAGCAACGCCACAATATAGGCACGACGATGATCGGTCCAAAAATCTGTTTCAGAACTTCGGGAGGCAGACACACAAGCCTGCATTTGGTTGCGCAGATGTTGGGTCTCCTCCCTCTCGCACAACCGAATGTCTACAAACCAGGAAGGAAATATTAATTTCCAGCAAGCCAGAAAAAGCAACCAAAGAAAGAGGAAAGAAGACTTACACAACAGATTTTCACTTACCCTAGAAATTTCCTACAAGAAAATAGCCTCACGATTAAGGGCCTGGCGTGTCTTTGATTGGGAAACATCCACCATCGATTGAATGACCCGAGCTTTTCCTACAAGTTTTTTAACATGTTCTATCTTTTCAGCGTACAATGGCGGGTCCACCGTACGCATGATGGCGGTACTAGTCGCACCTACTATGGAGGAGGACGGAACAACATCCGATAGTTGCGTGGATCCAAGAGGAGCCGAAGATTCATTCAAAATCTAGCAAGACAAGGAAGATATGAAAACGTTCAGCATACAAAAACAAGCTCGCATGCATATTTTCAAAAGTTTGCTCTCTTGTCAAAGGAAGCAAGGGGGAGAGATAAGTTCAAGGTTCATTACAATAAAGGGAGCCACGATAAAAATTACAAAACAAAGCCTACGAAGCCGTCTCTTTCAAAGACAGAGTAGCACTAGAGGAAGGGGCACTAGCTATGGGAGCGACAGGAGCAGCCGAAGAAGGATCGACAGTTGAAGAAGGGGTAGCCGGCTTCTCCGAGCCTAAGATTAGGCCCAGAAGCAGCCGAGAATAATTTGTGACCCTCTTAATGTGTTGCTTCAAGTCAATTTCTTGGCCATTGGAGGTGACCGGGATAGAGGAGCTAACCTTCACCTAGTCGACCTTCTCGCCATGCGCCATTGCCAATGCCATTGAAGTTTCGGCACCACTCTTCGACTGCGTCAAGCTATAACCAACTAGGGGGCTGGGATCAACACCAAATACAGTGACAAGATCATTCCGATTGTTCGGCACCTCCTTGGTTGGAAATATTTTGGCATGAAGGTTTTGGAAGGCACGGCGGGAGCGGACAAGAAGGTTGCACCCACGAACGCTGTTGGCCTCCAAGGTGCTAACAGCATCTGACAAAGGATCAACCTTCTTATCTTCATTCAGCGTCAAGTTCTGGCCAGTCAACTCTGAAGAAAAAGAAAACAAGGGAAAATATTGATGTCAGAAGGAAGGAAATACAGTAAAGCCACACAAGACAAAAACTTACGGGTCAAAGAGTCATTCAGGGCCTCCAGGCGCTGTCGAAGATTCTCATCTCGAATGGCGTTTTGTTTGGCAAGTTCTTCGGCATCAGCTTTCGCTTTCTGCCTGGCGACCTCTAAAGCCTCCTCAGCAACCCGCAGCTTGGCCTCCAGATCTTCGGCATGCTTCAT
Organism: Avena eriantha; assembly: GCA_910589775.1. Lineage (NCBI taxonomy): Eukaryota > Viridiplantae > Streptophyta > Magnoliopsida > Poales > Poaceae > Avena > Avena eriantha. Next base: position 465,710,689 of record OU342741.1, read on the forward strand.
CGCCTGGTCCCGAATTACTTCGAATTCTTTGGTGATCACTGCGTAAACGGATCGTGAAAACTCTAAAAGAAACATTCACAAAGAAATCATGAAGATGAACAAGTTATACCCTTCATTTCTTCGGCTTCATTACGAATTTTTATAAATCGAGAGGCCATGTCGACCATCTCGCACATCAAAGGCTAAAGAAAAACATCACAGCAAAGGATATCAGGACAAAACAAAGAAGGCTATAAGCAGAAAAATTCTGAAGTGACTTACATCTTTCGTATCCACATCAACAGGCTTTTCTGATATCACCACCCCTTTACCCGCAGTTTTTTCCTTTTTTGTGGCGGCGGCTGGGATGAAGTGGAAGCATCTTTTTGGATGATTTTATCCACAAGAGGCAGGAGCTTTTTCTTCGGCTCCACCGACGGTGGAGGAGATTTCTTTGCAGAGCAGCCCACAAATGTGCGAAGAGGAGATGCGGGAGGATCTTCATCATCACTACAAAAGGAAAGAACCAAGCATTTGGAATAAGCATCAGCAATGGAACTACCTGGTGAAACAGTAAAAGAGGTAGTCGAATACTTACGAAGACACATCCTGCGCAAGGCGGAACAAATTCATCTGGGTGGGACCAACCGAGATTGGAGCGGCATCGAAAGGCTTGGAAGCCGTCGAGTCATCCGAGTCTTCAACCCTTTCCACATCATAAGAGCGCTTCCTCTTTTCACCATCACGCTCCACGCAAAAATCTCCAGAGCCAGCCGATGGAAGCGATTGCGTCTTCGAAGAAGAGTCAGATGCGAAGAACTGCATCTCCTCATCCGCGGCGGTCCTAGTCATAGGGAGATCGTCGGATGTAGAGGGATGGATAGGGGGCTCACAACTTCCAGGAAGATGAGGAAGTGAGCTCAGATGATCAAAATCCTACACAAGCATAAGACATGGAAAAAAGATAGTCCTTAAGAGAGTAAAAGTGCATCCACAAATAGAAGAAAGGAAACGATCAAGGCGAAGGAAATTTACCCCAGGGAGCCGGTTTTTCTTGCCAAAAGGCTCCACAAGACAGGTTGAAGGAACCGGGATTTTCTTGGTCAGAGTGGTGAAGCTTCGAACCCTTTTCTCATATACCTTGAGGGTAAGGTCTTCCGAGGAAATCCTCATCGGGTCCTTCTTCCTGGTGTACGCACACATGCCAGAAAGCCGGGCTTGAAGCAGCTGGACGCGGATCCGCAAAAAGTATGCCAGGATCTAGAGACCCGGCAATTCCTTACCAATTTCGTGCCGTAGTTTCGAGATGCGATCAATATGGTGCTGGATTTCCGCCATTTCTTCGGCAGAAGGACGCTGATCCCAGGAGTCAAATTTGCGGCAAGGTTTCTTAGGATCAAAGGGGGCTAAACCAAAAGATTGGCCCTCAAGTGGTTGATCCTTGATATAAAACCACTTGGATTTCCAGCCTTGGACAGAATCAGTGATTTTAAAATCAAAGTAATCAACGTCCGAGCGGACAGAGAAAATGGCGCCACCAACGTCATGGACAATGGTGTCAGTGGCGTTACGGCGAACATAGAAGAAATGCTTCCAAAAGCCCAATGGGGACGAATCCCAAGGAAACACTCACAAAGAGTGACGAAACAAGTGATGTGGAGAATGGAGTTGGGCGTGAGCTGATACAGCTGCACACCATAAATAAACAAAAGACCACGAAGAAATTCGTGGACAGGAAGAGAAAGACCACGGAAGAGGAAAGAGAGGAACATTACCCTCTAGCCAGGCTCGGGGATGGGCAGAGCCTCGTCTCCGGGAAGCTTGAAGGCACCCTCTGCCAGATGGCCAGAGTTCCGCGCCTCACGGAGTTCCCGCGCCGTGCACTTGGTAGGAGCCCATCCGATGGCCCTCTTCCTAGTGGCCTTCGCAACGACAGTGGAAGTCCCAACTTTGCTTTTTCCCATGGCGGAGAAAGAGGAACACGAGTGCAGAGCAGGAGTTCGCAAGGGGGCAAGAGCGCAAGGAATAAGATGGAGCAGAGAAAGGTGAGGTAAAACAGTAAAACATATCTCCTTTTCCTTATAAATAGCAAATGCGTGAGGTCCGAACCGTTCGATGCAAAATCAAACCGGCAGAAGTTCACACGGTGGCGACACGTGTTACAAAGAGTTCGTAAAGGAAAAATTTAAAGAAGAAATGGCCGCGGTAAAAACGGAGGACAACGCGGAACGCCTCGATTTTCGCGCGGAGAGGGGACGTGTAGTCAAAAATCTCCGCTCAATATGCTATCACGCGTCATTATTACTGCCGCATGGCCCCACGTTTGACACGTCCCGTTAGGATGCGCTCTTCTGAAAATCAATAGCATAAGATACGTCATCATTGACGTCACAATGAAGACATTGCAGAAATTGCGGCTCACTATAAGAAATACGACCGAAGAAATTAAAATTGGAGTCGAAGTAAATTCCTCCAGAAAAAGATCTGAGACTACAATTGAATATAGAATATTACAACTGTAGCCTCGGGGGCTAGTCCTATCGGGGGCACTGGTCGTGCACCCAACAAAAAGCACGGAGGCACCAGCGCCATAAACCTAAGTTTTCGAGACTATGTTCTGATACATATATCCAAAATAGCCTCGGGGGCTACTGCTATCAGGAGCGCTGGCGCGCACCTGATAAATATAGACAAAGAAAAAAATTTCATCGACAGATACTCCTATCGGGAGCAGTTACAAAAAATAAAAAGTTCTTCAGCCGCTATAAAACAGAAAAACTCTTTCGGATCGCACTCGACGCGACAAAAATCCGAATGACATGTTTAGAAACATGAAGGTAAGACCCCAGGATTCGTCCTGTGTGGTCTGGTAATCGCACAAGAATGCGCTCTGCCAGTAAAATATCCGTATCAACGATACGATGAAAAATCCTGACAGACACGTTGGGTATCCGATAAAATAGAAGCTAGAATTCAGTATTCGGTAAGACCTCAGTGGCTCGAACTGAATTACGCCAGTAGCAAATTCCAGATTCGAGCCTGGAGACTTGAATTTGATGTAGGACAACCTTGTTTTTTGTCCAGGAGCAATTAACTGATTCCCGATCCGTCGGAAGCATCAGACTTGTTGTACCAAATCCCTATGAAAAATAAACAAATGAGAAATAGAACATAAAAAGAAAGAAAAAGAAACCTTTAGACTCAACCTGAAACTTCGGTTCAAGTAGAGTCTCGAGGGCTACTGACATAGGTATGGTTACTCGGATGCTTATGATTTACTACCCTATACTAGGTAAAAGGGCTTCCGGCCCATGAAGATTCTAGACGACAGCCCAAGGAAGCAACCGACAAAGGCTTTGATTGTATTAGGAAAGGGACTATGAACCGGCATTGTGTCGGTATTATAATCACGCGTGTATGAAACCTATCCGCATACAGTTTTGAGACCCGACCTATTATATATAGGACGGGAGAAGCCCAAGTGAGGGTACCGAAATCTAGAGGATAACTTGTAATAGTGCAATTTCTCAATATTCAAGCGACTTTGATTCCATTGTTTTCCTGACATCCGACAAAATCCCCAGCGTTCTCTTTTCCGCGAAACCCCAAGTCCATCACCATGGGCATTGCCGAGATCATCCCTCATCACCCACCAGTAGCCCCAAGACCTTCGCACAACCGCCCTGCCCGCGAGGTGTTCGGCGGTTTGCCAAAGGCATGGATTCAGATAGGGAAGAGATGCTGGCACCCCGATGGATGATGAAGTCGCCGTTGCTGCTGGCGGCCGAGACAACGTCGGTGACAATGATCAGCTCCTAATCGTCACATTCCTCCTGGGCATGATCGCCGGTGCCGATGAGAAGCCGCCTGCTGGGGGTTCGAAGCCTAGGCGGCACAAGTGCAAACCGAGTTAGAGGATGGAAGGTTACTGCATGCTCTACGCCAACTACTTCATCGACGACCCATTGCACGATGACGTCACATTTTGGCCCATTTCAGAATGTGCCAGAAACTTTTCCTGAAGATTGTTGAGCAATTAAGAGAGTTTGACGACTACTTTAAACTAAAGAGAGATGCCGTCGGGACACTTGGTTTCTACACAATCCAAAAATGCATAGTTGCTCTCCGGATGCTTGCATATGGAGTTGCTGGAGACACACATGACGACTACCTCCATGTGGCGGAGTCCACAGCCATCGACTGCATGTACAAATTTTGCTGGGCTATTGTGGCAGTGTATGGAAAGAAATACCTAAGAACACCCAATGCATAAGACACAACTCGGATCTTGGCATAGAATGCTGCAAGGGGTTTTCTAGGAATGCTTGGAAGCATTGACTATATGCACTGGGCTTGGAAGAACTGTCCATTCACGCACCAGGGCATGTATAAAGGTAAAAAAGGATCATGCAGTATGGTGCTTGAGGATGTGGTAGATCATGATCTATGTATTTTGCATGCTTTCTTCGGTATGGCAGGATCACATAATGACATCAACGTGTTGCAGTGTTCAAATGTGTTTGCCAAGCTTGTTGAAGGAAGAGCTCCTCTAGTGCAGTTGGAGATCAATGGCCACCAGTATGACAAGGGCTACTACTTGGTAGATGACATCTACCCAAGAAGGTCAACATTTGTGAAGACAATCTCAAACCCTTTGCCTGGAGGAAAGAAAGCTTGGTTTGCCCAATAGTAGGAGACTTGCAGAAAGGATGTGGAGAGGGCATTCGGAGTGTCGCAAGCTCGATTTGCCATTGTGAGGTACCCTGTCCTTACCTGGTCGAAAGATCAAATGTGGGAGGTCATGACTGCCTGTGTGATCTTGCACAACATGATTATCGAGAGCGAGCGAGACTCCAGTGTTTGACACTGAACCATATTTTCGCTAAGGTCCCCTTGCAAATGCGTTTGCTACTTTTCTTACTAGGCGGCAGGAAGTTCGAGACACAAATACTCATAGCCAACTGCAGGATGATCTGGTGGAGCATCTATTGAGGCTCAAAGGAGCCAGCTAGTTTGTTTATTTAGTTGTCTTTATTTGCCACAATGAACATTTTATGTTGTTTGTTTAATTTCATGGACTTGTAATAAATCTGAATTTAGCCAGGAAAGTTCTAATTCTTCTATAAATTCATATGAATTTTTTACTAATGCAATTTATTCTGTAAGTCTAGCTATCTTCGGTTTATTCATTGCATATATTTTCTATGGATCCTCTTATTCTTTTTTTCAGAATTTGGATTTACAAAATTCCTTTTACAAGGAAAGTCCTTTTTCGTCTCGGTACTCTTAAAAAAAGAGGGGAAGCAGAACCAAGTCAAGATGATAGGGGTCGCCCCTTCTTCTTGCGCCAAAGATCTTACCATTTCCGAAGGAACTGGGACTACATTTCTTTTCAATTTCCATTCAAGAGTTTCGATCTGTTTCCACGCCCTTGAGGGGCGGGCTTCTTCCCTTATATACGATGACTTAGATAGAGCCTCCTTCTTTGATCCATTCATTGATAAAGTCTTCGGGGGCTATTTACCTTTTGAATCGACAGTAGAGTAGGTTTGATCTTGCTTTCTACCTCAACAGAAAACTGTTGAGTAACGGCAGCAAGTGATTGAGTTCAGTCCCTTTGAAAGAATTGACCGAGGAGCCGTATGAGGTGAAAATCTCATGTACGGTTCTGTAAAGGGACAGTAAGGGTGACTTATCTATCGACTTTTCCACTATCAACCCCAAAAAACCCAACTCTACCTTACGTAAAGTTGCCAGAGTACGATTAACCTCTGGATGTTGCCTTCTTCAATTCCATTCTTCGTCTCCCTAGTCGAAGTCTTCTTGCTGGCCCAACCCAACATGCATTTTAGAGTGCCGTGCCAAGGCGATAGGCGCTCCGTAGTCACGCATGATCGCCAGAGCCTTTCTTGGTCCTCCGTTTTGGAACACTTTACCTCATCTGTCCTGTGACCTATCCTCAGCCTCAGTCGTAGCCCGATCCACTCTCTTTTTCCCAGCAAGTGAATGCGAGTCCAGTTCACCTTCGGCCTCGAAAACCAGTTAGGTACGACTTTCCCAATCTCGACGATTCCCGAGATAATAGCTATTATTCTTTTAAGTTACCCATTATTTGAAGTTAGCCGCCATGGTGAAATTGGTAGACACGCTGCTCTTAGGAAGCAGTGCTCAAGCATCTCGGTTCGAATCCGAGTGGCAGCATTCTCGGCTACCAAGCTCAGCTAGGAGGAAGCGGGTGGTATTGGTCTGGAATTCAAATCACCAAATAAGTACTTTGAATCTCGAATTGACATCATAGTAGGAGTGAACTAGCCTGATCAATAGTCGAGAAAGCTTAAGGCCCAGTATGGATTGTCAAGCTCTAGTGGATGGGTTTGCTAGCTGAACGCAAGGATAATTCATCTACGTAGCTAGTTGGTTATGGTGGCGGAGAAGCCCCTCTTTGATTGCGCTCCTTTACTACTTTATTTAACTCGGGGTTCTGCCTAAAACCGGTATCTTTCTTTATACGCAATTGTAAAGGAGAGTAACGAGGACTGGGATTCCCGCAATAAAAGAGGAATGTTCAATTATTTATTTGCTATATTGAACTTGTTTAAATTACTTGTTGATTTGATTAAAAAAAATGTTGATTTTTTTGTATGGGGGGCACGGCTGGGAGCCAGCACCCCCACCCCCTAAATCGTGAACCAATCCGGCGCCCTCCCATACAACCCAAAATCGGGCCGCGCCGAACGTCGTGTGTGTGTGTGGGGGGGGGGGGGGGGGGGGTGGGTGGGTGGTGGGGGGGGGGGAGTGGAGATGCTCTAAGCATATATTCAACCGTTCAGTTCCTGCTGTGAGTGTGACAAGCTAGCACAAACGTCCGCCCTCTTCCAACCTAGGTTCAGGAGCATGGATACTGCAAATGCAATTAGTAATACTCCTCCGTCTCAAGATAAGTGACTTGGATTTATCCAAATTCATATGTATCTATGTACTGAAACATGTCAAAAAAAAGAAGACACATGTTTAAGAGTGTCCCGAAATGTAAATCTACGAAAATCAAGGGGGAATATTTCATAGAAACTATTCTCACTCACAAACCAAGAAATAAGTAAAAAACACATTTTTCAAGAAAATATTATAAAACAGGGATGTTTGCAAAAATAATCAACAAAGGAAAACAATATAGTACCCCAAATTTGTGGAAATTTGAGCCCTCACCAACAGTTTATACAAGAACAAAAGTATGAAAAGATATTTTTTGGTTTTCTAACAAATAGTTACTTTTCTAGATCTGGAGTATTTGATTTTGCCTTTTCCTATTTATTTTTGTTATTGACCTTTTGTAGGGTTTCCACGAGCTTGATTTGTTTTCATTTTTTCCATGTTGGATTTCTTATAGTGCTTTCGCAATGACTTAGTTCCGACTTCCACCAAATACTTAATTTTATACCGATGTCACGTTTTGTTTTAACACTCCAGAGCTGGTGAGAAGTCATTCGTCAATCCAGCTAGAGTACATGCCTTCCCCATTTTTTCATTTGGCATAGGCTGCATGCGTGATTAGTTTCTTGCATTGCCCTACTGGTTTGTTTTCTGTGAAAGGCATTTTTATTCTCTCTTCTTCATTAATAGAGAACTCGCCCGGTAGGTCTTGTGCTTTCCGTTCGTTTTCAGGTATGGTTCTTAGAAAATATTTGACTGTTTCGTGATTGCACTTGCTGACCTAAGAAGCTACACATACTTTGTGATAAATTAACAAGCCAGGAAATGGAGACAGCTCAACTGAAATTAAAAGTATGCTTATAATATTGATCTCGCCGCGCAGCAACTATGCAGATCAATGCACCATTCTGAAAAAAGAGACAGTGTGTTCGTAGTGCTTTGCATCCTGCCAAAGCGCGTGATTCAGTTTCTCATGTCCTAGCTAGTTGATTAACTTGCACTTGTGGCCGAAAGGGAGTAACTTGTAAGCAAACTAATTACGTAGGATTTTCTCTTCAGTCCTGTGCAGCATCAAATAAACGGTGTACTCTAATCATCGAGTATTCTCCCATCTACTAGCTCTGCCGATCGACGAACTACTGCAATGACGACACTGCTGCGCGTACGTGCTACCTCCGCGCCGACTTGATCTTGCTACATCCGTCTTCGGCTCCAAACGGATTATCATATTCACGTACTTGCTCCGTTTTAAAATGCTCCCTCCGTCTGAAAAGTCTGAAAATAGATGTCTCAAAGTTTTCAAAATTTGGATGTATTATAGCGTCTGGATACATCCAAATTTAGACGAATTTGCGACATCTATTTTAAGACGGAGGGAGTATAAGATGTTTCAGTTTTTTTATATAAAATGTATATATCTTGACATCTTTTAGTGTCAGGTTTGAAGCAAAATAAGTGAACCTATAAACTAAAAAGTATCTAGATATATGCGCTTTATAAAAATACTAAAACATTTTATATTTTAAAACAGAGAGTAGCTATACAGTACTCTCTCCACGGTAGAGTAGCTCATACAGTATTCTGTGGAGTCTTTTGAACATCTTTTCATTTCCTGCCCAGTTGCATGTATCATTTGTTTTTTTTTTTTTGCAAATGACATGCCTCCACCGTCCAATATTACTACTCCCTCTGTCTTAAAAAGATGTCTTAGGTTTGTCAAAATTTAGATGGATCTATATACTAAATAATGTCTAGACTCTTTCAAAATTTAACAAATTTGCGATATCTATTTTGAGACGGAGGGAGTAATATGTTTCGAAATTGGCTAAATGAGATTGATAAGAAAAATAAGGCTAGATTACGCATTGGTGTATCGGCTTTATGTTGGTTCATTTAGATATCAAAAAATAACATTGTCTTGAACAAACAAACAAACAAACTGGTACTGATTTTATGCAGGTTATTCTGCTGGCAATACATTGGATTCAACTATGATCTCACCTTGTGGAGGATCAGCGGGAACCCATGGCTGCTGGATGCAGCCAACTCCTCATGGTCGGCTCGGGAATTCTACTTTCGGGCTACTGGCTTGCGGCAATACTAATAGAATCAAAGATGGAACTAAGAAAAAAGAATCAAAGATGGATATAATCATGTTGCTTATCATCTTTAGATGGTTGATACGTGTATCAACCTTAACTGATCCATAATTTGTAAAACTTCGTTTCCGCTGAACTATGCAATAAAAAAGTTGTGAGCATCAATTGATGCAGAGGCCGGAGTTTCGCCTACCCATTTCGGAAAAAATACTGTACTCCCTCTGTCCTAAAATAAGTGATGCAATTTTGTCTAGACGTGCATGTATCTAGACACTAAAACACGTCTTGGCTTATGCATATGCAAACAAGGATGGGTCACTTATTTTAGGACTGAAGGAGTATTATTTTCCATGCATGTTCCAAGACGTCAGGGACGAAATAAAAAGACTGACATTACGAATGCCATAAATAAAATAAACTCTCCCCTGCATCGCACACAGAGCGGCAATCATTTCGCTTTACCTTCCAACAAATGTCGTGTTATGTTTCAACACTGCAAAGAGCTGGTGAGAAGTCATTCGACAAATCTAGCTAGAAGACATGTCCAACCCATTTTTTTCTGAGCATGGAGCTACAAGCATAATCAATCTCTTGCCTACTGGTTTGTTCTCTGTAAATAAAAGATACTTTATTCTCTCTTCTCGGTTAATAGACATTATTTTGGAGGAATCTATGGCCGCGGACGAGGCCGGTCTGAACCATTGAAAACAAAAAACCAAGTTACAAAGCCATATACATAGCCAAAAGAAAATAAAAGGCAAGCAAAGCACGTCACCAAAGAAAGGCCATGGCTAAAGAAGAAGGAAGAAGACTATACAATTTAGGTTAAATGTGCAAACATACTGCCCAATCTTGTTGGAAATCATTGTTAGATTGCTTTGAGCACATGTGAGTCCAAAGAAGGAAATCTTCCGACCAATTTTTTGGTGATTAACGAATTTATTTTATTTATTGATATTCCCTGCAATTTAAGGGTAAACAATTAACCTGTAAACTCATATTGAAGATGGCTTCATCTTTTGGATATTGAAGATGCATGTAAACAAAAATATTGGAAACTAAGTGATGTTTTTCTATTTATATCTTGAGAGGATTGTCGTACCGAGGTGGATAGAGTGTGGAGTAAAACTAGGTTCAAACTAGAACCAATATATTTAGTTGTACACAACCACCAAAATATGGATGAAACCTAAGATGTTTTTGTGGTATAAATTATATTAATATTTCTAAAATTGCAGGCATATTTTATTATGAAACCATTGGAAGGTAGGGGCATTTTTTCGAATGGAGAGCGGCCTTGCATCCGGGATGCAAGGTAGGGGAATATGTGCTAGTTTAGGCTAAATGTGCAAACATACGGCCCAATCTTGCAGCAAATCTTTGTGAGATTGCTTTGAGCACCACATGTGAGTCCAAAGAAGTAAATATTCCGTGCACCTGCATAAGACTAGCCGAATCTTCATCCCTATAAACCTTTGCATTTTGCCTCTTCCAAATGGTCCGATGAGCACATATGATGATTGAAGATATTTGCAAATAGCAGAGACAACCAATAGATGACAAACATGGTCACTAGCGTCAATATTATCATGAAGAGCAGTGATGGCTGGTCAGAAAGGACAAACGGACGAGCCGTGAAGCAAGAGGTGCTCGGTGGTCTCGTCCTCAGGAAATAATGGGAAAGCCTGAGAAGTCGCAACACCACTCATGAAGCATTGCTGGTTTGTGAACAGCCTCCCTTGATCGGACAGCCAGAGAAACAAGCGGGCAATTATTCATCGAATTATTTTTCCAAGTCAATGTTGTGAAGGGGACCTTTGGCTTAATAAAAGTTCATGTGCATCAATTGGTGCAGAGGCCGGGGAGTATTACCCCCATTCTGAAAAAAGTTTTGTGAAGAGGACCTCCTGCAAAGGTTCTAGAGCTACAAACTATGTTGATTTGGTGGTTAGAGGCCTGCTGGGACATGATATCCTAACGTCTGCAACATGTACATCTAACACTACAAATGCTAACAAATATTGCGGGTTATCAAGCTCCGTAGCTGCAACATGCGAGAGGAGTGCACGCTTAAGGGAAAGGTTTAAAGGGACTGAGGAGCAAATCGATGCGACAAAACAATTAGCTGTGGTAGCATGAGAGATGAGGGTGAAGATGTCATTAGTACAAACGCGTTACTTAGAGACGTCAATTTCCTATGGGCCTCAGCCGGTTTCTCGTTTCGGCTCAAGCGCATAGCTTCTAAGAGCACACCACCTGAGACGGGTTTTCTTTGCGGCTCTAAGATATGAAACCTTAGATGGTGCAAAAAGGAAAATACCTCTAACATGTACGAGATCGAGACGACCAATATTTCTGACCACTTGTAAGAACTCCTCAACCTCAGATGGCCTATACTAGGGACCGTATCCAATAGTCAGGCGACCTGAGTCGGATTCTAACAAAGACCGTCTCCAGAACTAGTGTGCCTTGAAGCGGATTTTAAAGTGACCGTCTCCAGTATGTGTAAACAATTTTAAATAATAGCATACTAATTCGAACTCGATCATAGCTGATATGACACATAATCATGATTCAACAGACAGGTAGACATATTAACTAAAGAACTTATAGCAGCTCGATCACGACAACATTAGCCAGATAGTTGGAGAAATCCATATAAATTTATCCATTACACGTTATGGCAGTACATATATACAAAGAGCAGTCCATAAATCAATCGTCTAACATAATTAGTACTCTCTAGCAAATCAGGATTGTATTTATAATCGGTCGCCCGGTGGAAGTTGCTGAACAATATGTACCTCTCCATTATCTTTTTCATCAAACCAAAAAAGGACAATGCTATCCTGCTTTAGATTGAAGCTTCTCACAACCTTCTCCCATCCAGTCGTCAAGATTGCATTTGACCCAGCTCCTATCTTCATCCTAACTATCTTTAGCTTTTTGCTCTTCATTTGCCAAACATGGACATCAATTGGTTCGTCAAGGCAATTCTTTAGGTATTTTCTTGTGAACTCAGCTCCAAATTTCTGGGCAAGTACAGAGAATTGAAGAATTAGTATGCTTGCCATTACTGAAAGTATTTAAATATCACAGGGTAGCTTGTTGATAACATGATCAAGAATATATCATCTTACCATCTTGCACTTCTTTTTTATGACAGATGAGTAGGGCAGCCTATAAACGTAGTACTTGATTTTTGGTGGAAATTCGGGTTCACACCAGTTCTAAGAGGAAGTCTACATGAACTTCTTTCAGATATATGTCGTTTCCAAAAAAGCTCTGCTTATCAAAATCAGTGTTCCCTTGTGTTGAGGCCCTGATGCAACAACATATAAAAATTTCAATGTCGTGGAATATTAATGTCTACTGTCTAAACGCATACAAAACAGATGACTGCAATTTTGATGTCCTTTTGATACCTCTAAACAAAATCCTCTTAGTGGACTCTTCATCTATTGACTGGAATTCAAAACCACCAAAGTTAATGCGAAAAATATCGTCGCTAGAGAGCGTGACTGCATCGTCACTACATGTTCTCATATGTTAAATAGATACAAGCTGACTAATGAAGTTACAACTAAAATAGACCAATGACGTGACAATTAAATCTCTATTTATGTAAGTGACAATTAAATCTCTATTACTAGAAGTAACAATTGCAGATTTTGAGATTTATATAAGGGGAAAGAGTTTTTTGAGAGCCTCCGTGGATAACAACAAATGCCAGAGACACGTCGAGATACAGATCTTGCTAGATCTGGAGATCCGCGAGAAGACCAAGCCGCCGATCTAATGGATCGGCAAGCACACATTTCCATCAGCTTAGAGACGCCGCTGTGAAGGTCGCCGTCGGTGTGGGAGAAGAGTTGAGGCAAATTTATTCGTCCGTGCGTCGCTCCCACCACCCTAATGACACACCACGACAAAAATAACCTAACCCTAACTACAGAACGGAGGAACGAGGTCCCCCTCCCTCCTAACACCAGAGCAGCATGGAGGGAGAGGGGACTCACGCTATGGCCGGTGGAGATTGGGGAATTTTTTCCGCCGTCGCCTCTCGTACGGGAGAAGGAGGACCGACATGAAGGTCAAAAATTCCAAGGGGAAAAGAGTTGGGACAGATGCAGGCCGGCTGGGGGAGGCTCTCCCGATGGCGTCGTCAGGTCTTTGAAGTTCGGTAACCCTAAAGCTTAAATTCGAAAAGAAAAATGGCAAATTCCATGGCAAAATTCCTAAATCGAAGCTGCTGATTTAGGGTTTTTTGGCGTTTGGATTTCATGCATACCTACCTGGACGACGAAAGGGTCCTCGAAGGTGAGGGAGAGCGTCCTCACCACAGGGGACATGAGGTAGCGGTGGTGGAGAGCCAGGGGACCGGAGGCGGCGGTGGTGGACGGCGGCGGTGGTGGATATTGTTCTTGGCGGGCGAGGAAGAACAAAAGTAGCAGAAATCTAAAATATTTGTCCAAACATTTTTAGATATTTGGCGCCAAGTACTAGCCTCAAACAGCTGCAAGTGTAAAAAGTCTCCAAGAACGCCAGTTCTCCGAATATTTCACATTTTCCCACCAAATACTTGACGACTAGTAATTTAAAAAGAGCTAATATTCAGAACTCCGGCGTTTGATTATCCTAAAATTTGAGAATTATTCAGAATTTAAAGCAAAGAAAGGTGTGTATACATGCTTGGTAGAGTGAAATTGAGTCCCCCTTAAACTAAATGAGGTTCATAAATTGAAGAAAATAATTGGCATAGTATAAACCTTGGATCTTTGCCCTAAAAGGCATGACGACTAGTGTGCATGCGCTTTGCTGCAGAGAAATAAGGTGCAAGTGTTTTGAATTTGGCTAATTTAAATGTTTATTTACGAAGTGAGATCATTTGGTTACTTAATTATGAATTTTTCACCAATATAACATTTTTTCATGTATTCTTTGAAGGAAATCTCGTTGAGTGAATATTCGTATATCTAGGTATATTCTGAACTCCGGATTTTGTTAATCCTAAATTTTGAGAGTAATAAGTTGCAACAGTTTTGAATTTGACTAATTCAAATGAGGTTCATACCATGCTGCAGAGCAATAAGCTGTAATTGTTTTGATTTTGACTAATTCAAATGTTTAATGCCAATGTGAGATCATTTTGGGCCCGTTTGGCATCAAAGTATGGCATTAAATACTTTGAGGTGTTTGGATCCATAAATAATATGGTTTCAAAACTGAAGTATTCTCCAAAACTATGGATCCATCAAATAATATAAGATAGTGTGCATGAGCATGATCAGTAATATAATTGAACACTAGAAATTTTAAGAATCTCCATATAAAGGAGTAGATTAATATATGTATACGAGGTTAACGAGTAATATATTGTCTTATATGCAACAAGGGTAATAATTAACTAAAACAAAATAAAAGCAGGGGAAACTGCAGGGAGGCTGGGACACGGATACGCCTAGCAGGGACAACAACAGGAGGCCAGGACAGCCTACTCGAGGGGATACATGTAAGTAATGACATATTCCTGGAGGAATTTGCCGAAGGCTGTGTGCCACGCCATGGTATTCGGCTGATGCCTTCGGCCTCGGCTTTTGCCAACGTCCACCGCGTGCTGGATCATGCTATCGAGATCCGTGTCGATGCCTCTGCCACAGAATGGAAAAAATAGTTTTCTTCTACGGTAGAAAGGGATTTTCCCACACCGTAGCCTCCTCAGCATGTAGCGGCTCTTGTTGTCCCTGGAGTACTTGCTATCGTCCACTTCATCAGAATTCTTCTGTTGATTTTTAAGAATATAACTTAAAACTCATACATATGATTGAATTGTATTACCACTCAACAAGAGATAACATATATGTAAGACAATATTAAATTGATATCAAAGAGAATGCATCTCAGCAATAGTTTGCTCATTTTATATATTATTTCATCTCAACAAAATGAATTAATTGGATAAGAGTATATGTAGAACAAATATTGCGGCCTCATATGTTTCTTCAGGGATAGCATAAGAGAACCGAGTATCAGTTGTACAACCTATTGTTCTTGTACATTGCCCCGGGTTTGCTAACTCATCTGTGAAAAAATCTGATCCCAATGTGTCTACCTCTCTTTTGGGCCAAATTTGAATCATTGGCCACAATAAGAAATTCAAATGTAATCCTATGAAAAAATATTCAGGGATATACATATTCAGGTAAAAAACAATTCTAAATATTATGATTAGAAATAACAAAAAACCAAACAATCTTAAGGTACATGTAGAAACAACTTATGATCAAAACCATGCATATACATATGCATCATACAAATCATTCAAAGATCATAAATATAGTTCTATATGAGAATAAATTAAGGTCCTCATAATTTTTTCCTGAGATGGAGTTGGCGAACCAAAGTAATTCTTATACACTTTGAATGTATGCAATAACAATTCAAAGATCATAGTTCTATGAATGCAGAATAAATCTGGTGGCTTCATAAGTTTCTTCAGGGATGTCGTTAGTGAATCAAGTACGAATTACACAACCTATTGTTCTTGTACATTGCCCCGGATTCGCTAACTCATCCCTGAAAAAATCTGATACCAATGTGCCTGCCTCTCTTTTAGGGCAGATTTGAATCATTGGCCACAACAAGAAATTGAAATGTAACTACAACAATTCGAAATATTATAATTATAAATAAAAAACCAAACAATCTTTAGGTACATGTATAAACAACTTATGATCAAAACCATGCATATACACATATGCAACATACGAATCATTCAAAGATTAGAAACAATTCAAAGATCATATATATAGTTCCATATGAGAATAAATCAAGGGCCTTATAATTTTTTCAGAGATGGAGTTGGAGAACCAAAGTACCAACATCACAACCTATATTGTTTATGTATATTGCTGTCTCAGGTTCACCAACACATCTCTAAAAAAAGACACAATCATATGTGTCTCCCCTTGCACTCTTTTGGGACAAATTTCAATCATCTGCCTCAATGAGAAACAGTTCAAAGATCATAGTTCATATGGGTAGAATAAATCTGAGGCCTCATAATTTTTTTAGAGATAGAGTTAGTGAACCAAAGTACCAATTGCACAACGTATATTTTTGTACATTGCCTCAGGTTCACTAACCATCCCTAAAAAAATTGATATCATCATATATATGTGTCTCGCCTTGCACTCTTTTGGGGCAAATTTCAATCATCGGCCTTAGTACGGAATAGAAATGTAATGTTATATGCATGTTCTATATCCAAATCAGCACTCAGCTAGCAAACCCTAAAACCCCTAAATCAAATGTTATAGATCGATTAAATTTACAGCATAAGAAGAACCGTATGAACAACAACAAGTTAAGAAAATGTAAACTTACTAGATGGCAGATGAGCAGATCTAATCAAATTTCCAAAACAATCGATCATTCAAACCATATATATTCTCTACTTTCAGAGCAAAAGAATCTATAGACGATTGAGCAAATCCTACGTATGAACAGCGAAATCTGCGGCTACGACTAGAGAAGCTAGCAAAGTAGTATCTCGGATTCCTCATCAGAGACCTCCTCCTCGAACTTGTCGTTCTCCGCTATTGCGTCGATGGTTTCATGGTGGAGGATGGGGTCATTAATGTAGAGCACCGGATTGCGTCCGCCTATCGCCGCATGCCCCTCATCCAGATCTTCTACTGGCACCACGACGTTGTCGGCCTCGACGGCACGGTGACGAGCGGCGTGTGTGCCTAGAGAAGCCTCATCCACCTGTTCGGCGATGACCGAGCCATCTGCTGCTGTGCCTCCAACTGGCTTCACCTCCGCTGGCTCGTCTCCACACGTATGCTTCATGGCGCAGCTAGGGAGGGCGGTGGTGCAAGCGAAGGATCTTCGGTGCGCGCGGAAGGTGTAGATTGGGGTTTTGTGACTAGACAAATTGGGAAAAATGACATGAGCTCGTGGAAGAAGAAGGCTGAGCGAGTTTATATACGCGGGACCGTTGGTAGTCCTCGAGTGGACACGTGGGTGTGGACTCGTGTGGGTGAGGGGGTAGCACGATCTCCACTTTCTAGCTGCATTAACAACACGCGCATGCTTTCCCTAAAAAACACGCGAATGCTATCTCGGGAACATGCGCGACGCCAGTTTTCGAGACGAGCGGCATAATGATGCGCTTTAGTAGACACCTAGAGGCGATTAATATTTCTGACCAGCCGCGATTGAGTGATCTAGAGAGACAGCCAATAATTTCCGTCGTCTCAGGTTCAATTTAGAAGCGGTTTCTTTTATAGACCAGCTGAGGGGGGGGGGGGGGGGGGGGGGGGGGGGGCTCGTACTAGAGACGGTGCAGACCGCCTGAGGTTGATGAACACAGCCAGTGATTTGTATTTTTTGGCGTAAACCGGCTCTATGCACAGTTTTTAAGTAACGAGTTTATACTAGTGTGTACTTAGAGTCTATCTCTCGTGCTTTAATCTCTCTAAATGAATGAAAGTTTTCTTGTGATCAGGGCAAGTTTGATAAAGGGTTGTAGAAAAAAGTACATACATCATATTATCTAAGTGCTAGCCTAATTTTCTACCCTAATTTCGGGGTAAATCCGAACCGTGGTATCTTTTACATATTGATCCCGTGGACATAGCACCTAAGCGCATGCATCCTGTGACACGATATGGGAAAATTACCTCGTTCCTATTATTCCCTTTAGGTATGGATCTTAGAAAACATTTGAACCCTTCGTGATGGCATTTGCTGACCTAATTATTAAGAAGGCCAAGGATGATACTTACTTTATGATAAATTAACAAGCTAAGAAATTGAGACAGTTCAACTAAAGTTACAAATGTATATTGCTCCCATGGGCCATGGCACAGAAAACTAAGAAGCATCCGTCATTGATTCATTCTACGAAGATATAGCATGCATGCATGTAAGTGTATACTGCTTTGCATGTTGCCAAACCATGTGATTCAGTTTCTCCGGTTGTAACGAATTAATCACTCCTCTATATGTAAGTTTTTTTTTTCTTTAGGCATATGCAGAAACAACAATCTACCCAAATGACCGTGAATTTGGAAGGAGACGAAGAAATATTGGACTTTAGCCCAATCTAAAAGTGTAATTGATGCCCCTCCATGGACTTACCACAGCGAAACTCGTCGCTAGGCCGTTGGATGCTTGATTTGGGTGGATGCATACTCTTTCATGTTTCATTTACTGCCAGGACATCTCATCTTAGTTGGTGCAGATCCATTTTTACATCAGCGTGCAAAGTATTTAATGAATTTTCTTCCTAAAATTAATTTATATACTCCCTCCGACCCAAATTAGTTGACTTGGTTTTGTCTAGATTCGGATGTTTCTAGCACTAAAACAAGTCTAGATACATTCGAATCTCGACAAATCTAAGTCAACTAATTTGGATCGGAGGAGTAGTATCTATACTCCACCTAGCTGTTCGCAGTTTTGCAATTAAGGTACGTAGATAAATATTAAGTCTTACATCTGGATTTACTCTTCAGTTGATGTAGGAATTTCAATATATACTATGAGATTTTGTCCGTGCTTGTCCTTGGTGATGTTTCAAATTAAGCACAATCGTACAGATTTTGTATGTTGTAGCATTTTTAGTTTCGCCTTTTTACACATAATGTTCAGTCTTGCCTAATGGTGTTTTTGTTGTTGCTTGCAAGGTTGGTCTTGCCTAATTTCTGATCGAGCATGTCAGTGTAAGGGGGAGATTTTAAACCAAGATAAATACACATGGCAATATGGAATCAAGGATAGTCAATGAACCTCTCAATATGGGTGTTGTCGATAATAAGGTATAGCTAGCTATGTATTGTAAAAAGATGCTACATGTATTCAGTTGGTCCATTAGCTACATAAAAATCTAGCTGCATATATATCTTTGTTGTGCCAGCTATGAATTTCGTGTTGTCATGTTTGCTAATGAAGAGTGGCTCAGTGAATGTTTTATTGCAAAAATTTCTAGGTACATATTAATGCTTTGTACGACAATCGTGTGGTGCAAATAAGTAACTTACAAATTTAGTTCTCGAACCCTTTTTTTGGTTTCACCTACATTAAATGTTGTAGATGTATACTATTCATTGGCCTTTATATTACTGTCAGAGGGACAGAAATATTTCATGGAACTGCAAGACGGTGGGATGCACACTTTCTGTATCAATGTAAGGAACATGCTTGTCTATGTATTTTGTGTGACTTCCGATACAGTTGAAGTGGTGGTGCTACTTTCCGATGTTGATTTTTTTCTAAGGCCAGTCCTCTTTTCCATATTTGCATCTGATATTTTGTGTTCATTGGAGTGATATTTTCTATTCTATACACACCGGTCGGCACTAATAAGAATTTTATAGTACCAATTGTATATATTTAAGTTTTCTGTTCTAAATATAGGTATAATATCAGGTGATAGGCTATATAAATATTATGCTCTACTGGCTAGGTTAGTTTCCTCCCTCACTTTCTTGGCATCAGAGTATATCC
Source organism: Avena eriantha (assembly GCA_910589775.1). Classification (NCBI taxonomy): domain Eukaryota; kingdom Viridiplantae; phylum Streptophyta; class Magnoliopsida; order Poales; family Poaceae; genus Avena; species Avena eriantha. Next base: position 465,730,212 of record OU342741.1, read on the forward strand.
ATTGGAAATATTGTTAGTTTATGCTCAGATGGAAGAAATAGCTGATTTGAAATCAAAAATTTGCAAGCATAGATAATTTGTAATTGTTCTTTACAGGTAATTGTTCTTTACAACAGTATACCTTTCCTCTAATGTTGAAGAGTGATGTGCTTACTTAGGTTTGGTTAGTAGGACTGTCGGAGATTCGTTTGCCAGCACTAACAACAACCTGAATTGGTGCACGCGGTCTCAGTGGCTGTTTGTGGCGTACTGCAGGTGTGCTTCTGTTGGTTGCAACCTACCGTGTTTTTTTTGTAGATTGTCATCATGTCCTCCTCATGTGGCAATCCTCGTGGTAGAAAGATACATATAGTTATCCAGTTCTCTGTCATGGCTTGTATACATATATTTTTTCGTCTTAGAGCATTAGAGATTTTACTTGGCATAGAGATTTCAACTTAGAGCATTTGCTCCAAGATCTGTGGGCGGCGGTGCTGGATCCGTCGACATTGCAGCTGGATCTGTTAACAGAGGGGCAAAGGAGCAAGATGCCAGTGAATTTTGGATGGGTGAGGCTCAGGGCGACGCGGACATGCAGAAGGGGTCGTGGATGTGGAGCACTTGAAGAATAGGATGAGGAGGGTGATGCCCAGGTGCCGAGGACCAGATACAGATCAGCAGCACCGGTGGCCATCGAGGCCACCTTCTCCGCCCCCATCTCCAGCGCACCGCCGTCTCGCTGCTGCAGACCTGTGCTCGCCAAGGTTTGGCATGTGATCCTGTCTTCCCATTATGTTTGCTTGATTTAGTGCTTTGCACTCATGTATGTCCTTGATTTGGCTCGCAGTCCATGCATCGGGATTTGGCTCGCATGTCCTTGCTTTGCACTCGTGTATGTACACAATACTCCTGGCATGAAGTACAGTAATCCTAAAACTAATTGGCACTAATTGGATTGACACTTATACTGGCACTAATTGGAATGAAGCTTATACTGAACACTATCAGTAGTAATCCTGGCACTAATTGGATCGAAGCTTATACTGGCACTAATTGGAATGAAGCTTATACTAAAAAAATATGAGTAGTAATCCTGGCACTGATTAGGATGAAGATTATACTCTTATAGTAGTTACTCCATAGCATACACAATAGAAATCCTTGCATTATTCTTGTGTGATTAATCTTTGACTACTCTTTGTAACAATAAATTGTTGTGTAGAGTGTTGTCTCTAGGCTTGTGTTATTTAGTGCAACACTGCAGCTAATCTTTGTCACAAAGTAGTTTACAATTGAGCTATTGATTAGAAGAGTTGCGGCTGGATGCTTACCTAAAATTTTTCTTAGCATTAGAAAAGTTATATGTACTCATTCAGTAAACAAGTTGTAGATGGCTCCTCATTCAGTTATTTGAAAGAACAAGGTAGTGAAGAAACTAAAAAAAATACTAAACGAACAATTTGTAGCCGAAGTATTCACCATTCCCTGCCACTCTTTAGTAGGACACAAATTTAACACGTGGAGAAGTGAGATCATTTTATTAAATGTGTGCTGCGGGATTAGTGGTGTACTCATGCATGAACTAGTCCATTGAAAGTAGCCATGCAAAATGGGAGTACCTTGTTCTGATTCATGGCTACTGTTTTGTACTAACGGGACTATCTACAAACACACAAATATTTGCATAAACTTGTGCAATATTCACTTACTTCTTGCTTCACTTGCTTCTTCCTGCACTTGTGAGCTGGTACTCTGAATTTGTGTCCCTGTTATGTATTCATGTTCTCTTGTTTACCTGGTACTCCGAATTTGTGTCGAGACACTTGAATTTTAATTTTTCAGTCTTAGATTATGAGTAGATGGAGTGTTGTTTTCCTCTCGGTACAAGGTTTTCTTATTAACCTTGCTCCTGCCTATCAATATAATCAGGTTCACTGTAGTACTTTCAGTAGTTGGAGTAGAAGTTAATGCATGCATAATAAGGTTCACTTCTTATTGACCTTGCTTATGTATGGGATTTTCTTATTTTCCTCTCACTAGCTGGGAACTTGTGCAATATAAAATGCAATGAGTATGAATGAGCATTTCATTTTCAATGCATGCATAATCAGATTGTCAATATTCAGTAGCTGTAGTATCATTTTCAATATCCCGTCTGTCAAAGATAGCATTGTCAACCTGTTCATTTCATTTTCTCTACTTAGTATGCATGTGCCCCTGTTTACCAGGTACTCTAAGTTTCTGTCCGACCACTTGAAATTTAATTTTAATGTCGACCGCTGCTTCCTTCTCCCAATATGCTTGTGAATGTGCAATTTAGTTTAGCCTGGGGAGGCACATGTGTACTCCCTTGATGAAGTCAAACATGTCAGGTAGCACTTTTGCTGATGACATTTGTGGTACTTTTGCTGATGATGTGCAATTTTATTTTGGTCTGTTTGTGCTCTTGACATTTCGAGTACTTTTACAGATAATGTGTGTTATGGCTAATCTTAGTTTCTCTTTATAAACAACATTCATGATTGGTAGTTGCCTGATGCACAAGTGTATTCCATAGTATACCTGCATGTTGATTCTGATCGTCCTCTCGTTCTTAAGGTGATGGAGTGAAGTTGAGGTCAAAAAGTGGTCACGCCATTCTTGCAATTGAGGTCCATGCCCTCCCGTGTCTTGCTGGATGTGGCGCCCCGCAAAACCACTACTAGAAAATCACGTTGTTTTTGTGCATTGCATCTTCATGACCGCATGCTCATGTCATCATGCCACATTGCATTTGAGCATCGTCATCATCATGCATGGTTTATCTAAAACTATTTTCGAAAAGTCTGTTTTTGTTTTCTAAACGCCTCGTCTTTATTTCAAATTAAAACCCGGCCCCTTCCGGATATTTTCTTTTGTCTACAAAACAAATTACCAAAGTCTATTTCGGACAAAACTAAATAAAAAAACTATTTTTTTCGGACCGGGGAGGCAGCCCAGCCGTTAGGCTAGGCCACCTACTACCCGGCCCGTATAAAAAGACCTAAGCTAACCAAACCCTAGAGAAACCCAACCCTCTACCTACCCTGCCGCTGCCAGCCAACTCTACCCCGCCACCTGCCCGTCCCCTAGTCCCACCCACCTCTTTTCCCGCCCACACCCACCCGCCGACAACGCCGCGTCGCCAGCCCCGCTCCATCCCCCCCGCGTGACCGACAACCACCCATCGAACCAGCCCCACCTCCTTCCGCGTACGATGCACGCCACGCCACCCCACCTACTCGCCTAGCCCCGCCCTCCTGGCCCACCACTCTTCCCCGTCGCCTCCCTCTCCTCACGCAGAGCCCGCGCCGCCGTCGCCTTGCCCAGCGGCCGCCCGGCGGGACCTCCCGCGCCACGTCGGCTCGTCTCTCCTTCCCCACCAACCCAGCGCCGCCGCCTCCGGCCGCGGCCCAAGCCCTTCCACGCCGGCCTTCGCTCTGGCCGCCCTGCGTCCCGCTCGTCCTCGAGCTTCCAGCACCCAAGGCCGTCGCCCTCCTTCCTGAGACGGTGCTCGACCTCATCCCCGGTCTTCTGCTGCAGGGGCTCGCCTCCGCCTGCAAAGCCGCCGTCGGTGCCTCGATCCATGCCGGTCCCGAGCTTGCCATCGAGGCGCCTGCGCCTCCTCCGTCAGCCGCCTCTCCCGGCATAGGCGCGTCGCGTGTCCGCCCCGCAGAAAGCCCCCGTCGCCGGCAAGCGAGCCCGCGCCTCCGATGTGCCTCGCGAGCTCGACCTCGTCGTGATGCCTCGCCACCCTGCCCGCCTCCTATTCCCCATGTGCTGCCATCGGCCGCCGCTTCTCCCCGAACCAGGCAACACCTCCACGTCGTCCGCGTCGCCACGAGGCGTGCCCCTGCTCACCTCGAACCAGAGACCGCATTCTCCATCCTCCTATCGTCGAGGTGTCCAGAACCTGCTTGTGCTTTGGTCTCTGTGGGAGTAAGTTGAAACTAGAGACCCTTCTTTTTGTTCAGGTGACACTGGTCTCCTCTTGGTAACGTGAAAGTGGAGTGGCAGTATGGTGCTGCAGCAAAGAAGACCACCCGAGAATGGTGTAGAACGACAATCTAGCTCCGGTACGAGTAAGGTCGTTCAATTGCGGCGTCAAGCATGTGAAGATGGCAGTGCCCTCTAGAGACCTGGCACCGGTTCAAGATTGCGGCAGTGGTGCTCGAAGCTGGAACCCGAGGGTGGTGACGTCCGTCCCGGAGAACCCCCTCGGCAAGGACCGTTTGATGACAAGATCTTCGTCATGGGACACCAAGAACTACCTCACGGATCCGATGCCCGAGAACCCGGACGCCAAGTTCGCCGAGACCCCGGATGCCAAGATCTTCTCCTCGGAACGCCATGATCTCCTTCACAGATCCGAAGAGCCTAAACCGCGGAGTCTGAACCCCGATCCCGCTGAGACTGAACCCGGACCACATCGAACCCCAAGCTCTTCGACCCCTAATGTGAACCCCTTTTCCAAGCCCTATTTTTATAAATGCATTATATAAAATTTGTTGCATTTAAATTGTACATCCCTGCATGCATATGCGGGTGTTTGGGGCTATTTCGGCAATTCATCATAATTAAATATGGAGACTATATGCGGGCTATTCTTGTATTATATCGCCTCCATTTAAATTTGAGTAGCGAACCGATGCCATGTTTCGCCCTATTAATACACCATTTAAATTGTGGGAGTGTTAAATAACTTGAACCATATAATTAATTGTCGGGACCCCGGTTCCGCTTAATACTGCCTAATTGCACCGCATCTGCATCATATCATGATCATACCGGATCTTCTACCGTAGTATTAAATATTGCATCCGGTGTTTCTTCTAGTGTTTGCTTCTTCGCGGACTAGGCCGATGAGTGGATGGGAGTGTCGACAAGTTCTCCGGATATGATCTGTCGGCAGTGTTTCCCAGGCGAGCATTCTCCCCCTTTCTACCTATTTTGCATTTATAGTCTTTATTTCCTCCTATTGATCTATTGCTATCCGTGTCGCAATGCTTTAGTTTCCGTGCACCAGTTATATCCCGTGCAGCCTTTATATTGTCTTGGACACCTCCTATTACCTGTGTTTGGTAGATAGCTGGCCTTGCGAGTCGTAGTTGCTTGCTCAGGTGCGATCTCGTGTTGTCGAGGACCACAGTTGTTGGAATGCTGGCAGATGTTTACGGTGGAGATGCTTAATGGTGGAGATGATCACGACTTTAAATACAACTATTAAAATGGTAGATATAACTAATACAGAGGCATCGGTGGGCAATAGATGTTATTTGGTTCTTCCACGCTCACTTGTGTCCCGTAGGACCCCGAGTACTTGATACCTGTTCCTTGATTTTTCGCACTATCCACATCCGGGAGGCCGTGGAGCCCCCTGAGCCAGAGCTTGATTCATTTCTATTTCTTGGGGCCACAAACTAGTTTGGGGCTTTATTACTATCCTGTACTTATGCCATGCTTTACTGCTTTATTTACGATTGTGCGTGGAGCACCTGTACTGTTTAGGATCGTGACACGTTTTCGCTGTATTGACAAGCCCAATCACACTTTCGGGTTCCCAGTCGTTTACAACCGTCCACACAAACCCTGGGTCCGTTCCGGAGCCGGCCAACTTTGTTGCGGGTAGCTTAGTGGGGTGGCCCCCTGAAATATTTTATGAATCATGTGATCGCTTTGTCGTGAATGCCTCGTTGGATTTTGAGTTGGTTTTTCCAAGGTTGATCAAGTGTGTGTTGCTATTTGTGCACCCCTGCAGGGTAAAACTTTCTGAAAGCCGTGTCCGCGGTTATGGACGACTTGGAGCACAGTATCTCGATTATAGACAAGCATAACTAAATTACTACTATAAATTTGACTTAATATGTGACTAGTAATCAACTCAATTATAACGAAATGGATATTAAAAATGCCAACAACTGGTGGATCTTGGTTGTATCGTGTTCCGATATACCTGCCTAGTAAGTATTACAACTCCAATGGAATGTGATAAAAGTGCCAACAACTGCTGGGTTTTGGGATTCCTCAGGACAATTATATCTGACTAGTAAATGATCCAACTACAACGGAATGTTAACTAAAACTGCCCACTACTTATGCTATCAGGATGACTCATGCTATCTATATCTGATTAGTAATTGCTGCAACTATAACGGAATGAGTAAAATTGCCAACTGTGTGAGTTCCTTGGTCCGACTTCCTCGTTTGGTCTCGAAGGGGAAATACCAGGATGGGTTTGTTTGGTGTTAGCTTCAGGTTGGATCCGAATAGGTCTTTCTTACCCCTCTCTGATAACCGCCAGTTGTACCGGGTCTCTATAGGTGGTTTAGTGCCGCTGCGCTGCCGCTTCAGCCCACCATACCTATGTAGGCGAGAGCCGCCGAATTCTAGCCTTGCCGTGTACTGGCCTCAGTATTGACGCTCCTCTTTTTCCTTTGCTCTTTGTCGGCACCCTTTTTGTTTTAGCAGGTTTGAGATCGACGTCGTTAGCAGGGTTACCCTTCCAGCTTGGCCTGGGCAGGGTTATGGACGCCATTGGTTATTCTTCAGGGCTCTTAGCCCCATTTGCCTCTTGTCCGTAGTCGGACGCTCTATCGTTTTCAAGGTGATTTGGATCTTTGTATTGTATATCTGTATTCTTGACTCATGGAGTCGATGTTGTATATATCTGTTCTGTGGGTCCCATCGAGGACTGTTGTGTAATGGTATTACTTTGTTTTCCACCCGCACGAAAGTGCCTGGTGGGCGTCCTTGAATCGTTTCTATGCGGGTTTGGCGGAAAGGGCTAAAACTTGCATAGGGCCGATTTGAGGGTGTTACATAGTGGTATCAGAGCTCAGCAGTTGCGATACCCCACAAGTCCAGCCTGAAGGATAACCTAGCTAACGGCCAAAGTAGAGTGTCAAAACTATTTTGGAAAAATCGTTTGGATAGATCTGATTAGGTCTGCTTTTACTCCTTATCCCTCTGCTGTTCTCCTCTTACCTCTGCTTGTTTTGAAGCTGCTCTCTTACCTTCTTCTAGTCCAGGATTTATCGTGGGTGGGTTTTTTCCGTCGTACCTCTAGGGTTTCGCTTCCTCCTTTGATAACGGTGTTCTACCATCCGGTCTTCATGCTATCTGAGGAATCCTTCATCTGTTGAACTTCTTTCTGTTCCTTCTCGTGCCTTCCGGTGATTTCTGATGCGACGACATCATCTACGCCAGATCCGATGCAGAGTCTGCATTCCACCTTTGTTTCCGAACCTCGATTGTCGAGATCTTCAGTCTGAGTCCGAGAATGGCTGCACGCTTTTCTACTGATTGTGCGGAGTAATAGTTTGGGTGCGTGATGGATTGGCCCCCATGCCGACTACTCAATCTATTTGCTCTCGTACATTGAAGTGGATAAGAATGCGTCGTTCCTCTCTTTTTATCGAAGCTAGAGGTGGCTTTATTTGTTGATACCTCTGCCTTCGCCCTTTGTTCCCGGAGTGTTCTCCCGACGATCACGGATAACGACCTCTTATTAGTGGTGTTCCGAGGATCTACATGAAGCGAGAAGACCTAGATTGTTGGCCTTGTTCCTCGTACCATGAGGCGGATCTCGAGGGCGAGATCCATTGTTAGTGGTGTCGAATTGTGGCGCCCCGCAAAACCACTACTAGAAAATCGGATTGTTTTTGTGCACTGCATCTTCATGACCGCATGCTCATGTCATCATGCCACATTGCATTTGAGCATCGTCATCATCATGCATGGTTTATCTAAAACTATTTTTTAAAAGTCTGTTTTTGTTTTCTAAACGCCCCGTCTTTATTTCAAATTAAAACCCGGCCCCTTCTGGATATTTTCTTTTGTCTACAAAACAAATTACCAAAGTCTATTTCGGACAAAACTAAATAAAATAAAACTATTTTTTTCGGACCGGGGAGGCAGCCCAGCCGTTAGGCTAGGCCACCTACTACCCGGCCCGTATAAAAAGACCTAAGCTAACCAAACCCTAGAGAAACCCAACCCTCTACCTACCCTGCCGCTGCCAGCCAACTCCACCCCGCCACCTGCCCGTCCCCTGGTCCCACCCCACCCCTTTTCCCGCCCACACCCACCTGCCGACAACGCCACGTCGCCTCACCCGCCAGCCAGCCCCGCTCCACCCCCCCCTCGCGTGACCGACAACCACCCATCGAACCAGCCCCACCTCCTTCCGCGTATGACGCACACCACGCCACCCCACCTACTCGCCTAGCCCCGCCCTCCTGGCCCACCACTCTTCCCCGTCGCCTCCCTCTCCTCACGCAGAGCCTGCGCCGCCGTCGCCTTTCCCAGCGGCCGCCCGGCGCGACCACCCGCGCCACCTCGGCCCGTCTCTCCTCCCCCACCAACCCAGCACCGCCGCCTCTGGCCGCGGCCCAAGCCCTTCCCCGCCGGCCTTCACTGCGGCCGCCCTGCGTCCCGCTCGTCCTCAAGCTTCCGGCTCCCAAGGTCATCGCCCTCCTCCCCGAGACGGTGCTCGACCTCAACCCCGGTCTTCTGCTGTAGGCGCTCGCCTCCGCCCGCAAAGCCGCCACCGGCGCCTCGATCTACGCCGGTCCCGAGCTCGCCACCGAGCCGCCTGCGCCTCCTCCGTCGGCCGCCTCTCCCGGCACAGGCGCATCGCGCGTACGCCCCGCAGCAAGCCCTCGTCGCTGGCAAGCGAGTCGCGCCTCCGGTGTGCCTCGCGAGCTCGACCTCGTCGTGATGCCTTGCCACCCTGCCCGCCTCCTCTTCCCCATGTGCTGCCGTCGGCCGCCGCTTCTCCCCGAGCCAGGCAACACCTCCACGTCGTCCCCGTCACCACGAGGCGTGCCCCTGCTCACCTCGAACCAGAGACCGCATTCTCCATCCTCCTATCGTCGAGGTGTCCAGAACCTGCTTGTGCTTTGGTCTCTGTGGGAGTAAGTTGAACCTAGAGACCCTTCTTTTTGTTCAGGTGACACTGGTCTCCTCTTGGTAACGTGAAAGTGGAGTGGCAGTATGGTGCTGCAGCGAAGAAGACCACCCGAGAATGGTGTAGAACGACAATCTGGCTCCGGTACGGGTAAGGTCATTAAATTGCGGCGTCAAGCATGTGAGGATGGCAGTGCCCTCTAGAGACCTGGCACCGGTTCAAGATTGCGGCAGTGGTGCTCGAAGCTGGAACCCAAGGGTGGTGACGTCCGTCCCGGAGAACCCCCTCGGCAAGGACCGTTTGATGATAAGATCTTCGTTATGGGGCACCAAGAACTACCTCATGGATCCGTTGCCCGAGAACCCAGACGCCAAGTTCGCTGAGAACCCGGACGCCAAGATCTTCTCCTCGGAACGCCATGATCTCCTTCACAGATCCGAAGACCCTGAACCCCGGAGTCCGAACCCCGATCCCGCCGAGACCGAACCCGGACCACATCGAACCCCAAGCTCTTCGACCCCTAATGTGATCCCCTTTTCCGAGCCCTATTTTTATAAATGCTTTATATAAAATTTGTTGCATTTAAATTGTACATCCCTGCATGCATATGCGGGTGTTTGGGGCTATTTCGGCAATTCATCATAATTAAATATGGAGACTATATGCGGGCTATTCTTGTATTATACCGCCTCCATTTAAATTTGAGTAGCGAACTGATGCCATGTTTCGTCCTATTAATACAACATTTAAATTGCGGGAGTGTTAAATAACTTGAACCATATAATTAATTGTTGGGACCCCGGTTCCGCTTAATACTGCCTAATTGCACCGCATCTGCATCATATCATGATCATGCCGGATCTTCTACCGTAGTATTAAATATTGCATCCGGTGTTTCTTCTAGTGTTTGCTTCTTCGCGGACTAGGCCGATGAGTGGATGCGAGTGTCGACAAGTTCTCTGGATATGATCTGTCGGCAGTGTTTCCCAGGCGAGCATTCTCCCCCTTTCTACCTATTTTGCAGTTATAGTCTTTATTTCCTCCTGTTGATCTATTGCTATCCGTGTCGCGATACTTTAGTTTCCGTGCACCAGTTATATCCCGTGCAGCCTTTATATTGCCTTGAACACCTCCTATTACCTGTGTTTGGTAGATATCTGGCCTTGCGAGTCGTAGTTGCTTGCTCAGGTGCGATCTTGTGTTGTCGAGGACCACAGTTGTTGGAATGCTGGCAGATGTTTACGGTGGAGATGCTTAATGGTGGAGATGATCATGACTTTAAATACAACTATTAGAATGCTAGATATAACTAATACAGAGGCATCGGTGGGCAATAGATGTTATTTGGTTCTTCCATGCTCACTTGTGTCCTGTAGGACCCCGAGTACTTGATACCTGTTCCTTGATTTTTCGCACTATCCACATCCGGGAGGCCGTGGACCCCCCTGAGCCAGAGCTTGATTCATTTCTATTTCTTGGGGCCACAAATTAGTTTGGGGCTTTATTACTATCCTGTACTTATGCCATGCTTTACTGCTTTATTTACGATTGTGCGTGGAGCACCTGTACTATTTAGGATCGTGACACGTTTTCGCTGTATCGACAAGCCCAGTCACACTTCCGGGTTCCCAGTCGTTTACAGCCGTCCACACAAACCCTGGGTCCGTTCTGAAGCCGGCCAGCTTCGTTGCGGGTAGCTTAGTGGGGTGGCTCCCTGAAATATTTTATGAATCCTGTGATCGCTTTGTCGTGAATGCCTCGTTGGGTTTTGAGTTGGTTTTTCCGAGGTTGATCGAGTGTGTGTTGCTATTTGTGCACCCCTGCAGGGTAAAACTTTCTGAAAGCCGTGTCCGCGGTTATGGACGACTTGGAGCACAGTATCTTGATCATAGACAAGCATAACTAAAGTAGTACTATAAATATGACTTAATATGTGACTAGTAATCATGTCAATTATAACAGAATGGATATTAAAAATGCCAACAACTGGTGGATCTTGGTCGTATCAGGTTCCGATATACCTGCCTAGTAAGTATTACAACTCCAATGGAATGTGATAAAAGTGCCAACAACTGCTGGGTTTTGGGATTCCTCAGGACAATTATATCTGACTAATAAATGATCCAACTACAACGGAATGTTAACTAAAACTGCCCACTACTTATGCTATCAGGATGACTCATGCTATCTATATCTGATTAGTAATTGCTGCAACTATAACGGAATGAGTAAAATTGCCAACTGTGTGAGTTCCTTGGTCCGACTTCCTCATTTGGTCTCGAGGGGGAAATACCAGGATGGGTTTGTTTGGTGTTAGCTTCAGGTTGGATCTGAATAGGTCTTTCTTACCCCTCTCTGATAACCGCCAGTTTTACCGAGTCTCTATAGGTGGTTTAGTGCCGATGCGCTGCCGCTTCAGCCCACCATACCTATGTAGGCGAGAGTCGCTGAATTCTAGCCTCGCCGTGTACTGGCCTCAGTACTGACGCTCCTCTTTTTCCTTTGCTCTTTGTCGGCACCCCTTTTGTTTTAGCAGGTTTGAGATCGACGTCATTAGCAGGGTTACCCTTCTGGCTTGGCCTGAGCAGGGTTATGGACGTCATTGGTTATTCTTCAGGGCTCTTAGCCCCATTTGCCTCTTGTCCGTAGTCGGACGCTCTATCGTTTTCAAGGTGATTTGGATCTTTGTATTGTATATCTATATTATTGACTCATGGAGTCGATGTTGTATATATATGTTCTGTGGGTCCCATCAAGGACTATTGTGTAATGGTATTACTTCGTTTTCCACCCGCACGAAAGTGCCTGGTGGGTGTCCTTGAATCGTTTCTATGCGGGTTTGGCGGAAATGGCTAAAACTTGCATAGGGCCGATTTGAGGGTGTTACACTAGATTAGGCTCCTTGATGTGACTGGTGGCGGCGAGGTGCCGAGGGAGCCTTTGAGGTGCTGTTGTGGATCGCCAGCGGCCGTGCTGGAGAAGATAAGAACCACAGTGAGACGTGGGTCTTGCTGGCTAGGTGACGTGCCGTACCTTACTAGGAGCGCATGGACTTGGAGGTGCTAGGTAGAACTTTGCTGGGTAGGTGCTGACAAGCAAGGAGCAGGAAATTACAGCCGAGGACCTTTTCGGCGTCCGGGAGTACCTTGCCGGCAGACGAGATTGCCGGCCTCCTGTAGGAGCCTTGGGCGATCAGGAGCAGAGCAGGAGGGGCAGCAACTCCGTGGCTATGACCTTTTGGTAAAAGATGTGTTTTGCTTTGTGTTAGCCTGCAGTAGTACATATGCGTTGTACCTGAATGATTCAACATACTACATTTGCTGAAGACAATCATGTATGCATACCTAATGTACCAAAGAGCAATTTGCTTTGCTTTATGGTATATGACCACCTTTATTTGTTTCCATGTGTTTGCCCCTTTTGCATATTGCTGGTCAAAAAAATCATACTAACTCATGTGTTTTCCTCACCAATTGACTTTGTGTATAAATGTTTATTAATCTGTTCGTGATTTCGTGTCCTCCACCCTAATTTCATCCTATCGACATCATTTTGTAAAACATAAAAATGTATTATCATTTTATCAGTTGACTTTTATTACCATTATACAAAGTGTAAATTGCTGCGAATTTAACTGGATCGTGCGCCAAGGCGCACAACTAAATATAGTAAGTCTAATTCATGCTATTTCTAAGTATGTCGCCAAGATAATGGCCTCCCGTCTTGGCCCATTTATGGACATCATAGTATGAAATTAATGCACTGAGTGTCTTCATAAAAAATGAAGTATCCATGACAACTACATGTATGTGAGAAATATTGCAAGAAAATTCCACCGCAACAAAACTCCTTGCCTCCTCTTCAAGCTTAACATCAAAGGCTTTTGACTTGGTTAGATGGCATTATCTTATGGACCTCCTTTGGCTCTATGACTTACCCGTCAAATTTCGGAATTGGGTGTGGGCGCGTCTTTCAACTTACTCCTCAAGAATCCTTCTCAAAGGAGTGCCATGCGACCCCATAAAACATGGAAGAAGCCTTAGACAAGGAGACCCCTTGTTACCGCTGCTATTTGTCTTGGCCATTGACCCCATAAATTATATCCTCGCAAAAGCTACCTCTCAAGGACTCCTACACCCGTTTGGGGGAAGATCACCAGTGGCTCATACCTCCCTTTATGCCGATGATGCGGCCGTTTTTGTGGCTCCTACAAGGAGTAAATCACTTTTCTCGCATCAACTCTCGTCTCCTTTGGCGTCCTCGCAAAAGCTACCTCTCAAGGACTCCTACACCCGTTTGGGGGAAGATCACCAGTGGCTCATACCTCCCTTTATGCCGATGATGCGGCCGTTTTTGTGGCTCCTACAAGGAGTAAATCACTTTTCTCGCATCAACTCTCGTCTCCTTTGGCGATGCAACCGGTTTAGTTGAAAAAGTCAAAAAATTCTTGTAGTTCCTATTAGATGTGAATGCATTAATCTTGAGGATGTGCTATCCTCCTTACCTGCCTCAAACAACCTTTCCAATGAGATAATTAGGCCTCCCCTTGAGCGTCCATAGGCTAAAGAGGGCGTACATGCAACACCTTGACGATAAAATCGCTGGAAAGTTCGCCTCCAGGAATTGGAAAATGTCAACATGGCTGGTAGAAGAGTGCTGGTGTGGGCCATTCTTACATCACAAGTTATCTACCATATCACCTCTATTGACCTCCCGAAGGAGATCATTAAGATAATTATCTCCCTTCTTTGTTCATACTTGTGGATGGGTTGTGACAAAGTTTCTGGAGGCAAATGTAAGGTTAGTTGGGACAAAGTACGCCACCCAACCAAGATCGGCGGTCTCGGTATTATGCACCTTGAGAAGTTTGCCGCTGCCCTTCGTCTTCGATGGCTATGGCATGAATGTACGGATGATTCCAAGTCTTGGATTGGATTAGGAAACCCATGCAATAGAGAGGACCGATAACTATTTGCGACGACTACAGTGGTGACGGTGGGAAATGGGGAGAAGGCCAAAATTTGGATTTCTCCATGGCTTGATGGCATTTGCCCCAAAGTCATAGCGCCAAAAATTTATGAGAGATAAAACAAGATGAATTGTTCGGTTCGTAAAGTTATTGCAAACAACTTTTGGGGCAACCAAATAGACATTTCGTTTCGCTATGGGAGCTCGTGTCCGGTGTTCCACGGCGCGCATGCATGTGCCCCTCTCTCGGCACTGCCATGTCTCACCGAAACAGACACCAAAGAGCTAACCATACATCCAACTGTTCGGATCCTGCCGTTTGACTGTGACAAGCTATTACAAAACTGCGTCCTCATCCAACCTAGGGAGTACGATCCCTTCAGTAGCATCGATCCTTCTAACTGATTAGGATACAAATCGAGCATGTCTGCTTGTGTATTCAGAAACCGCGAGGAGAAATTAATGTGGATGTCCTATAAATGCTATACTTTTTGTCAATTCGTCGTCTGCAGCTCCATTCTCTATCTTCCACAACGGACATTATGTAACTTCACAAATTTCCTCACAGATCTAAATAGCATATAGTTGACGAGATCACGGTGATCACACACGTAGCGGCCTAATCAGAACATAGAAAAAGAGATGACATGTGTTTAAGAGTATCCCAAACATGTAAATCTACAAAAAAAATCAAGGGGAAAATATTTCATAGAAACTATTCTCATTCGAAATTCAAGAAAAAGATAAGAAAATATTTTTTGAAGAAAATATTAGAAAAAAGGAATGCTTACAAAAATATACAAAGGAAAACAATATAATACCCATTTTTGCGGAAATTTGAGCCATCACCAACAATTTATACAACATACTTTTCTAGATCTACTTATTTTACTATTATATTTTATATTTTTATATTTATGTTAGTTATTCAAAAGTGAGTAGATTTCCCATGACATTGATTTGTTTTACTTTTTTCCGTGTTTGATTTCTTATATAGTGTTTTTGCGTTGACTTAGGTGATGCTACTCTCTGAACATTAGCATACCATTTAGATTGAGGCTAGGCCAATTTTTTGTCCGGTTTTCAAAGCATAGGGTTCACCTCTCGTGATGGAATTCAAAGAACGAATGTTGAATAGGCCAAACTCCGAGGTGAGCAAAATGAACCATTTTATCATATAAAAGACATCAATACCATATAATTCATTATTTATCTTAGCAACTAGGCGCATACAACAACATATATGATAGGCTCTTTTTAAAAGCATGACTTGAGGTAAACCGATAGTGTGGCACTAAAGGAAAGGGATGGGGTGCAACATCTTCATCCTCACGAGAAAAATCTCTATGACACCCCTTGGTATACGACATATCTCGTTTGTCGCTATGAGAACAATATGCCTTGTCTGTCTGTGTGGGGCGAACACCTATTATATGCAAATGGTATTAAGGTAAACTTCTCAATATATGATACTAAAAGAGGCACACCATTCTCGCAAGGACATGTTAATATGTTGTCGAAATGCAAAATAAAATAAGTGACGAAGAAAATAGTGTCCTCTCAAAACATCTAAGAAAGATAAATCACTAAACATTTTAGGACTCTAGGTAATAGTTAAGGACAATGTTGGAGAGGTTCTCCCTTGCCTTCCACTTTCCGAAATAAAAGGTATTGGGTTAATTTGTCTAGAATGAATCTGTTGGTCCCTTCGGGGGGGGGGGGGGGGAGGTCCAAAGCTAGGATGCATACCATTCTATTTGGCACATGGTACGACCTTGAATAAATTTCCAAACATTTCTTGCAAAAAAGAAGATTTCCATACATAGTTCTGCTTCTATTACTATAACATCCCAAAACTTTAATCCAAGCTTATCAAGATCCAAATCATCAAAATTAGGGTTAACAAAAACTTTTCCATTCCAAAATATGAAAGCATTCATGTGTATGTGCATTTAAATTAGGAGTTGTTTTGAATTGCCATGGTTCTGTGATTCATTGCTTGTAAAATGATTCTTAGGTGAAATAAACATCATCTAAATCATTCCCAAACAATTCCCAAAGAAAAAAACTCAAAATGAATAAATGAAGTGAATGGTCATTTTGGCCAAATTAACTATCATGACTATTTTGGCTATTCCTAGTACTCAAAACCTAACATAAACAATTGTGGATCTTTACACCCCTTGCTAGTACACATAATGAGGTACCAAGGCCCACTTTGTGATCTGCTAAAAACATTCAAATACTAATTTTAAATGATAGTTTAAAATTGAATCTATTTCATATGGGAAGATCCCACTATTTCAAAAACCACTCAAACAAGCTCAATTTTCAAAACCCAAGCACCCACAGAGTCTCAAGCTTAGTACTAGCACACCCACCAAAAATCTTTTCAAAATTCAAAAGTAAAGTTCATGCGGCCATTTCATCAAACACCTTGTGGACAGATTTCAAACAAAACCAAATTCACTATTTTGAATAGTGTTCTGGCCAAACTTGTCTCCCATTTGACCCCCGTTTGCTCCCATTGTCTCCTAATGATCTAACCAGGACCTAACTACCCCATCCCCTACCTCCTAGCAACATGGCCATGCCAAGCCGAGCCCCAACTCGCCGGCCGACCATGCCATCAGCCCAGCAAACCACCTCCCCCCTCTCTCCATGTCTAGCAGCTAGCCAGCATCTCACCGCCGCCCACTGTCCCTTCCCCGAGCCAGGCCAAGCCGTGGACCACCGCCAAACCCCCGCGCCCAGTGCGACTGCACCATGCCGAGCACGCGCCAGAGCGCCGCGCCCGACAGGCGTGCACAAGCCGCCGCTCGACCGCAGCCCGCGCCCACCGCGTCGCCACAACCCAGGGGGCACGCCAGACACCCCCATTCGCCGTCCAATGCCTCATAGCCACCGCTCGCCGTCGAAGCCGCCGTCTCTGCCGCTCAGAGCGCCAGCTCCGCCCGACCACATACCACCGCCCCTAAGCCCGCATTAAAGTCCTAGAGCACCGCCAGGAGACCGCGCGTCGATCGCTGCCCACAGCCATATCGCTAGCAGCCCGTAGCCATGTCGCCACCGTCGCTTGGCCATGCCGCGCTGTCCCCCCATCGAGCCTATAAAAGGAGGGCACCCCCAGCCATTTGCAGCACACCACTCAACTCTCCTCACCTCACTGACCGTCCCACACCTCTAGCCGGAGCACGGGGAGCAGCAGTTCACCGGAATCGCACCGGAGCAGGCCGCCTCTAGAGGAGAAGGGCGCCGCTGATTGCGGCCACCCCCAGAGCTTCCTCGACCGTCCCTGAGCTCGCCGTCGACCACCAGTCCGTTTGCCCGCCTCGCCGTCGTCGCTGGAGCCCTGGTACGCCCCCTATGCACCCCCACCGAGCCGCTAGGGTTAGAGCTCGCCGGCGATAGGTCCGTCATTGATGACGATCCCCAGCCGTTGATCCCCACTCTAATCCAACGCTCCACATTGCCCCGTACCGCTTCGCGCGTTATGAGCCACTAACGGGTGGACCCTCCTGTCAGCTGAACCCCGCGCTGCGGAGTGACACTGGGCCGGCCCGTTAGCGTTTTCCGCGCGACCCGGTTAGTTTCAATTAGAGTTATAGATCTCTCCTAATAAAAATAATAAAACAGAAGCATTTGCACCTTGCAACATTTTTATAAAATCAACCAAGATAGAGTTTGAGTTGTTTCCAACTCTAAAAAAATCACATTATACCATATATATCTGAATATGTAATAATATTAAGGTTTACATGCAGTGACTTTGGACTAGTACCAAAATAATGCTATATAGGCATTTCTAGTCACTTTAAATCATTAAATAATAAACTTAAACCAAAGTAATTATGATCCAACCCTTAAATCACATTCCCACATGTTAGAATATGTGGTGATGACATGTGTCCACATGATCCCATATTTTAAGTGGTGAATATTAAATCTTAGTTAATTTTTCAATGAGTAAAAATTACTTTTCTAAATTAAAAAGAATGAAACTATTGAATTAAACTTGTGATGCTTGTGATGATAATTGATCATCAAATGTGTGTCTTAGAATGCTAATTAGACTAGTTAAGTATTGTTTGGTGATTGCGTACTCCGTATGTATTTATACACGATAGTATCGACCAAGTCTACGAGGAGGAGGAGTTCTACCAAGAAGAAGAAGAAAACTTCAACCACTGCACCAACCAGGGCAAGCTATTATTGGCAAGCTAACCCTTGCAAAACTTACTCTAGCAAGCCACCATTAAATATGCAAGCTAACATTTGCATGTATAATTCTTAGCAAGCTAGGATTGAATTAGATGGTTTAGCAAAGATGCTTTAGGCATGCTTGAGTTATATCCCTTTGACTAGTGCTTACTCCAAGTATTATTTTCAAGCTTTAGTTTCTTTACTTTACCTAAAGTTCTTTATTTGTTTTGAAGGTAGCATAAAGAGTATAAAACTTAACCTATTTAGAACCTTTTAGATGTCATTCTATGGCATGAGATTGATCCCATTATTTCCACCTTAGTGAACACTCTTAACTTAGTAGTTTAGAGTAGATCAAAAACTTGAGTCACTTTAGATGGGAACACTTGGTGAAAATGAATTATGAAAACCTTGGAATAATGAGTCATTCTATTGAGACGTTTTGACATGTGTTGAGAAACACAAATGGTTTATGATGGTGAAAATGTTGAGGCATGAGCTTTAACCCCTTTATAAAACTGATGGTTGGATTCAGATGCGATACCATTCCAAATTTATCGTACAACCACACTACCTAAATTGGGTAAGGCTTAGCCGTAAGTTTATATGCATTAGCATTAGTTCCCTCGCGGGAGAGATTTGAGTTGAGGCTACCTCTCAATGTTGGCCACCTATGCAGTGCCCAAGATGACTGATGGTCATGGTTGGGAGGCCATCCTCATAGGAGAGGTGCTTATACTAGGGTGTGTAAAGGGAAGGTTATGTTTGATTATCTGCATACTAAGTATGATGATTTAGGGTTATCCCTGATAGATGTATCGAATCTTGTGGTGAAAGTGTACCACCTCTACAGAGTGTCAAACTATTCGAATAGCCGCGTCCGCGGTTTTGGATAGTTGGAATGGCCATACTGTTTCGTTGTCAGATGTTTTCAAAATGACTTATGAAATGAATGATGAATCTTGACTGGACCACAACAGGGTTGTGTTTATGACAATAGCTTCCCAACTTAAGTGATTTTAGAACTTTATTTTACCTTTCTTTGTTTTAGAACGCAGCTTAGGTTTCAAACTTAACTTTATAGTTAAACATAGAGTTAGCACTTTAACTTGGAACTATACTACGTGTTAGTGGTAGTTTGCGAGTACTTAAAGAGTACTCATGGCTTTTGTCTCTGGCTATTCTCACTATGAAGGAGACTACCAAGATGATGGCCAGCAGGACGGCTATGATAACTAGGACTGTCTTCCTTCGTCAGCATTGCCTGTGCCCCTGAAGATGGACCCCACCGCTATGCTTATCTTTTATTTCCGCTTCTTGTTGTACTAAGACTGGATCATGAGATCCTTATTTGTGTAAGACCTTATGTATGGTTTGTAATGGATGACGTACTGTGATATCCAATCCGTTATGTCTCGCAAAAAATGGTAATCCTGGGATTGCGAAGTATGACATAACGGGCATCTGGGATTAAAAATCCGGGAGTTGACTGTTACACTCATTTAAATTCGAGAACATTCTTCCCTTTGTCAGCAACATCGTCTTTGCCTTATTTATAGAAAAAATCGGCATTTAAAGATATTTCTTATAAAGGGAGTTCATATTGACTCAAGTCGCACCATGGTGATACAAACACAAAGACTTTACACTCTTGCTTTGTATAACAATTTGAACAAAGCCCTTACGAACAAAACCCAAAGTTCTAGAGAAGCGAACACGACATGCATAAAAAAGTCACCCTAGGGTGAAGAAGGGATACACTAGATAATCCTATCCCACATGTATGCTAAAGGAAAATATTCTTTGAGAAACTATTCGGTGAAACCGAGTTACAATAAAAACTTATGTGGATATCATGCTTTAAATTTTCAAAATTCTCGGAAGTAAATATTTGTTAGGAAGTTGACTATATATATAAACTTGTGAAATTTTAGGTTCAAACTCATATTCGTCCGTGAGACAAGAATAAAATTACCTTTGACAAGTTAGCCACCGTATCGATCTCTCCTTTCTTTTCAGCTCTGCCAACGAAATACTCCAACAAGCATGCCCAATTTCCGCGCAGATTCAGTCTTGCTTCCAACCATCCTTGGCAACAAACGGATTTTCAATGCTCGTATTTACAAGAAAAAGGGTGTACATATATTACAAACAAAATAAAAAGAGTGGCATAATGAATTTTGTATATATTTTTTCCACGTGCATCAAATTTTTCGATGAAGGGCACTTTTATTAGAATTAAAAGTTTACATCAAAGTGATACAATCAAGAGAGCCACACCTGGTATTTCACAATGAAGGTGCACACAGCCGAAAGAAACAGAATAGGAGGAAGAAGCAACAACCTCATAGGCAAATCCTAGAATACATGGAATTATAAGAGACGCTTATGGCGGAGGGAGTTTAATCTGCAAACTAGATGCCACCCATGAGGGGTAAAAACCTCTTTCGTCACTTTCTCCAACCGTGAACAAACCTCTATATAGAGGACGCGGTGTACTGGTTTTTGAATAGTAGACCACTCCCAAAATAAGTGTGCACAATGATAAATTACCTGCACGGGAAGACATTTTAGCATATTTTTTTATTATTTCTACATAGCCACAACAACTATAGTAATGCAATCGCTCCCAGTCGTATATGTATCATTTTACTGTTATCGACATCATGCAACCTGTTTTTAAAATATTGGCTACTGAGCATGGTGGATACAAGCTTGAGGCTACTTGGATGGCTGACCTTATAGAATGCGCGAAATGACACTCAAAGAACAAATGTTTGATAGTTTTGTCATGTTGACAGAAGCAACATTTTCTACTTGCTTACTAGTTGTGCCTAACCCGATTAACTTTTGTCAAAATCACACCGCAACAAAGATACCGTGCGAAATTTTTAATCTTCAATGGTATATTCATTTTCCAGATGTGTTCATTCTTACGAAATGTTACATCAAAATGTAGTAGTGCTCTTTATGAGACTTGAATCCCTACTTCCTTTTATGAAGGCCTTTCTTCCACCATTATATTGAGTCTCCACCTTCTACCTTTATGCACCTACTTTGAGAGCATAGTGGCCATTTTTAGTTCTATGTGCATTCTCCCAAAACTAGTTGATTGATGCATAACTTGATATTACTTGTTTTAAACTATTTGTATCTATTCACTCTTATGAACTTTGAAGGTGTCCTATGCATTTATATTTGCTACTCTATGAGGGACAAGCTGAATACTATTATGCTATGTTTTCTTTATGTGAAACAAACAAACGTCTTGCAAAGCATTGTTATTCATGAATCTTTTGTTTGTGCCTTTTCATGTTGCATCGTAGTTTCTTTGTCTTATTGCTAGAACTTTGCCATTCATATTATGATTGAAGTACTATGATCCTAGCTTTGAATGTTTTACAAATACTTTGATCAAGTCTTTGATGGTGCATGTCACCTCAAAAATTATTCTTTCTTTTTATCACTTACCTACTCGAGGACGAGCAGGAGTTAAGCTTGGGGATGTTGATACATTGCAAATTTATCTATAATTTTTGATGTTCCATGCTTGGTTTTATTCACTTTCTTGTGTTTTGTCCACACTTTGGAGTACTTTTCATATGATTTCTTGGACTAACCTATTAACAAGAGCCACAGTGCCAGCTGCTTGCTTTCTACTGTTTTTGGTTCCAGGAAAGTCAGAAAATGAATATTCTCGTAATTGGACGGGACAAAAGCCAAAGTGCCTATTTTTCCGGAAGTCATCAGATGCCAGAATACGAGACGGAGAAGGGCTAGGGGCCGGCCACACCACCTGGCCGCGCGGCTAGGCTTGGCCCGCGCCAGGGGTGGTCTGGCCGACCCCAACACCCCCTCGGCCTCTCCCTCCGCCTATAAGATGCCCTCGGGACGAAAACCCTAAGTACCCGATCAAAAATCTACGAAAGAGTCTGTAGCCGCCGTCATCTCCATCCCTAGATCGGGAGGGATCTGAAGCTCTTCCCGGCACTCTGCCGGAGAGGGGAATTCACCCTGGAGGCCTTCTTCATCACCATGCAAGCCTCCGGTGTGATGCGTGATTAGTTCATCCTTGTACTACGGATCCATGTAGTAGCTAGATGGCTGGTTCTCCTCCTTTGTGCTTTCATGTTTAGATCTTGTGAGCTCCGTTCATGATCAAGATCATCTATTTTAATTCTACATGTTGTGTTTGCAGGGATCCGATGGATATTGAGATGCTATTTCAGATTGATTATTGATTCTATCATGTCTTTGTTATTTGTGATCTTGCATGATTTCCGTTGTTAGTAGCTATCTTGGCCAAGTAGATGCTAGCAACTCCAAGAGTTAGTATTTATGCTCGATAGTGGGTTCATGCCTCTGGTAATCTGGGGAAGTGACAGAAATCTCTAAGGTACTAGATGTGTTGTTGCTACTAGGGAGAAAACAACAATCCTTTGTTCATAGAACAATCGTATTGTTTACTTTACACGCAATTCATAAAGCAATAATCTGTTGCTTGCAACTTAATACTGGAGGGGGTTCGGATGATAACCTGAAGGTGGATTATTAGTCATAGATGCAGTTGGATGACGGTCTATGTATAATGTTGTAATGCTCAATCAAGTTCTAAAGGAGTCAAGATGATTAGTATATGCATGTATTGCTTTCTTGATGTTTGTCAATTGCCCCGCTGTAATTTGTTCCCCCAGCATGTTATCTATCTTAAGGAGAGCCACCTCTAGTGAACTATGGATCCTAGTCCTTTTCTTTACATGCAATCTATAAACTGTTTACTGCTTTGTGTTTACTTTCTGCAAACTTTTACTTCCTTCCATTCGATATGTTTAATTCTTTGTTTTCAACAAAACACGGTGAGATTGACAACCTCATCACAAGTTGAGGACAGAGTTCTATGGTTGTGTTGTGCAGGTCTCCACGTTGCTACTAGCACCGGTAGTGCGCCCTGCCAAGGCTCAGCTAGCAACACCTTTGGGGTGTTTCCTTGCTCCTACTGGTTCGATTAAACCTTGGTTTTATAACTGAGGGAAACTTTCTGCTGTGCTCATTATACCTTCCTCTTGGGGTTCCCAACGAGCTCTACATCAACACAGAGCCATCAAGCATTTTTCTGGCTCCGTTGCCGGGGAGTCATGGACATCTTCACAAGGGGAGTCCCTCATAACCAATCTCTTTACTTTGTTATTTTTGTTTTGCTTTGTTTGCTTGTTTCTTTATCAAAAACACAAAAAAATTAGTTTTACTAGTTTGCTTTCTTTATCAAAAACACAAAAAAATTAGTTCCTTTCTCAAGTTGCCATTATGTCTAGCATTACTCCAATCACTATGTCACCTAAGGAAATGATCTTCACTTTTAAACAAGGAATTGAGGAAAGTTTTAAGGAAGCTTGGTCTAGAATCTCTGATCTACATGAAAAAACTGAGCCTAAAATGACTCAAAGGTTGTTCCTTAGCAGTTTTTACCTTGGAATTGCTCTTTGCTATAGATATGCTTTAGATGCTATTGTGGGAGGAGATTTCCTCCAATGTAATGAGGATGATGCTATAAATGCTATAAAGAAATTGATCCTCACTTACAACTCGCCTAGCCAAACCAATATTTCTTTCGCAAGAATATTTGCTAGATTGAACACTCTTGAGACTAGCACTACTAGCTTAAAAGATTGCTATAATATGCTTAGGGAGCATCACAATTATGTTCCAATAAATTCTGAACCATCGAAGTGGCTCCCTACAGTAAAGATTGAGATAAACACTGAAACTTTTCAAGCTCGCTGTGATATCATGTCTGAATTTTGTCTTATGCCCAAAGATATTTATGAATCTCTAAATGCTTGGGGGCTTACTGAAGGAGGAAAAGAAATATCTCTTTCTAATAATGCTACCATATTACCTATTGGAATATCTGAATGAGTGTTTACAAAGATCCTTGGGAAAATGATTTCTACTGATTATCTTGTTATTGAATGTGCAGGAAAAGGACAAATTACACTTGGAAGGTCGCTATTAGAACTCCTTGGAGGAATAATAGATGTGGTTAAGGGGACCATGCACCTTTCTTCTCCACCAAACAATCATATTTTCCCTCAGGTTAAGAATAAAAGTAAGAGAGGTAAGGGCAAGAAAATTGGTCTTAATGCTTCTTCATGTGAGAACACTTGATTCTTTTTCTTGCTTCTTATGCCTAACTTAAAGGCGTTAAAGAAAAGTACTTATTGGGAGATAACCCAAAAGTTTTAGATGAGTCTTGGAAGTTATTACCTCTGTAATAACCGCTCCTTATCCTTTTTATCTGCTTTTTGTGCCAAGAGTAATCTCTAATGAGAGAGAAGTAATGATTGGGAAAGTTGCTGTCCAGAAACAGATTTCTGTGCTTCACCGTAAAAATTCGTGTAAAATCTCTGAAAGTCTTTTTGAGGCGTGAATTTTTGTGCTTCTGCCCTAGGTTGTTATCTAACTTTCGTTATTTCAACACTTTTTTATTTAAGCAACCGAAGGTCTTCGAAAAAAATCTTCTTTACCTGCTGGTCTGTTTTGACATATTTCTGCCATTTTCTGCATTTGCTTCTTGTTGGTTCCTTTTTGAGTTCTTTTGGGGAATTGAGCTTTTTGAGGGAAGTGCTACAGTAGCTACTGTTCTAATGGAAATTTATTTGGTGTTAGAACTGAACCTTAAGACTTATTTATCTTGAGTGCACTAATGTTGCTAATAAAGATTGTGTGAAGTTTTGTATGAAGGAAAAAGTTTCAGGTGTATGGAAGGAATGGGTAATGAGATAAAGGATGGACTAAAGATCAAGCTTGGGGATGTCATGCGTGTCACCCCAAGAAATATCCATATCGCCAGACTGATTCCATCGCCCATGGACTGGAAAGCCGGGCGAGTGGCCGACGTGTGGACGGTGAAGTCGAACGCGCCGAAGAGCTGGTGAATCTCTGCTATTGCAGAGTTGTAGATCGCGGTTGACGGGGTCGGAGAAGCCACGACATCAGCACTCCCAATTCCCACAGACGGTGCCAATTGACGAGGGTTCAGCTCGTCAATGCCTATTGTTATGGACTTGGGTTTTGGAGAAGGAGGGAGCGCTGGAGGCATCAATCGGCTAGCAAACAAGCACACAGGGATGCAAGGTTTACCCAGGTTCAGGCCTCGTAAAGGTCCCTACTTCTGCTTGTCTACTCTTGGAATTAACGAAGGAATCGAAGATTACAGGGGCACGTAGATGCAATCTGGCGAGAGTTGTGGAAACTAGGGTTGTGATTGTCCTCCTCACCGCACCCTCCTAGCCTTTATATAGATAGGCTAGGTCTCGGGTAGCAGGTCGAGTCGGTTACAAATTAGGGTTCGCCCTTTGAACTTTCTATCTTAAGCTTCTTCTTGTCTCGCAAGTAATCGAAGAGTCCGTGGGTCACCCGAATTCTGCATTGGGCCTTGGCAACACCGTGGGCTTCTACCGTATCTGGGCCGTATATACCAAACTCGAGTACCTATAGGGTATACCCATGTCAGTAGCCCCCGAGTGTCTAGTGGAATCGCAGATTCGACTGGGGACTTTATGAAGTCTTTTGAGTGCATGACTGAGCATTTTTTCGAGTGTTTGGTTTGTGTCATAGGGATTGTTGATATACGTGCCTGATTTATCCGATGTATCGGTATCAGTTAACTGCCTTAGGGAAAAACAACGCAATCTACTCGAACTCGAGTCCCCAGACTCGAATTCGGAAAAGTGCTGGCGTAATTCGACTCAGGCTACAGAGGTCTTACAAAAGTCGAATTCTAGTGTATAAGTGTGTGCACTCGACGCGTCCGTCAAGGCATGTTCATCGTACCTGCAGGCACGGACATGTTTCCGGTAGTGCGCAGCAGATGCGTTGTCAGGCCTTATTCAGGTCTTATCTTCACGCTGTGACCGCAGCATCCGAATTTTTTGTCATCGTGGAGATGATTCGGGTGGCCCAGGAGACGCAATCTCTTTGTAGGGAAAATATGAGGCGGAGTCTCCATAACATTCGAGTGTGGATGTTATCGACACACAGTACGATGTACAAGGAAAAATAATCATAGGGTGCGCGACCAGCGCTCCCTATAGGAGTAGCCCCCGAGTGCCTATTCAAGTCGTAGACTCGAGTGAGGACTAAAAACATTTCCGAATGCTGTCGTCTTTGGTTGCTTATTTCAGTCGAATATGCTTCCGACGCTCCCTATGGGAGTAACCCGTAATTCACAATCGCATCGTTGATTCGAGTTATGGGTTTGACTTGAATGTTCATACACCTGCAGAAAAATTCTTTTTGGGTGTGCAGCCAGCGCTCCTATTAGGAGTAGCCCCCGAGTGCTTGGTTGAGTCGAAGACTCGAGCAAGGACTAAAGTAGTCAAAATCTTCTGCTGCTGGAATCGATAACGTCGGTGCTGACGATGTGATGACCTCAGTTGCCCATGTGAGCGGTTTTGACGGGACATGACGAGCGATGGGTCCCACTTTCTGACTTTGATTTGACCGCGCATGCGTAATCCTCTGTTTTAACTGTGTCTCCTCGATTTCCGCGTGTAATGCGTGTAGTGGGGGCGGTTCGTGATTCACCCTCGCCACGTGTCGATGGCAATGTACGCCACACGTCCAGTAGGGTTTATGCTGGCTGTTGGATGGCATCCTCAAGGTGGTTAAGTAGCAGCGCAGCTATGGTAATTCTCCCCATCTCTCTTCTTGCTCTTGCCTCCTTCGCCATTGCTGCTCTCTCTGCTTCCTTACACGCTTCCTCTTCGCGGCACTGGACCAGCTCCGTGTCTTCCCCAGTTACTTTCTCTGTTCGCACCACCATCGAAAGATGGATAAGAAGAAGGGAGGCGCCGCGGATGGATCTGCGGCCACCATTGCCGCCACCAAGAAGAAGGGCGATACCACCACCGTGGGCACTAGAGCCGCCGGTGCTGGGAAGAAGAAGGGTGCGGGCACCCGCGTCACCAACGGCGCCTGGCGAGCGTCCATCATCAAGCCTTCCGAGCTGCATCTTCATCGTCAAGATGGAGTTCTTCCACACATGGAAGATGACTCGCGAGTGCCCGGCGACGAGGTAATCCCTTTTCCTCCTCCAGGTATCCAGGTGATGTTCCTTGCGTTCATCATCCCAGGTCTCTCTCTCCCCCTACATCCTTTCTTCACGGGTCTCCTTTGTTTCTATGGGCTCCAGCTGCACCAGCTCCCCCCAAATTCCATTATCCACATCTCTTGCTTTATCACGCTTTTTGAGTGCTGGCTCGGAATCGAGCCACACTTTGGCCTCTTCAAGAGGCTTTTTAAGTTGAAACATTAGTCGGCATCTGGTTCGGTAGTCTACGACGTAGGAGGCTGCAGAATCCATGTCGACTCCTCTGCCATATACTTCGACATCAAGCTCACCGCATCTGTCCAAGGGTGGAGACAAGTGGTTCTACATCTGCGACCAGAAGGCCGATAGAGAGCACTACAGACTCGCGCCCTTCGATCCCGCGGTGACTTGCAAGAGGAGGCGCTCCTGGAAGAATGTCGTGATGCCTGGCGAGTCCGAGGAAACAGAGGTGCTGTATAAGCGCATCTACAATCTTGAAAGCCGCATTGGCAAAGAAGAAGGTGGTGCCGCTCTCATTCTCACGTGGTTGCGCCGCCACGTCCAGCCTCTGCAGGCTAGAGTCCACCCAATATACTGTTGGGATGGTGCTAGCGATGTCACTCGCATATCTGCCAATGGCATTTCTGCGAGTGAGGTAGACATGAGGTTGCGATTGGTGACCAAATATACCACCAAGGAGGATCTCCCGGGCGAACCAGTCGTGCCTCCTTTCGACGCCTCTAACCCTCCTCCTGAGGTAGAACTGTACTACGAACTAGTTTCCTTGTCGATTACCACCAAGCGCCTGATATATAATGATGCATCTTCTGATTGTAGGACTGGAGCGTGGCTGCTAGTTTACCTCCTCAGCCTGAAGGGATTATTCCTCGCGAAGCAGAGGAGGAGGACGATTCGGGGTCTATAGTCCCCATGGAGGAAGAAGAGGAAGCCCCCGAGTCTGCTGATCGCGAAACCCACAAGCATTCCCATAGTGAGGACTCGGATGCGTCCTCTCTGTCGATGCTGGAGGATTCTCCTATTGCTGTTGCAGAGGAGCCCATCCCTGCTGTTCCTTTCCGCACAGTGGCTCCTCCCGCTTGGAAGGAGCCGTGACTTCCGAAGGAGTCGTCGGAGGAATCCTTCGACCTTGATAAATTTAACTAGTGAGTACTGCCTTCACGAATGCGTCTTGCTTTCTTTTTTGGAATTGCTTTTTCTGAAGTTTTTGTTGGATGTGTTTTGTAGTCAAGGGGCATCGTCGTCTTCTGACGACGTCCAATTTGTGAAAGAGTCCGGAGTCGAAGACTCCAAGGCCAAGGAGGTGGCCGAACGGTCTCCTTCTCCTCTAGTGGTGGCCCACTCCGGTCACAATTCTTCGAGTTCCCCGCATGCTGGGGAACACCAGATGGTTGCTCGGACGACTGCGCGACAGTCATCTTCGGAGTCCCTGGAGGATCACGTAAGCGTCCTTTTTGCTGTTTTGGCAGTCGAATTTATACTTTGTGCTACCACTGAACCTTTGTTTTCCTTTTGATGCAGCTCATTGTGATGGAAGCTGCTCACCTGGCGGAGCAAGTCCTTTTCATGGATCAACAACACACTCTGCTGGACAATCGTCATCGTGTTGTCGAAGATTAGTTTTGGCTTCATCTTTGTCTTCGTGACATTTATAAATTCGATTGATGATACACCCTGTGCTTTGTACTTGAGCATAATGAACTTCTTCGTCGTGTTGCTTCCCTCGAGAAGGTGTTTTCCATGGCGGCAAAGAATCGCGACGAAGCAGTCGCAGCTCTTGAGGAGTCACGAAAGCACAAAGAGGATTTGCGCGCTTCCACTGCTAAGAGGGAGAAGTTGTTCGAAGAACAACTTTTCTCCATTTCCAAGTCCATCTCAGGTTTTTTTCAGCTGGATTTGCGTTGCTCCTTGCTTGATGTCATATTGATGTGCTAACACCTTATGTATGCAGATGCCTGTGGCCTGAGCTTCAACACCCAGTCCCTTCGCCGCGCAGATGCGTTGGCTGGTGCCATGACCGTATTTGAGGACCGTAGCATTTCCCTTCAGGGGACGCTGACGAAGGCCAAGGGTATGCTCAGTCGCATCCGTGAGGATTTAACTCCCAAGGCTGAGCTGATTGACAACCTTGAGGACCTGGTGGAATCCCTTCCTGGGGGTATTCCCATGGACTTCAAGAACTCCTAGCGGTCTGTCGGTGCTACCATGGCACTTGTGATGGCACAGGCCCATGGCCTAGAGTTGGATCCCTCCATGATCTCCAAGGCGATGCCCGTCGACGCAGATGGCCAACAGGTAGTGTTTGCTCCCTTTGCTACTAGTTGTGGTAAGTATGGGCTGCAGCTCATCGATACAGCGGCAAGATATTCCGTGGAGCTGCAACGAGCGAAGAAGGCGGCGAAGACTGTGGCATCAGGGACTACCACCAGAAAGTCTGTGGCATCAGAGGTTGCCACGGATTCAATGAGGCCTCCGAAGTCAAAGTCCAAGTCGAAGAAGCAGATTGCTCCTTAGTTGCCAATCTGTAATAGTTGTAGTTGCCTTTTGTTAAAACTATGCTTTTGCGGGAGTGTCCCTGTCGAGACTTTGCTGTGCTTGAATGCATTCATGCTTTTATCAATGTATCTTTGGCCCCTTATTTGCTTCTTTCTTGATCGTGATAGGGTACATCAAGTGGTCCTCATGACTCTCCTCCCAACGATGAAACCACGGCGCAGCCGCGTTCAAATGTGGAAGAACTGTCGTTGCTTTCACGATTGTGTGACCGCATTAAGCAGTTGGAGCGCGAGTTGCCCATTGACCGCGGTAGCGCAGATGTGTGGAAGTCGAAGGTGGATAAAGCCACCGCCCGTGAGAAGTATCTCTTGGAGGAAGTGGCGCAGTTGAATGAACAGTTCAAATGTTAGCTTTCTGCCTTCTCATCTTTTCTTTTAGTCAATCGCGGCGATGCCTTGTCTTTACACTTTGCCATTTGCTTGGTGTAGTTGTCAGCGCTCGTCATCTGCAGGATGAGAAGGACCGCGTTGCCATTCGAATGAATAACCTAACCCAGGAGCAACTGCAGGCGAGTGGGTACTTTTGGGTGGACCACGATCGTATAATCACGCTTGCGACCCTGCAGGATCGTTCTTCTCGAGTACTTCATTATTTGAAGAAGGCGCAGTCGTGCCTTAGGCATATTTATCAAATGTTGTTTCCGCTGGATGCCGTCCCTTCAAGCCTGTTGGCTCTTCTAGCGAAGTTTCAAGATTTGTGCGGTCCGCGAGTGCGTGCAGCAGCAGTTAGTATCTGGTGCTAAGGCTGGGTTGTTGCTGGTGCGACTACATAGGCCGGATGTAGATGTTGCGTATGTTGACGCTAGGCCGCCACCTCTGCTAGAAGGTATGACCTGGAACATGGTTCCGCACTCAAGCGGTTGATCGGCCAGCAGAGGACATTGTCGATTTGTTCGAGGAGCAAAAGAACGTTCTTCTTTTGCAGCAGTAGCATGATTTGTATCCTGCACATAATTGTATAAGTGTTGTAAAGTTCGTATGATTATGTTGGGTGCAATTAATACCCATTGATATGTGAAGAGCTTGCTAGCTTTTATATTTTGCGAGTGTATTGTACTCTACAGTTCCTTTTCATTAGCCTGACTTTTATATTTTCCTTTTATATTTTGTGTTTATCTCAGCAAGTTGCCAACCTGTCAGGTGCGTTGCTACTGGGTTGGTGTTTATCAAGGGTTTGATTGATGTTGTGTCAGCTACTCGGGATACTGCGATTTGTTCGTAGAACGAAAGTGTAAAGGGTGGCGCAGCCCCCGAGTGATAAAATTGCAAGAAAATAAGGAAAACACAGAGTTTTGGGGCACTTAGCTTTATTTATTCGCAGAATAGTACGAGGTACAATGTGTGCCTAAGTAGCCTGGCTAAATAGCATTATTTTTAACTTAAAAAACGACTAGGGGTAGAACCGACGCAGATGCACGATGTTCCAGGGGTTGGAGTATGCGACTCCTATCTCGAAATCTTTAATGCGATAGGCACCACCTAGGATTACTTCTGTAATCACGTAAGGTCCTTCCCAAGGGGACTCGAGCTTGAGATGCCCTTGTTGCTTCAGTCGCAGTACCAGGTCTCCTTCGACAAAGGATCTGGGGCGTAGCCTTCTGCTGTGGTAGTTGCGGAGGCTTTGATGGTAGATCGTTGATCCCTCCACTGCGATTTCTCGTGCCTCGTCAAGGAGGTCGACAGAGTCTTCGAGTGCAAGGGTTGACTATGCTCGCTATAAGCAACCACCCGTGGGGCTTTGTAGCGTACTTCTGCGGGTAACACCGCTTCAGCACCGTGCACCATGAAGAACGAAGTGTATCCCGTGGCGCTGTTTGGAGTTGTACGCAGGCTCCAAAGAACTGATTGCAATTCGTCTGGCCATCAGTCAGCGGCTTGTTCGAGTGGTCGAAGGAGTCGCTTCTTGATTCCACCGCAGACGAGGACGTTGGCTTTTTCAATATGACCGTTGGTCTGCGGGTGAGCCACTGAGGCGTAGCTTATGCTGATTCCTAGGTTTTCGCAGAATTCCTTGAACTCCTTAGAGGTGAAGTTTGTCCCATTGTCCATGATGATGCTGTGTGGCACCCCAAAGTGGTAAACAATGGACTCAAAGAACTTCATAGCGCTGGCACCTGATTGATTTGTCACCGGCATGGCCTCGATCCCCTTGGTGAATTTGTCGACTGCAACCAAGAGGTAGATGTAACCTCCTCGCGAGGATTTTGGGAGCTTGCCGACCATGTCGAGTCCCCATTGTGCGAAGGGCCAAGCCAATGGTATTGGCCAGAGTTCCGCGCCAGGTGCGTGAGGTTTGTCTGCGAATCGCTGGCAAGCGTTGTAGCGCTGGACAATGTCCTTGGTATCGTGCATGGCCGTGGGCCAGTAGAATCTAGCTCGTAGAGCTTTGGCAACAAGGGCGCGACTGCCAGCATGGTGCCCACAAGTGCCTTCGTGGATGTCGAGGAGGACGGCCCTTCCGTCCCCGTTGGAGATGCACCGTTGAAGTACTCTCGTGATGTTGCGCTTGTACAGTTTGCCGTTGATGAGGGCAAATGCTTTGGACCGTTGCGCGATGTGTCGCGCGTCAGTCGGATCATCTGGCAGCCTTTTGTTGAGTAGATATGTGATGTAGGGTTGTGTCCAAGATGGCTCTATCATCATGACGCCCATTGGTTCCTTCGAGTCCTATATCAAGCTCTAGGTCATCGAGTGCCATTGGCTCGTTGGGTGGCGTAGCCCCCGAGTCCGTTGACGTGCTTGCTTTCTTCTCTAGAGCCGTGGGCTTGATGGAGTGCTCGCAGATGCGCTCAAGAAATACCCCAGGTGGTATGGGGCGCAGGTGGAGCCAATATTGGCGAGTAGATCCGCCTCTTCATTGCTTTCGCGACCCACATGTCGGATCTCATAGCCATCGAACTCTCCTTCGAGTGTGTCGTAGAGGTTGCGATAGGCGATCATGTTGTCGCTCAGTGCATCGCACTCATGCATTGTTTTGTTGACCACCAGTTTGGAATCACCGTAGATGATGAGCCTTTTGGAGCCGTAGGCTTTTGCCATCCGCATCCCATGGATTAGGGCTTCATACTCAGCTTCGTTATTGGAGGCGGTGAACTACATTCACAGAATGTATTTCATCTTGTCTCCTTGGGGCGATGTCAGTATGACACCTGCGCCAGCCCCATCCTTTCGCTTGGAACCATCGAAGTGCATTGTCCAAAGGTAGGACATATCTGGCTTGTCGGGGAGCTGGTTCTCCATCCAGTGCACGAGAAAGTCCAGGGGAACTTGCGACTTGATCACGTCCCTCTTCTCGTATGTGATGTCTCGTGGAGACAGTTCGATTCCCCAGAGCGCGACTCGTCCGATGGCATCAGGTTTATTGAGTATGTGCCCAAGTGGGGCATCGTTTACCACCACGATTGGGTGCTCCTAGAAGTAGTGGCGCAGTCGCCTGGCTGTTATGAAGACGCCATATGCCAGCTTCTGGTAGTGTGGGTACCGCTGCTTTGTTGGCGTGAGCACCTCGCTGAGGTAGTATACTGGGCGCTAGACCCCATGGACTTTATTTTCCTCTGCTCGTTCCACCACGAGCACTTTGCTGACCACCTGGTTGGTGGTGGAGATGTAGAGCAGCAGTGGTTCTTTTTCGCGAGGCGTCACCAGTACTAGCGAGGTGGATAGTAGACATTTGAGATCTTCAAATGCTTCTTGCGCCTCGTCTGTCCACTCAAACTTGTCAGCTTTGCGGAGAAGTTGGTAGAAGGGCAATGCCTTTTCGCTCATTCGACTGATGAATCGACTGAGCGCCGCGATTTGTCCAGCCAGCTGTTGGACGCCTTTTATGTTCTTCGGCTTCTCCATGGCCAGTATGGCCTTTGTTTTCTTCGGGTTTGCTTCGATCCCTCTCGCAGAGATGAGATACCCAAGTAACTGCCCAGATGGCACGCCGAAGGCGCATTTGTCCGGATTGAGCTTGATCCGGTAGCGGTCGAGGTTGGGGAAGGTCTCGCATAGATCGTCAATTAGCGAGGCTTCCTCTTTGGTTTTGATGACGATGTCGTCAATGTAGACTTGGATGTTGCGACCAAGTTGGTTCTTGAGGCAAGCCTGCATGCACCGCTGATAGGTGGCTCCTGCGTTTTTTTAGCTCGAAGGGCATCGTGTTGTAGCAGAACACACCAAAGGGCGTCGTGAACGCTGTTTTCTCCTTGTCCTCCTCCTTCATTCGAATCTGATTGTAGCCTGAGTAGGCGTTGAGGAAGCAGAGGCGCTCACATCCCGCGGTGGAGTCGATGATCTGGTCGATTTGTGGCAACGGGAAGTGATCCTTTGGGCAGTGCTTATTCAAGGAGGTGAAGTCCACGCACATCCGCAGGATATCCGTGTCTTTTGAGGCACAAGCACTGTGTTAGCGAGCCAAGTGCTCTCGCGTATGAATTTTGCGTCGAGGAGTCGGTTGATCTCCATTCCGACTACCTTTGCTCTTGGTTCAGACAGTCGCCAAATTGTCTGCTTGACTTGCTTTGCGTCTGGATTCACGTTGAGTGAGTGCTCGGCGAATTCCCTGGGAACTGCTACCATGTCCGCTGCACACCAGGCGAAGATCTCCCAGTGCTCACAGAGGAATTCAATGAGCGCGAGTTCCTATGCGGAACTCAAGTTGTTGGCGATGAGGGCCGTCTTGGTCGGGTCCGTTGGGTGGACCTAGACTTTCTTCGTGTGCACCGACGAGTCGAAGGACAGGTCGGGTGAACTTGGCCTGCTTAGGGGAGGCAGACTATTGTCTATCGACTCCTTGAATCTTGCGAGTTCCTCCTGCATGTCGAAGGACTAGGAGATTCTGTTGTATTCCCTGCCGCAGCTGTCGGACCTCTCGAAGTTGCCATTGATTGTGATTACGCCGTTTGGACCTAGCATTTTCATCTCAAGGTAGGCGTAGTGCGGCACTGCCATGAACCTAGCGAACACGACACGTCCAAGGATGCAGTGGTATTGCGAGGGTCAGTCGACGACCTCAAAGTTGATACGCTCTCGCCGAAAGTTTTGCGGTGTGCCTAAGATGATGTCGAGGTTGATTTTGCTCACGGGATATATGCCCTTCCCTGGGACAATGTCGTGGAACGTCATGTCTGAAACTTCCAAACAAGTCAGAGGGATCCTCATTGCACGCAAGGTACTCGCGAAGATGAGGTTAATGTCACTGCCGCCATGCATGAAGACGCGACTCATATAGAAGCCCCCGATCTGCGCCTCGAGTATGAGGGGACAATGGCCTGGACGAGGAACTCGGTGCGGGTGATTGCGCCTGTCGAAGGTGATGCAGGAGTCGCTTCCGCTGAGGTACTCAGTGGTGGAGGGTGGAGAGTTTATCGCCAGATTTACTTCACGAGTGATGGCCTTCTACACTCGATTTGGGGGATGCCCTTTTTGGATCATCCCCATGTAGCCCATGGCTCGTGGGTATGGCTCTCCTCCGTGATGCTGGACCGGCGCGGCCACGGGTGGTGGTGTTCCGGGAGGTGGTGGAGGAGCTCCATGTGCCACAGCGCCTGGGGCTGCTTGCTGACTCGTGTATTAACGAGCTCGTTGGGGAACCCCAAGAGGAAGGTAAGATGAGCACAGCAGTAAGTTTTCCCTCAGTTATGAAACCAAGGTTATCAATCCAGTAGGAGCAAGGAAACACCTAGAAGGTGTTGCTAGCTGGACTTTGGCAGGGCGCAGTACCGACGCCAGCAGCAACGTGGAAACCTACACAACACAACCACAGAACTTTGCCCCCAACTTACAGTGAGGTTGTCAATGTCACCGGTTTTGTTGAAAACAAAGGATTAAACATATTGTCTGGAAGAAAGTAATAGTTTGCAGAAAGTAAACAGAAAGCAGTAAACAGTTGATTATAGATTGATGATAAAAGAAAGGACCGGGGTCCATAGTTCACTAGTGGTGGCTCTCCTTAAAAATAATAAACTAAAGGATCATAAAGGCTATGTTGACTTGGGATAGTCATAACATGGTGTGAGCATTTGCCAAGTCAACCCAAATAAAGCATCAAAGGAGAATACCACAATACTATGCTTTAATATGCTAAAGCAACGCATGATTATTTCAAAGGCACATTAAGCAATCTCAATTATTTATAACATGTCATGCTACAGCAAAGATCACTAAGCATAAAGCCAAAACAATATCAAGCATGGCATGACAAAGCATAGGCCACAATCAAAAACAAGCTCCTTTTACCACTTAAGCATGAACTTTCCTACTCTTTTCCAATCCAAACCAAACTATTTGAAAACTAATGCATGAAAGAGGGGGTTCAACCGATTTATTCAGCAAACTAAGAAAACCAAGTAAACGAAAAACCGAACGAAAACGAAAAAGAAGACGCTCCAAGAACAACACAACTGTGCATGAAACAATAAAAATGAAGTGTTTGGAAGAAACCTAGGATTTTTATTGATGAAGAAGGGGATGCCTTGGGCATCCCCAAGCTTTGACGCTTGTACTTCTTGGATATTTCTTGGGGTGACACGCGTGGCATCCCCAAGCTTGAGCTTTAGTCTATCCTTCATCTCATTACTCATTCCTTCCATACACCTGAAATTTTTCTTCATACAAAACTTCACACAATCTTTATTAGCAACATTAGTGCACTCAAGATAATAAGTCTTTAGGTCCAGTTTCAACACCAATAAAACTTCCCTTAAAACACAAACTACTGTAGCACTTCCCTCAAAAAGTTCAATTCCCCGAAAGAACTCAAAAAGGAACCAACAAGAAACAAATGCAAATAATGGCAGAAATCTGTCAAAACAGACCAGCAGGTAAAAACCAATTTTTTGGAAGACCTTCTGTTGCTCAAATCAAAAAGTGTTGAACTAACGAAAGTTAGATAACAACCTGGGGCAGAAGCGCAAAAATACACGCCTCAAAATGACGTACATAGATTTTACACGAATTTTTACGGTGAAGCACATAAATCTGTTTCGGGGCAGCAACTTTCCCAATCATTACTTCTCTCGCATTAGAGGTTACTCTTGGCACAAAAAGAAAATAAAAAGGATAAGGAGAGGTTATTACTAAAGTAATAACTTCCAAGGCTCATCTAAAACTTTTGGGTTATCTCCGAATAAGTACTTTTCTTTAACACCTTTAAGTTAGGCATAAGAAACAAGAAAAAGAATCAAGTGTTCTCAAATGAAGAAGCATTAAAACCAAATTTCTTGTCCTTACCTCTCTTGCTTTTATTCTTAACCTTGGGGAATATATGATTGCTTGGTGGAGAAGCAAAGTGCACGGTGCCCATTTCCACATCTATTATTGCTCCAAGGAGTTTTAATAGGGATCTTCCAAGTGTAATTTGTCCTTTTCCTACACATTCAATAACAAGATAATCAGTAGAAACCATTTTCCCCAAGATCTTTGTAAACACTCCTTCAGCTATTCCAATTAGTAATATTGTGGCATTATTAGCAAGAAATATTTCTTCTCCTCCTTCAGAAAGTCCCCAAAGATTCAAAGTTTCATAGATATCTTTGGGCATAAGACAAAATTCATACATGATATCACAGCGAGCATGAAAAGTTTCATTATTTATAACAATCTTTACTGTGGGAAGCCATTTTGAGGGTTCAAAATTTATTGGAACATAATCATGATGCTCTCTAAGCGTGTTATAGCAATCCTTTAAACTAGTAGTGCGGGTCTCAAGAGTGTTCAATCTAGCAAATATGTTTATAAAGGAAGAATCGGATTTGCTAGGCAAGTTGTAAGTAAAGATCAACTTGTTTATGGCATTAACAGCATCATCCTCATTGCATTGGAGGAAATCTCCTCCCACTACAGCATCCAAAGCATATCTATATCAAAGAGCAATTCCAAGGTAAAAACTGCTAAGGAATAAGCTTTGAGTCATTTTAGGTTCAGTTTTTTCATATAGATCAGAGATTCTAGACCAAGCTTCTTTGAAACTTTCTTCAATTCCTTGTTTGAAAGTGAAAATTATTTCCTCAGGTGACATAGTGATTGGAGCAAAGCTAGACATAATGGCAACTTAAGATAGAAACTAATTTTTTTGTGTTTTTAATAAAGAAAGCAAACTTAGTACAACTAATTTTTTTGTGTGTTTTTGATAAAGAAACAAGCAAACAAAGAAAAAGTAAACTAAGAAAAACAAAAACAACAAAGTATAGAGATTGGTTATGAGGGACTCCCCTTGTGAAGATGTCCTTGACTCCCCGGCAACGGCGCCAGAAAATATACTTGCTGACTCGTGTATTAACGAGCTCGTTGGGGAACCCCAAGAGGAAGGTAAGATGAGCACAACAGTAAGTTTTCCCTCAGTTATGAAACCAAGGTTATCAATCCAGTAGGAGCAAGGAAACACCTCAAAGGTGTTGCTAGCTGGACTTTGGCAGGGCGCACTACTGGCACCAGCAGCAACGTGGAAACCTGCACAACACAACCACCGAACTTTGCCCCCAACTTACAGTAAGGTTGTCAATCTCACCGGTTTTGCTGAAAACAAAGGATTAAATGTATTGTCTAGAAGAAAGTAATAGTTTGCAGAAACTAAACAGAAAGAAGTAAACAATTGATTGTAGATTGATGATAAAAGAAAGGACCGGGGTCCATAGTTCACTAGTGGTGGCTCTCCTTAAGATAGATGACATGCTGGATGAACAAACTACAGTGGGGCAATTGACAAACATCGAGAAAGCATACAAGCATATACTAATCATCTTGACTCCTTTGAGATTCGATTGGGCATTACAACACTATACATAGACCGTAATCCAACTGCATCTATGACTAATAATCCACCTTCAGGTTATCATCCGAACCCCCTCTAGTATTAAGTTGCAAGCTACATATAATTGCATTACGCATTGCGTGTAAAGTAAACAATACGATTGTTCTATGAACAAAGGAGTGTTGTTTTCTCCCTAGTAGCAACAACACATCTAGTACCTTAGAGATTTTTGTCACTTCCCCATATTACTAGAGGCAAGAACCCACTATCGAGCATAAATACTAACTCTTGGAGTTGCTAGCATCTACTTGGCCAAGATAGCTACTAACAACGGAAAGCATGCAAGATCACAAATAACAAAGACATG
This sequence comes from Avena eriantha, assembly GCA_910589775.1. Lineage (NCBI taxonomy): Eukaryota > Viridiplantae > Streptophyta > Magnoliopsida > Poales > Poaceae > Avena > Avena eriantha. Next base: position 465,769,053 of record OU342741.1, read on the forward strand.
ATAGAATCAATAATCAATCTGAAATAGCATCTCAATATCCATCGGATCCCCGCAAACACAACATGTAGAAATTACAAATAGATGATCTTGATCATGAACGGAGCTCACGAGATCTAAACATGATAGCGCAAAGGAGAAGAACTAGCCATCTAGCTACTACATGGACCCGTAGTCCAGAGATGAACTACTCACGCGTCACACCGGAGGCTTCCATGGTGACGAAGAAGGCCTCCAGGGTGAATTCTCCCCTCCGGTAGGGTGCCAGGAAGAGCTTCAGATCCCTCCCGATCTTGGGATGGAGATGATGGTGGTTACAGACTCTTTCGAGGAATTTTGATCAGGTACTTAGGGTTACTGTATCGGAGGCATCTTATAGGCGAAAGGGGAGGCCGAGGGGGGTGCCCCCTGGCCACCCCCTGGTGCGGGCCAGGCTTGGCTGCGCGGCCAAGTGGTGTGGCGCCCCCTGGCCCCTCTCCGTCTCGTATTCTGGCTCCGTGTGTCCCTCGGTGAAAAACTGACTTTGGCTTTTGTCCCGTCCAATTCCGAGAATATTCATTTTCTGACTTTCCTGGAACCAAAAACAGGAGAAAACAGGTAGCTGGCACTGTGGCTCTTGTTAATAGGTTAGTCCAAGAAAGTGTATAGAAAGTACTCCAAAGTGTGGACAAAACATAAGAAAGTAGATAAAAACCAAGCATGGAACATCAAAAATTATGGATACGTTAGCAACGTATCACGGCTCCATAGACCCTGTTGACCGCGTCGCAATTCATCCGAGCCAGACCCTCATGGAGTTTGAGGAACTCGCGGAAGTCCTTGAGAAGGTGGCTGGATTTCTTCTTGCCGTCGTGCTTGTCCATATAGAACTGCACGTTGCATGGTCCAGACAGTTTGTCCTCGATAAATGTTGCGGGTGCCTCTTCGTGAGTGTGGCGCTGCCACACCTGTGTGGTTTTTCTGCTGTTGTGGTATCCACCACTGCGATATCCGATGTTGCGGTTGTCATCGCGTTTGTCGGCGTAGCTGGCTGCGACCATATTGACCTCGTCGCGGTAATCGTAGACGCACATTCAACATTTGCCTCGGCAGTCGCGTCTGCGCTCGAGGTCGTCGTTGTTGTCGGAGTAGGTACGGTTTTTTACCAAGTCTTCTCCGTCAGCCCACCGATTTGTGATTTCCATCAGGTGGTCGATCGTTTTGGGCTTCGAGCGGCCCAGCTCCTCCTTGAGCTCTATACGGCGAACGCCACCATTGAATACGTCGATTGCGCGGTCCTCCGAGATGTTTTCTGTGGAGTTCTTAATGATGGACCATCTCTGGATGTACGAGCGCGGTGACTCGCCAGATCTTTGCTAGCAGCTTCTTAGTTCCTCGATTGATGTAGGCCTTTTGCAAGTGCCCTTGAAGTTGCACACAAAGCTGTAGACTAGCTCTTCCTAGCTGTGAATGGATCCACGCGGGAGTTTGTCGAGCCATGCGCGAGCGGCACCCTGCAGCTGTAGCTGCAGGCATTGCATGGCCGTGCTTCGACTCCCGCCATGTAGCCTAACGGAGGAGCTGTGGACCTCCAACCAAAGTTTTGGGTCCTGCAGGACGTCAAATTTTGGGTTCTCTGACGGGATCTTGAACCCCTTAGGCATTCACTTCTGCCTGATGGACCTGCTGAAGCATCTGGCGCCACAGAGCTCAGTCTCGTCTTCTTCCAAGTCAGTCAAACGAGCATGCCTTGCCCGCATCTTGTTGAATTTGCACTGCGTGATGTCATCATGCTCGTCGTAGTCGCGGTCATGTCGCCGTGAGCGACGTCACCGTGACAGATCGTGACTGTCGTCACTGGAGGAGTACGAGTAGTACTTGTCCAGAGCCTTGATTTTCTTTGGCTCTAGTGTTGGTTCTTTGTCGAGGGCGGCCTCGATTAGCCCCAGGCCCATGATCGTAGATCGATGTATGGAAGCTCGCGGATCTCCTGCCGGTGGCTGGTTGTTGAGGAGGTACATGGTAGCCGCTGTCACCACGGCTTGCGGTGTTTTTGGGAGCACGTTGCCCCGCGTATCCACTGTCATAGAGCTGAAGTCGAGGACTTTCGCAGCTTCTATGTGTTCTTGCTTGGTGAGGTGGGCCAGCCGAGATCGCCTCTTGTTGGCCACATACTCGTTGCCTTTGGAGGAGGATCCTTCGTGGGAGGAGAGCCCAGCTCGTCGCAGACTCGACTCGTCTGCCGCCTTTCTGCGCGCTTCGAGTTGCACAATCACCTACTACGGGCGCTTGAATTTCTCCTTTAGCAGCCAATGGTAGCCCATCAGCATGTCATGTGGTGTGTTGGGGGGTAGAGGATTGCCTAGGAGAGCTTCGCGACAGCGGGACCACTCGTTGTCATTGAGCTTGATCAGCATGCACTCGCCGGTGTTCTCGTTCGTCGTGAGTGATGGTTCTCCCCTGTCTTGTTGTTAACGGGCACGTCGTTACCACCGTTGGTGGGGCCACCGTTTGCGACTGGTATGACACCAATGGGTATATCACCGTTGGGCGGTCCGGTGCCAGATCTGGTGCCAGTGTTTTTGCGATTGATGTCGGTGTCGCCCGCGTTGATGACGGCACACATGAAGTGATTGGGGAAGCTGTTGCTCCCGCAACTTTCAGATCCGGAGCCGTAGGCTCCTTCTTCTGTGGCTAGGTCACCTAGATCAGATCCGCGACTATTGTCACTGTCCGTACTCCTAGCTGTTGCTGAGGTGTTGAGCTCGCTGAGGGTGCTGATTGGTGGCGGGAACCACGATGCTGGAGCAATTGCGGGTGTCGTTGACTGGTCAGGTATGCGAAGCGTGCCCAGCTGACCAACCTGGAAGCCGAACCTCCCAATCGCCAGATTGATTCCATCGCCCACGGACTCGAAAGCCGAGCGAGTGGCCGGCGTGTGGACGGTCAAGTCGAACGCGCCGAAGAGCTGGCGAATCTCTATTGTTGCAGAGTTGTAGATCGCGGTTGACGGGGCCGAAGAAGCCGCGACATCAGCACTCCCAATTCCCACAGACAGCGCCAATTGACTAGGGTTTAGCTCATCAATGCCCATTGTTATGGACTTGGTTTTGGAGAAGGAGGGAGCGCTGGAGGCATCCATCGGCTAGCAAACAAGCACACAGGGACGCAAGGTTTACCCAGGTTCGGGTTGTGTAGAGGTCCCTACTCCTGCTTGTCTGCTCTTGGAATTAACGAAGGAATCGAAGATTACAGGGGCGCGTAGATGGAATCTGGCGAGAGTTGTGGAAACTAGGGTTGTGATTGTCCTCCTCGCCGCCCCCTCCTAGCCTTTATATAGATAGGCTAGGTTTCGAGTAGCAGGTCGAGTCCGTTACAGATTAGGTTTCACCCTTTGAACTTTCTATCTTAAGCTTCTTCTTGTCTCGCAAGCAATCGAAGAGTCTGTGGGTCACCCAAATTCTGCATTGGGCCCTTGCAACACCTTGGGATTCTGCCGTATCTGGGCCGTATATACCAAACTTGAGTACCTGTAGATGTCAAACGCTGAGAGAATTAACTTCATTTTTTTATCCTTTTAGATACGATGTTCCATAAACAGATTGTGTTTTCTGCATATTGTAGGATCGACAGACTCCCATCCACTAGATGTGGAACGATCCCAACAATTTTTCCATAGTTTTTCTCACTCCATCATAATGGCCAACATATCAACCACAATATTAATTAACATTAGGGATAGAGGGTCACCTTGACGTAATCCTTTCTTTGTTTGGAAGTACTGACCAATGTCTTCATTGACTTTTATGGCAACACTACCTCCATGTACAAAGTTTTGGATTGAATCTCGCCACTCTAGAGAGACGCCTTTCATTTTAAGAACTTGAAAAATAAAAGGCCATTTGACTTTATCATAGGCCTTGTCAAAGTCAATCTTAAAGATGACACTGTTCATGTTTTTCCGATGTAACTCATGTACTTCATGAAGGGTTACCACTCCATCGAGTATACAACATCCTTTCATAAAAGCAGTCTAAGATGGACCCACCACATTGTCCACCACCGAATTTAAACGTATGATCGCCACCTTTGTGAACATCTTGAAGCTAACGTTAAAGAGACATATCGGTCTATATTGTTGAATCCATTCCGCATCCTTAACTTTAGGTAATAGAATAATTTCACCAAAGTTAAGCTTGAAGAGTTCGAGTTGTCCCTTAGGGGGGTTATTAAACAACTCTAACAAATCAGATTTTATAATATCCCAAATAGTTTGATAAAACTCTGTTGGCAATCCATCCAGACCGGGGGATTTAGTATGTTCCATTTCTAGAGATTACATTTCTTACTTCTGCTTCTGAATGGAGCATTCAAGAAAGCATACTTCTCATTGAATACTTGGGGATATCTCATGTTTGTGTTTCATCCAAAGAAATATTTGCTTCCTCTGATGGTCCAAACAGGGTCTTACAATATTTTGTTATGTACTTCTTCAAGTCATTTTGGCCCTTAATTATACCCTCATCTTGATGAAGCATATGTATATACTTCTTTCCATGACGGTCATTAGCCCCCATATGGAAGTATCTTGTATTGCTATCAACTTTCAAGATGAATTAGGCTTTTGATCTTTGATACCACTTTATTTCTTCCACATGTAACAGGAGAGCTATTTGTTCATTCGTTGTTTTTTCAACTCAAGATCATGTTGTAATAGCACTCGGGTTTCTGCAAGGGATTCAAGAGTATCAATCATCTCCGAGAGCTTCTTTTTTTTCTTTCTTGCATAGACCACTTATACGCCTTGTCCATCCTCGTAGATGTATCTGTAGACCACAATTTTTTATTCCACCTTAGGATAGGAGAGCTCCCAATTGCTGGCATATTCCATATTTTATCGGCCATTTCCTCAAAACCATCACGGGACAACCATCCTAATTCAAATTTGAAAGGGGCTTCTTCCCGAGTAGCTTATCAGATCCAGTGTCAAGAAGTAAAGGGGAATGGTTAGAGAGTTTCTCAATACGTTCCATGAAGCGTACTGACACCATGGGGGTACTTTGTTTCCCACTCGACATCCATTACTACACGATCCAGTTTTTCGTATGTAGGCACCGGTAGCCCAAGTGTATTGCCTCCTAGTCATACGTAACTCTCTAAATTCAAGCTATCAATGACAACATTGAATAAGAAAGGCCAACCGGTCATTGCTCTTATCTTGCTAGAACCTAAGGATATTAAAATCCCCTCCTAAAAGAATACGATGTGGGTTGTCGTTGGCAAGATTGACCAATTCCCATAGGAAGGAAGTGTTCTCTCGTCTTGGGTGGCTCCATATGAAATGCTCGGATTTATTTTGAAGGTAGAATTTAATGTGAATTTCCCTTATTGAGTAGTCCAATAATTCCAAAGAAGAAGCCGAGACACCAAATAAAATACCCCCATACCTTTTGCATAGAGGTATCCATTTCCAGATGAATTCAAACCCACCTGATAGGTGGTTTATAATATGCATCTTGAAATATTTTTTACCATATTTTGTTGGTGACATGGATGTTTATTCAAGTCATGTAGACCTCTGTTATTCCATATCTTGCCTCTCGTAAGGAAACATTAGGGGATTTAGACACTATCGCCCTTTTGGATGGTACTTTGGTTTACTTATTTTGTGTGATTCGATCTATGAGTGGAGGCCGTTAGATGACAAATGAACCCTAGCCTCGACTCATCCAATCTCACCTACGACACCACGGCGACTAAATGTGAGAGGAGCTTACCATCATAGTTAGCATTATCCTCTTCATCATCAAGTTCATATTCAGTCAGGTATGCATCTCCTTTCGGAGAAACCTTACTCCTATAAAATTCTACATGCTTCAAATCACTAACCAAGATATTAATTTTATCTACACTAGCACCTAAAAAAATCCTAATGCATTCAGATTTGAAGAAATACGTGTAGTATGAAAAGATAGAAAAGACTTAGGTATCAATATACCTTGGGAGAAGTCGAGTTTGTGTGCAGCCTGAAGGCGCATGACCTTCTTGAGTGAGTCCTCATCTATAGGAGTCGCTCCAATCTCCGCCATGGGGTACCTCCCGCTGCGACGCTACGGGGTAGTAGTCGCATCCGCAGCATCCCGAACGGAGTCCACGGTGGTGGTGAGGAAGAGGCTGCATCTGTCGAGGCGACATGGGACAACGATGTTTGTGGAGAGCTGTCCCATGTACATCGCGGCGGGATGGAGATGCTAGTCTCCCTAGAGACGAGGTTGCCTGCGTGGTCTGAAGAGAAGCTGAAGAAGCTGAGGAGGCCCTCCACTAGTAGGTAGCCAGGGGTGATGTCGGCATGTCCTTCCTCTAACTGCCAACACACTAAGTAGCAGCTGCTGTGGCCGGTTGTTGGGCCTAGTGTCGCGGCCCACTGGTTCCTCCATGAGCCCTCCTGGAGTACACAATTGGTGGCATGCTAGACTGTGCGGCTTGGCAATCCGTAGTCATGGGCACGGGTGATGTCCCAAACATAGGTGAACTATCAGCAGTAGGTCTTTTGCGTAGGATGTCCGCTGAACACTGCAGGTTGGGTAACAGAGGAGTAGAAACTGGATCTCATGTGGTCATCATCGTTGTCGTCATCATAGGAACTGCTCCACCTTGATGTTGCTGCTGCGAGGAGGAAGAGGCTCCATTCTGCATATTATTTGACCTCTTATTAGCCCCCGTAACAGCTCCATCCGTACCTTTGCTGCCCTGATCCTCGGAGTCATCCTCAGGTTTTATCCACATAAAAGTCCTGAACTCTGCCTCCGGTACACAGTCCTCACTCTCTAGCAGAAAATTGAACTCATAACCCTTCATCTTGATAACCAGATCAGATGGAAAATTAGAGTACTCACCATCATCACCCATAAAGGCCGTTGTGTCGACCATGCCTACTAGAATGCGAACCTGACGACGCCTCAAACTAAACATGTCAACATCTAGGATCGGTCCAATGAGCAAGCTCACTCCCCACAAGCCAAGGAAATGACAAAACTTGTGGGGAACTCCGGTGACATGCACCCAACCCTGCCTTAGCTCAAAAGCCAGGTTTATCTGGTCCATCCTCCAGGCACTTATAGAAAGCATGATCATGTTGGCTCTCACCATGAACTCTATATGATCAACATGGTTCATGTCATCATGTGACGGTAGAGAAATCGTAAACGCCTTGTATCCATTAGGCATTGCATCCCAAATCCATGTGCATCACATAGAGTCGTAATCATTTCATTTCACCTTCCACCAAATACATAATTAGTTGGTGAGAAGTCATTCATCAAATCTAACTAGAGTACATGCCTATCCCATTTTTCTTTTGGCATGAGACTACATGCATGATTAGTTTCCTGTGCTAGCTACTGGTTTGTTTTCTGTAAAAGGCATTTGTATTCTCTCTTCTCCCTTAATAAAGAATTTGTCGGAGGTGTTGTAGAGTCTATCTCTTGTGCTTTTTGGTCCTTTTCAGGTATTGACATGGCTATACCCTACAGGTAATCGAGCTTGGTATATACGGTCCAAAGACGTACAGGCCCACGGTGTCGCCAAGGCCCAAACAAGGGACTCGTGTAATAGACTCTCGATTGCTTGAAGAACAAGAAGAAGTTAAAGATAGAAAGTTTGAAGGGGAAAAACCCTAACTTGTAACCGACTCGACCTGCTACCCGAGACCTAGCCTATCTATATAAAGGCTAGGAGGGGCGGCAAGGAGGACACACGCAACCCTAGTTTCCACAACCCTCGCCAGATTGCATCTGCGCACCATTGTAACTTTCGACTCCTTCGATAATTCCACGAGCAGACAAGCAGGAGTAGGGACCTCTACGAGGCCTGAACCTGGGTAAATCCTTTGACCCCTGTGTGCTTGTTTGCTAGCCGATAGATGTCTCCAGTGCTCCCTCCTTCTCCAAAACCCAAGTCCATAACAATGGGCATTGATGAGTTAAACCCTCGTCAATTGGCGCCGTCTATGGGAATTGGGAGTGCTGATGTTGCGGCTTCTTCGGCCCCATCAACTGCGATCTACAACTCCGCAATAGCGGAGATTCGCCATCTCTTTGGCGCCTTCGACTTCACCGTCCACACGCTGGCCACCCGCCCGGCCTTCGAGTCTGTGGGCGACGGAATCAGCCTGGCGATTGGGAGCTTCCGCTTCCAAGTTGGTCAGATGGGCACGCTTCGCATGCCTGATCAGCCGACAGCACCAGCGATTGCCCCGGCGTCATGGTTCCCTCCATCGATCGGCACCCTCAGCGAGCTCAACGCCCCAGTGGCAGTCGAGAATACGATCAGCGACAACAGTCGCGATTCTGATCTGAGCGATCTGGCCACTTAAGATGGAACCTACGGTTCCGGATCTGAAAGCTGTGGAAGCAACAGCTTCCCCAATCACTTCATGTGCGCCGTCCTCAATGCAGGCGACACCTCTGCCAATCGCGACAACGGTGGCAACCCTGGCAACGGCACCGATCCACCCAACGCCGGCAACGGTGGCAACGGTGGCAACGGCGGTAATGGCGGCAAGCGCGCTCCCGTCAACAACGGAGGAGCAGTCAAACCTCCCAGCATAATCAATGAGCAAACCGGCGAACGCATCGTAATCAAGCTCAACGAGCAAGAGTGGGCTCGCTGCCGCGAAGCCCTACGGGGCACACCTCTACCCTTTGGGTCCCCACAAGAACTGCTGATGGGCTACCACTGGCTCCTGAAGGAAGAATTCAAGCGCCAGGTGCAAACAATCGCGCAACTTGAGGTGCGTAAAAAGGCAGCGGACGAATCGAGCCTTCGTCGTGCCGGGCTCTCCTCCTACGGAGGATCCTCCTCAAAAGGCAACGAATACCTCGCCAAGAAGAGGCAGTCGCGGATGGCTCACCTCACCGAACAAGAGCGCATAGAGGCCACGAAAGTCCTCGACTTCGGCTCTATGATAGTCGACACGAGAGGCAACGTGGTTCCCAGGACGCCGCTGGCTGCGGTGACGGCAGCCACCATGTACCTCCTCAATAACCAGCCGCTAGCTGGAGATCCTCGAACTGCCATGCACCGACCTACGATCGTGGGCATGGGATTAATTGAGGCCGCCCTTGACAAGGAGCCAACACCAGACCCAAAAAAGGGCAAAGCGCTAGCAAAGCGCCACTCCTCACCCTCATCCAGCGACAACAGCCACGACCTGTCTCGGCGCCACCGCTCACGGCGACATGATCGTGACTACGATGCGCGCAACGACCTCACGCAGCGCAAGATCGACAAGTCAAGGGCACGACGTGCTCGGTCGACTGACACGGAAGAAGAAGATGGGGAGCTCTGCGGCGCCAGATGCTTCGGCAGATCCATCAGGCAGAAACGAATGCCTGAAGGGTTTAAACTCCCTTCGGAGAACCCGAAATTTGACGGTCTACAGGACCCCAAGATCTGGCTAGAGGATCACATCTCCTCCATCAGACTACATGGAGGCAGTCGAAGCACTGCCATGCAATGCTTGCACCTACAGCTGCAGGGCGCCGCCCGAGCATGGCTCAATAACCTCCCACGCGGATCCATTCGCAGTTGGGATGAGCTGGTTTACAGCTTCGTGCGCAACTTTAAGGGCACGTACAAATAGCCCGCATAAATCGAAGAGCTGAGATGCTGCCAGCAAATATCTGGCGAATAGCTGCGCTCCTACATCCAAAGGTGGTCCATCATCAAGAACTCCGCGGAAAACATCTCAGAAGACCGCGCGATTGATGCATTCAACGGTGGCGTCCGCCACCTAGAGCTCAGGGAGGAGCTGGGCCGCTCAAAGCCCCAAACCATCAACCACCTGATGGAGATCGCGAATCGGTGGGCCGATGGAGAAGATACGGTAAAGAATCGCGCTCACTCTGACGAGGAGGCAGAACTCGAACGCAGACGCGACCGCCGAGGCAAGCATCGCATGCGCATCTACGACGATAACCGCAACAGCGGATACCGTAGCGGCGGATACCACGACTCTGGGAAAACCACGCAAGTATGGCAACTCCGCACTCGCGATGAGGCACCGGCAACCTCCATCGAGGACAAACTGTCCGGGCCATGCACGGTACACTTCTACATCGACAAGCATGATGGCAAGGGAAAGTTCAGCCACCTCCTCAAAGACTGTTGCGAGTTCCTCAAGCTACATGAGGGATTGGTTCGGATGAACCGCAATGCAGTCGAAAGAGGCTACGGAGCCGCTCCAGGCGCCGTGGCACATGGCGCACCACCACCACCCCCTGGGCCACCCTCGAACGGAGCCGCACCGGACTAGCACCACGGAGGAGAACCGTACCCACGGGCCATGGGTACCATGATGATCCAAAAAGGACGCCCCTCCAACAGGGTGCAGAAGGCCATCACTCGCCAAGTCAACTTGGCCACGCACTCGCCACCATCCACCACTGAGTACCTCAGTGGGAGCGAGTCGTGCATCACCTTCGACAAACGCGACCACCCGCCTCACATACCTCGTCCAGGTTATTGCCCCCTCGTACTCGAGGCGCAAATTGGAGGCTTCGACATGAGTCACATCTTCATGGACGGCGGAAGCGGCATCAACCTCATATTCGCGAGTACCTTGCGAGCGATGAGGATCCCTCTAACCTGCCTGGAGGCATCGGACACAACGTTCCATGGCATCGTCCCAGGGAAAGGCGTATACCCCCTAGGAAAAATCAACCTCGACGTCATCTTCGGCACGCCGAAGAACTTCCGGTGCGAACGCATTGACTTTGAGGTCGTCGACTGGCCCTCACAATACCACTGCATCCTCGGGCGCGTCGCGTTCGCTAGGTTCATGGCTGTGCCCCACTACGCCTACCTGCAGATGAAAATGCCAGGTCCTAACGGCGTCATAACGATCAACGGGAGCTTTGAACGCTCTGACAGTTGCGACAGGGAATTCAACAGAATCTCCCAGTCCTTCGGCATGCAGGAGGAACTCACAAGACTGAAAGAGACGACAGACAACAGTCTGCCTCCCCTGAGTAGGCCAAGCTCACCTGACCTCTCCTTCGACTCATCTGTGCACACAAAGAAGGTGCAGGTCCATCCATCGAATCCCGCCAAGACGGCCCTCATCGCCAACAACTTGAGTCCCGCATAGGAACTCGCACTCGTTGAATTCCTCCGTGAGCACTGGAAAATCTTTGCCTGGTGTCCCACGGACATACCAGGAGTTCCCAGGGAATTCGCCGAGCACGCACTCAACGTCAACCCCGACGGAAGGCCAGTCAAGCAAACAATCAGGCGACTGTCTGAGCCACGAGCGTAGGCAGTCGGAATGGAGATCAACAGACTCCTTGAGGCCAAGTTCATACGCGAGATCAAGGAAAGCACTTGGCTCGCCAATACGGTGCTGGTACCGAAAAAGGACACGGATATCCTGCGGATGTGCGTAGACTCACTTCTCTGACCAAGCACTGCCCAAAGGATCACTTCCCGCTGCCACAGATCGACCAGATCATCGACTCCACCGCGGGATGCGAGCGTCTCTGCTTCCTCGACGCCTACTCAGGCTATAATCAAATTCAAATGAAGGAGGAAGATCAAGAGAAAACAGCGTTTACAACGCCCTTTGGTGTGTTCTGCTACAATACAATGCCCTTCGGGCTAAAAACCGCGGGAGCCACCTACCAGCGGTGCATGCAGGCTTGCCTCAAGGAACAACTGGGTCGCAACATCCAAGTCTATGTTGACGACATAGTAATCAAGACCAAGGAGGAAGCCTCTCTAATCAACGATTTGCGTGAAACCTTCGCCAACCTCGACCGCTGCCGGATCAAGCTCAATCCAGAAAAATGCACCTTCGGCGTTCCATCTGGGCAGCTACTTGGGTATCTCATCTCCGCGAGGGGAATCGAGGCGAACCTGAAGAAGATAAAAGCCATACTGGCCATGGAGAAGCCGAAGAACATAAGAGGTGTCCAGCAACTGGCCGGACGAATCGCGGCCCTCAGTCGATTTATCAGTCGAATGGGTGAAAAGGCACTGCCCTTCTACCAGCTCCTCCATAAAGCTGAAAAATTCGAGTGGACCAATGAAGCCCAAGAAGCATTCGAAGATCTCAAGCGCCTGCTATCCACTTCGCTAGTGCTGGTGACTCCACGAGAAAGGGAACCACTGTTGCTGTACATATCCGCCACCAACCAGGTGGTCAGCACAGTGCTCGTCGTCGAGCGAGCTGAGGAAAACAAGGTCCATGGCGTACAACGCCCGGTATACTACCTCAGTAAGGTCCTCACGCCAACAAAACAGCGGTACCCGCATTACCATAAGCTGGCGTATGGCGTCTTTATGACTGCCCGACGACTGCGCCACTACTTCCAGGAACACCCAATCGTGGTAGTCAGCGACGCCCCGTTGGGACATATCCTTAATAACCCCGACGCCACGGGGCGAGTCGCGCTCTGGGGAATAGAACTGTCTCCACGAGACATCACGTACGAAAAGCGCGATGCAATCAAGTCGCAAGTTCTCCCTGACTTTCTCGTGCACTGGATGGAGAACCAACTCCCGGATAAGCCAGATATGTCCTACCTCTGGACAATGCACTTCGATGGGTCCAAGCGGAAAGACGGAGCAGGCGCAGGTGTTATACTGACGTCACCTTAAGGGGACAAGCTGAAGTATATCCTGCGAATGCAGTTCATAGCCTCAAACAACGAGGCTGAATACGAGGCCCTGTTGCACGGGATGAGGATGGCAAAAGCTTGCGGCGCCAAGAGGCTCATCATATATGGCGACTCCAAGTTGGTCGTCAACCAAACAATGCATGAGTGCGACGCACTGCATGACAACATGATCGCGTACCGCGACCTCTACGATACACTCGAAGGATACTTCGATGGTTGCGAGCTGTGACATGTAGGTCACGAAAGCAACGAAGAGGCGGACGCACTCGCCAACATAGGCTCTACCTGCGCCCCCATACCACCTGGGGTATTTCTCGAGCGCATATGCGAACGCTCCATTAAGCCAAAGGCCGCAGAGAAGAAAACAAGCGCAACAATGGATTCGGGAGCTACGCCACCCAATGAGACAATGGCACTCGATGACTTGGAGCTGGACACCGGACTCGAAGGACCAATGAGCGTCATGATGATTGAACAATCATGGACGCAGCCGTACATCACGTATCTCCTCGACAAGAGGCTACTGGACGATCCGACAGATGCACGGCACATCGCGCGGCGATCCAAGACATTCGCTATTATCAACGGCGAACTGTATAAGCGCAGCATCACAGGAGTACTCCAACGGTGCGTTTCCATGGTCGATGGAAGAGCAGTTCTCCTCGACATCCATGAAGGGACCTGCGGGGACCACGCCGGCAGTCGTGCCCTTGTTGCCAAAGCTCTACGAGCTGGATTTTACTGGTCCATGGCCATGCGTGACGCCAAGTACATAGTCCAAAAATGCAACGCTTGCCAGCGATTCGCGGACAAGACACACGCACCAGGCGCAGAGCTACGGCCTATTCCATTGGCCTGGCCCTTCGCACAGTGGGGGCTCGACATGGTCGGCAAGCTTCCAAGGTCCTCGCGAGGAGGTTACGTCTACCTCTTGGTCGCAGTCGAAAAATTCACCAAGTGGATTGAGGCCATGCCAGTAACCAACCAATCCACGTACAGTGCAGTCAAATTCTTTGAGTCCATCGTCTACCGCTTCGGGGTGCCACACAGCATCATCACCGACAACGGGACGAACTTCACATGTAAGGAGTTCCAAGAATTCTGCGAGAACCTAGGGATCAACATCAGCTACGCCTCAGTAGCGCATCCACAGACCAACGGTCAGGTGGAAAAGGCAAACGGGCTCGTCTGCAGCGGCATCAAGAAGCGACTGCTTCGGCCACTCGAAAAAGCTGCGGGTTGCTGGCCGGACGAACTACAATCTGTACTCTGGAGCCTACGTACAACTCCAAACAGCGCCACGGGCTACACGCCATTTTTTATGGTGCACGGAGTAGAGGCAGTGCTACCAGCTGAGGTACGGTACAAGGCGCCGCGCGTGGTCGCTTACAGCGAACAAGAGTCCTCCCTCGCACTCGAAGATTTCGTCGACCTCCTTGATGAAGCAAGGGAAATCGCCGCGGAAAGATCAACGATCTACCAGCAAAACCTGCGCAACTACCACAGTAGAAGGCTTCGCCCCAGATCCTTCATCGAAGGCGACCTGGTCCTGCGACTGAAGCAGAAGGGGCATCTCAAGCTCGAGTCCCCCTGGGAAGGACCGTACGTGATTACAGAAGTAATCCCAGGTGGCGCCTATCGCCTTCAAGATGTAGAGACAGGAGTCGCATACTCCAACCCCTGGAACATCGCACAGCTGCGACGCTTCTACCCTTAGCCGTTTTTACTTTTACATTGCAAATAAGGCTACTCAGTACCTCGCACTGTTCTTCGAATAAATAAAAGCTAAGTGCCCCAAAAATCTGTGTTCTCCTTTACTTTTTCAATTTATGTACTCGGGGGCTGCGCCACCCTATACACATCTGTTCTTCGAACCAAAACGTGATATCCTGAGTAGCTGGTACATCAATCGAACCCCTTAACACAACCTCAACCCAGCTGCAACGCACCTGACAGGTTGACAAAAAGGGACTGAGATAAAACATGGCCAGGCTAACGAAAAGGACTCGCATAGTGCAATGCACTTCGTGCTAACAAAACTCTTTATGCACATACGACAATAAATTATTTACAAGACCTATACGAACTTGATAACACAAGTACACTTATGTGCAGGATACAAAAAAGGCTACTACGGCAGCAGAAGAATGTTGGTTTCGACGATCTCTTCTGCTGGGCGGTCCACCGCCTGGTAGTGCGGCACCATATTCCAAGCAGAACCTACTGGCGGTGCTGGTAGCCCAGCCGCAACGGCGGCGACATCTACGCCAGGCCTGTGCAATCGCACCATTGAGAGAGCAACCTTGGCACCAGCCACCAACTATTGCCTCACGCATTCGCGAACCACGGACAGATCTTGAAATTTGGCAAGAAGGGCCAATAGGCTTGATGGAGTATCATCCAGCGGGAACATCGCCCGACAAATCTTCTTCAAGCATGACTGCGATTTCTTCAGGAAGAGCAGCACTCGCGACGCGTGATCCTGCAGGGTCGCCAACGCAGTCGCACGATCATGATCTAGCCAGAAGTATCCACTCTCTTGAAGTTGCTCCTGGGTGAGATCATGAAGGCGAATGGCAATTCTCTCCTTCTCCTCCTACGGATGGCACGCGCTAACAACTACACGAAGCAACATCAATAGCATGAGTACAACGTACCGATGCGAGTAACTACCAAGGAAAAGATGAGAATAAGCAAACCAACACTTGATGTACCCTACCACAAGTCAAGATAGAAGGAAATAAGACGACCAAATCAACACAAAGACAAAAGGGTCAGATGCATTCAAGACCGGCATAAGTATCGACAAACACACTCGCCAGCAGGCATGTTCTTAAACAAAAGGACAATTAATCAACTATTACAAAATCTAACTACGGAGCAGCTCGCTTCTTCGACTTCGACGGCTTCAGGGGCTTCATCAAGTCTGTGGTAGTGTCAAACGCCACTGACTTTCCGCCGGCCCCTAAGGCCGAAGCCTTCGCCACCTTCTTGGCACGTTGGAGCTCCTCTGAGTACTTCGCGACAGTATTTATCAAGTGATGGCCATATTTGCCACAGGCAGTCGCGAAAGGAGCGAAGACTACCTGCTGACCGTCTGCGCCAACAGGCATCGCCTTCGACACCGCGGAGGGATCGATCTCGACTCCGTGGGCTTGCACCATGGCGAGTGACATGGTCGCGCAGCACGGAGGGAATTCTTGTAGGTGGAAGGCACACCCCCGGCGAGTGACTCTGCCAGCTCGTCCATATTATCGACCAGCTCCGCCTTTGGCATCAACTCCTCCCGGAGGCTACTGAGGGCGACCTTGGCCTTGGAAAGTATATCTTGGATGGCGGCGCTAAGGTCTTCGACTGCAGACACCGCACCTACCAGAGCGTCATCGCGACGAAGGGCCTGCGGGTCAAAGCTCAAATCGCCAGCATTTGTATATGAACCCACACATGGATCAAAACTTTAGCGCCACCAGCAACAACATTAGATGCAGAGAAGGACAACAATATCCACAATCAAAGGTACCTGAGAGAGCCTTGGCAACTGAGAACAGTTGTTCTTCGAACAACTTTTCCTTGGCTACAAAGGAAGCACGCAGATCCTCTTCACGCTTCCGCGCCTCATCACGTGTTGCGATTGCCTCGTCGCGACCCTTCACAGCCGCGGCCAGTGTCTTCTCCAAGGTGGCGGCGTCACGCAACACAGCATTATGCTCAGCTACACGACAAACAAAAGTTGACTATCAGTCGACTACACCAAAAAGAGAAGACGAAGAAGAGTAAGTGTAGAACACTCACTTTCAACCACGCGGAGACGCGTCTCCAGCATTGCATGCTGGCGGCCCATCGCCATCACTTGCTGTGCCAAGTGCGCGGCTTCCTTTACAAGGATTTGTCGCACAAACAAAGAACCATCAGAGGAAATATATAACATCGACTGCAACACTACAAAGAAGGAAACAACTACACTTACATGGTCCTCCAATGACTCCGAAGATGTTTGCTGTGCCGTCATCCGGGCAACCATTCGATGTTCCCCTGCGTGAGGAGAGCTGGAAAAGTTGTGCCCGGAGTGGGACGCCACTGGAGGGGAAGGAGCGCGCTCGACCTCTTTCTTGGCCTTTGAGGTTGCGACTCCAGATTCCTTCAAAAATTCGACGTCGCCAGAAGATGACGACGCCTCTTGACTACAAGACAAAACCCACCTTGAGAAAGGGCAAAATCCAGGGGAAGCCAACAAGAAGAAAAAGAACAATTGAACTCGAATACTTACCAGTCAAACTTGTCAAGATCAAATGTGGCCTCCGCCGACTCCGACGAAGACTCCTTAGGCAATCGCATCTTCTTGCGAGAAGACGGTGCCACAGCCCTCACAGGGACGGGAGGAATTGGTGACTCCGTGCCAACGACCGTACCTTCTAGAGTCGAAGGAGACGACGCGTCCGAATCCTTGCTGTGCGAATGCTTTCGAGTGTCCGGACTCTCGTACTCGGGGGCTTCCTCCTCCACATCAGAAGGGACAGTCGACTCAGACTCATCCTCTTCCAAAGCTTCACGAGGAATAACCCCCTCAGGGAGAGGAGGCATACAAGGCGACACCACCCAATCCTGCATACAGACAACAAAAATCAGCAAAAATCAAGTAAGCAACAGAAAAGCAATCGAGAAAATAAGCTACTGCGTAGCACAACTGTACCTCAGGAGGAGGATTCGAAGCATCAAAAGGAGGAACAACTGGCTCACTCGGAAGCACATCCTTGCCAGTGTACTTCGTGACCAGTCGAACCCTCTTATCCACCTCACTCACGGACATGCCATTGGGAGACCCACGAGTGGCATCATCAGCGCCAGCCCACTGAAACATGGGATGAACTCTAGCTTGAAGGGGTTGGACGCGACGACGCAGCCAGGTTTCGATAAGGGCGCAGCCTCTCTCTTCTGCGCCTATGCAACTCTCGAGGTCGCAGACGCGTTGATACAGCACGTCTGTCTCTGCGAGTTCGCCAGGCATAACTACGTTCTTCCAGGAACACATCTTCTTGCAGGGAGTCGCGGGATTGAAGGGCACGAGTCCAAAGTGCTCATCTTTGGACTTCTGATCGCGGACATAGAACCATTTGTCCCTCCATCCCTGGACGGACTTGGTGAGCTTGATGTCGAAGTAGGTGGCGGATGGGTCGACGTGGATTCCGCAACCACCTACGTCATAAACTAAAGAGCCAGATGCGGACTGACGCTTCAATTTAAATATGCACTTGAAAAGACCAAAGTGTGGCTCGATTCCGAGCCAGCACTCGCAAAGAGTGATGAAGCAGGTGATGTGGAGGATCGAATTTGGGGACAACTGATGGAGTTGGAGCCCGTAGAAACAAAGAAGACCCCTAAGAAAGGGGTGCAGAGGCAAGGAAAGACCATGAATGACGAATGCAAGAAACATCACTCGAAAACCAGTGGGAGGAGCATGAATGGCCTCACCGCTGGGGACGCACATATCAGCGACTACTGTGGAGATAACTCCGTCTTGGCGAAGAAGACGGAGATCTGACGCCTTGATGATGGAAGGGCGCCATGCACCATTTGTCACGCGGGTGCCCACGACCATCTTCTTCCCACCGGCGGCGGTGTTGGTGCCTGCAGCAGCGGAGCCACCCTTCTTCTTCGCCGTGGCAACGATGGCCGCGGAATCAACAGCAGCGCCTCCCTTCTTCTTCCCCATTGCGCGACGGCGGTGAGAACGGAGGAAGTAGCTGGGGAAGATACTGAGCTGGTCCAGCGCCGCAGCAAGAAAGAGCGCAAGGAAGCAGAGAGAAACAGCAATGGCGATGGCAGCAAGGATGAATGAGAACAGATGGGAAAATTACCGTCGCAGCGCCGCTACTTAACCCCTGGAAGATGCAATCCAACGGCTTAGAAAAACCCTACCGGACGCGTGGCACACATCGCGTTGGACACGTGGAGAAGGGGAAGCACGAACTGTCCCTCCACTACTCCCATTACGCACGGAAATCGAGGAGGCGCAGTTAAAATAAAGATTACGCATGCCCAGTTAAATCAAAGTCAGGAAGTAGGACCCACCGCTCGTCACGTCCCATCAAACTCGCTCACGCGGGCAACTGAGGTCATACAAGCGTCAGCACTGACGTCATCAAAGCTACGCAGCGAAAAACTTCGACTACTTTAGTCCTTGCTGGAGTCTTCGACTCCACCAAGCACTCGGGGGCTACTCCCATAGGGAGCGCTGGCCGCGCACCCTACGATTTTCTTTTCTTATTGCAGGAACAAGGACAATCAAAAGCAAACCCAAACCATTCGAAATACGATTCGACTATGGACATGGGTTACTCCCATAGGGAGCGCTGGAAAAATTCGACTGAAACAAGCAAACAAAAGACGATAGCAGTCGCAAAAGTTATTTAGTCCCTGCCTGAGTCTTCGACTCAACCAGGCACTCGGGGGCTACTCCCATAGGGAGCGCTGGTCGCTCACCCTATGATTATTTATACAGAAAATTGTGCGTTGATAACATCCGCACTCGAAGCTCATGGCAACACCGCCTCATAATTTTCCCTACAAAGAGACTGCGTCTCCTGGGTCACCCGAATCGTCTCCGCGATGATAAAATTTGGATGCCGCGCTTACAGCGTGAAGGTAAGACCTAAATAAGGCCTGGCAACGCATTTAGCTGCGCACTACCAGAAATGTATCCGTGCCTACAGGTACGATGAACATGCCTTGACGGACGCGTCGAGTGCTCACACCCATATAACTGGAATTCGACTCCTGTAAGACCTCCGTGGCCTGAGTCGAATTACACCAGCATTTTTCCGGATTCGAGTCCGGGGACTCAAGTTCGAGTAGATTACGTTGTTTCACCCTAAGGTGGTTAACTGATACTGATACTTCGGTTGTATCAGGTACGTATATCAACAATCCCTATGACACAAATAAAAGCAGTCGAAATGCACTCGTTCAGGCACTCGGAGACTTCAAAAAGTCCCCAATCGAATCTGCGATTCCACTGGACACTCGGAGGCTACTGACATGGGTATACCCTATAGGTACTCGAGCTTGGTATATACGGTCCAAATACGTACAGGACCATGGTGTCGCCAAGGCCCAAACAAGGGACTCGTGTAATAGACTCTCGATTGCTTGAAGAACAAGAAGAAGTTAAAGATAGAAAGTTTGAAGGGGAAAAACCCTAACTTGTAACCGACTCGACCTGCTACCCGAGACCTAGCCTATCTATATAAAGGCTAGGAGGGGGCGGCGAGGAGGACACACACAACCCTAGTTTCCACAACCCTCGCCAGATTGCATATGCGCACCATTGTAACTTTCGACTCCTTCGATATTTCCACGAGCAGACAAGCAGGAGTAGGGACCTCTACGAGGCCTGAACCTGGGTAAATCATTTGTCCCCTGTGTGCTTGTTTGCTAGCCGATAGATGTCTCCAGCGCTCCCTCCTTCTCCAAAACCCAAGTCCATAACAATGGGCATTGATGAGTTAAACCCTCGTCAGGTATGGTTCTTAGAAAATGTTTGACTGACTCGTGGTTGCTTTGGTTGCTTTTGCAGACCTAAGAATGGTACTCATATTTTTTTGATAAATTAACAAGCTAGGAAATGGAGATAGCTCAGCTGAAATTAAAAGCATACTTGTACGCTCTGACGTCACCAGAACGACATGGTATTCGAAGGGGCCACTCCATCGTCCGGGGAAGTCATGCGAAAGGTCTCCAACAAGGCATGCTTGTGGAGATCCACGAGGCTTTTCTGGGACTGCCTAGAGCAACTGGATATGTGGAGGTGCCGCGAGTAGTTGACTAGGGTATGTGTGCTTCCCTTGAGGCACCATGGAGTTGTGCTTGTGACGTCTGTTCCACGTCACATTCTAACATTTAGCCTCTTGGCCCTCCTTCTTTGAAAGAGATACGTCTCAGAGGACGTATCCTTGAACAAAAATACTAGTACTATATTGTTTGCTCTTGCGGCACAGCAACTTAGAAGATCAATGCACCATTCTGAAAAAATAGACGACATCTCTATACGTCATGCTTTGCACCCTGCCAAAGCGCGTGATTCAGTTTCTCATGTCCTAGCTTTTTTTGAAAATAGTATATATTAATATCACAAGATACCAATTACACCCAGATTCTGCAACAACGCATGCCCTATTAGCCTTATGGATGCACAAAACCTAGAAAAAAGAAGAAAAATTACAAAAATCAAAAGTCCCGCTACAAAGAACGATTCCTCAAAACAACGACACTAACACCACCAAAACAACACCAATAGTCCAACTAATCCAATAGCGACACCTTCAAGAAATATACAGTGCACAAGCACTATCATTGTCTGATCAAAGATCATAGGTTTTCACCCTAGAGAAAGTCCTCACTCGCAAAACAATGCCTTCAACACGGCCATTGCTAGGCACAACCAATTAAGGCCAGACCTTGGATTTTCACCCTGCAAGGTAAGACTGGGAACTCTTCTTGTGTTTTCGTCCCCACAAATAGTCGCTGATCCGAGTTACAGATCACGCAGCCAGTTCCTCGTCGCCACAAAAGACTCAAATCAACATCGCTTCCCTGATGTTCTAGATTTCCTAATATTTTTTGCATATGAATTGACCATGGATCATCAAAGACATGACACATGATGGTAACAAATATCAGAGCTTCGCAATGCTCCCGCTGAAACCAAATGGTCAGAAAAAACATGGGTACAATCGGATTCAATCCGATCTAGCAATCTCCAGGCATAGTCGCTCATGGGAGTTCGCCGGCGGAGCCTTCCAGAACTCGTCGCTTCAGCCCAGACCACCGAGGACAGGCAGCCAGTAGATCTTCATCTTCGTGCAGAAGGAACCCTATGACCGCCAGCATTATTCAGGCCGATCCAGCGGTCCCTGCACCGCCCGTCGGCTTTCAGCGAACGGAACGAGCGGGTCAGCCTTCAGCCCCTGCGAGCCATGGCCGAACCCACAGATCGGTTAGAGAGACCGAGATGCAGCGTCGCCGCCTAAGGAAACCACCACTCTGCTTCCAAGTCTGCACCATCGTTCCCATCTTCTCCTTTGCGCCTCCCTTCCAAGCCTATTGAGGGCAAACATATAGGGTGGCCCGATCTTTCACGATTCCCTTTCAAATTGAGGGTGGAGTGCGGGGGAAGGAGGGAAGGATGAACACGACGAACACACGCATGAAGAACGCGATGAACACACACACGCAAAACCACGATAAACACCAATAGCTCACACCGGCGGTGACCGGTCCGGCGCAATCCCTAGGATCGACGTCGGGCGGAGGACTCTCTCTCGAACCAGCACGGCGAGATGGGAGACTCAGTGAGATCTTGACGTCTAGGCAAAGGGACACCGATGCCTAGGCCTTGTACAACACGGAGGCACAATGCAAACTCCAACGAGGTTTGGGGATATTGGTGCTCCTTAGTCAAGGAGCATGAGGCAAGAATTAGATAGATCCACAAAGGGGTTTCCACTAATTCCAATATCAAGCCTAGGGTTTACAATGGAGGTAGGGGCTATATATAGGCCAATCACAAGTTCAGGGGTAATTCAGGCATTAAAGTAGAGTTTTGGGCGAAGTAGAGGGGTACATGGGCCATAGGGCCCAGCTAGGCTCGCAGGCCCATCTTTAGGCCGGACAGTCCGGGTCGGAACGGCCGGACAGTCCGGGGTGGCCGGACACTCCGGGCAGTGTCCGAACTGGCACACAGAATGTCCATGCCAGGTTCGGGCTGGGGCAGGCCAGACACTCCGGCCGAGTCGCGCCGGACACTCCGGCTAGGTTCGGGCGGACACTCCGGCTCAGGCAGCTTCAGCTCAGGTGTAGCTTCAGGGATCGTGGGTCGACGTGGCGGGGATTCGTACCTGATGATGCACAGAGTAGAGGTATGAAGTAGCACGCCATCCAAGGAGGTATCAAATTGGCTCGAAGAGAGGAGCGAGGCCACCTTAGCTTGGAGGAGTTTGGCTCGGGCACGAGTCATGGGTCCACTTGGGGGACTTGTTGGTGTAGATGTAGAAGCGTCCGTAGGACGGGCTGCATCAGCTACCCCCCCTTGGGAAAGAGTCATCCTCGACTCTTCATGGATATCATCTTGAACATCTCCATGGTAGGGTGAGAGATCCTTGACATTGAATGTATTGCTTGCAAAGTACTTGGAGGTCGGTATGTCGATGATGTAGGCGTTGTTGTTGATTATTTTGACGACCTTGAAGGGACCGTCTCCTCTTGGCTTGAGCTTGGAGTCACGTTCCTTGGGGAAGCGGTCCTTGCTTAGGTGTATCCACACAAGGTCACCTTCTTCAAATATCATCTCCTTCTTGTCCTTGTTTAACCTTGAAGCTTGGCGAAGGACTTGTTGTTCGATAGTAGCTCGTGTTTCTTCATGAAGCTTATGCATAGCTTGTGCGCGCTTCTCGATGTCCATGTTCGTGCGCTCATGGAGAGGTAGTGGTAGGATGTCGAGCGTGGTGAGGGGCTCGAAACCATAGACGATCAAGAATGGACTCATCTTGGTTGTTGAGTGCTTGGCTCGATTGTAGGCGAACTCGGCGTGTGGAATGCATTCCTCCCAATCCTTTAGGTTTTTCTTGATCAACACACGAAGGAGAGTTCCGAGGCTTCAGTTGACAACTTCAGTTTGGCCATCAGTTTGAGGATGTGATGCGGATGAGAAGAGGAGCATGACGCCGAGCTTGGCCATGAGGGTCTTCCACAAGTAGCTCATGAATTTGACGTTGCGGTCGGAGACGATTGTCCTTGGCACACCGTGAAGATGGAAGATTTCCCTGAAAAACAAATTTGCAACATGTGAAGCATCATTGGTCTTATGGGACGGTATGAAGTGTGCCATTTGGAAAAACGATCCACAACAACAAATATAGAATCATGACCATGCTTAGATCTAGGCAATCCTAACACGAAATCCATGCTAATGTCGGACCAAGGTGTATGAGGAATAGGCAATGGCATATAAAGACCATAGGGATTAGCTTGCGACTTAGCTTGAACACATGTCGTGCATCGTTGAAGGTAGCGCTCCACATCACGCTTCATCTTGGGCCAAAAGTAGTGATTGGAGAGCATGTCCAATGTCTTGTCGCGACCAAAGTGACCCATAAGGCCTCCACCATGAGATTCTTGGAGAAGCAAAAGTTGAAGCGACGACTTCGGGATGCATAGCTTGTTTTGTTTAAATATAAATCCCTTATGCAAATAGAAATCATCAACTCCTTTGTCATTGGAGCACTTTGCGAAAATTGGTTCAAAGAACGGATCGGAAGCATAGAAAGATTTTATTTCCTCAAGACCCAACACATTGATTTCAAGTCTCGTAAGAAGGCTTGTATGTTTGCGAGACAATGCGTCCGCAACTACATTATCTTTGCCCTTCTTATACTTGACAATGTACGGAAAAGACTCCATGAACTCAACCCACTTAGCATGTCTCTTGCTCAAGTTAGCTTGGCCTTTGAGATATTTCAACGACTCGTGGTCGGAATGTATGATAAATTCCTTGGGCCAAAGGTAGTGTTGCCAAACTTGACGGACACGAACTAAGGCAAAAAGCTCTTTGTCATAAATCGGATAGAAGGCGAGCACCATCAAGTTTCTCGCTATGGTAGGCTATAGGACGTCCGTTTTGCATAAGGAATCCTCCAATGCCAATACCACTAGCATCACACTCTATCTCCAAAGTTTTTGTGAAATCCGGTAGAGAAAGAAGAGGTGCTTCGGTGAGCCTGTTTTTAAGTTCATTAAAAGCTTTTTGTTGTGCTTTGCCCCACACGAAGGTGACATTCTTTTTGGTCAATTCATTAAGGGGACAAGCAATGGTTGAAAAGTATTTCACAAAGGGACGATAGAAACCGGCCAACCCATGAAAACTTTGGAGTTCACTCACATTTGTTGGTATGGGCCAATCTCATATGTCCTTTACCTTGGAAACATCAACTTCAATTCCCTTTGAAGAAACGACAAATCCAAGAAAAATTAACATTTTTTTAGCAAACGTGCACTTGGGAAGATTAGCATAAAGCTTTTCATGTCGAAGGATTTGCAAAACTTCCTTGACATGTGTTACATGGTCCTCAAGTGATTTTCTATAAACAAGAATATCATCGAAATAGACAACAACACTTTTTCCAATGAGAGAACGCAAGATGTGATTCATAAGGCGCATGAAAGTGGATGGGGCATTTGATAAACCAAAGGGCATAACCAACCATTCATAGAGACCAAGTTTGGTCTTGAAGGCGGTTTTCCACTCATCACCTTCAGCCATGCGTATTTGATGGTAACCACTACGAAGATCAATTTTCGAAAAAATAGTGGCTCCACACAACTCATCAAGCATGTCATCGAGACGTGGTATGGGATGTTGATAACGCATGGTGATAGCATTGATTGGACGATAGTCCATGCATAACCATAACGTATCATCCGTCTTTGGAACAAGAATCACGGGTATGGCACTTGGACTAGTGCTAACTTGGATCAAACCTTTGGAGACGAGTTGGTTGATTTGATGTTCGATCTCCTTCGTCTCCTCCGGGTTCGTGCGGTAAGCTGCGCGGTTGGGAAGTGGTGCACCGGGGATAAGGTCAATTCGATGTTCGATGCCGTGAAGAGGAGGTAGTCCATGTGGAAGCTCTTCGGGGAACACATCCTTGAATTCCTGCAAAACATTCATCAAAGATGGAGGAACATTGGTTAATTCATTAGTTCCTTGCGCTAGTCCCTTGCAAAGGAGGACATAGTGCAAGATGGATGGGTTGTTCCGAACATCTCTCATCTCAATTTTGGTGGCAAGGAGAACACTCTTAGTTTTTCCACTCGAATTTGGCTTGTGGCTCTCACTCACTATGAGGTGGTTCTCTCTCTCACCGCTCTTCTCACAAGTAGGTGTTGTGCTTTGCGCCCTCGCTAAAGCCTTTGCATTGTCCGCAATTATTTGGCTAGGAGTCATCGGTTGCAAAACACATGTTTTGTTGAGCCATTTGAAGGTGTATATATTGGTGCGACCATCATGTTGAGCAGTCTTGTCAAATTGCCATGGTCGACCAAGAAGCATGTGGCAAACTATCATAGGAACCACATCACACTCCACCGTATCTTTGTAAGGGCCAATGGCGAAGGAGACCGATACGGTATGCTTGATCTTCACGGACCCTTGGTCACTTAGCCATTGCACGTGGTAGGGGTGCTTGTGTGGATGGAGGGTAAGGTTGAGCTTCTCACACAACTCAGTGCTAGCAAGGTTGTGACAACTCCCTCCGTCAAGGATCACCTTGATAGATTTGACGTTGATACCGGCTCGTGTTTGGAAGATATTGGAGCGTTGGTCTTCATGCTCTTGTGCTTGAGTGGTCAAGATCCTTGTGACGACAAGCGATGGACTTGTGTCATGCTCACACATGAAGAGTTCTTGATCGTCTTCCACTCGTTGCCTTGCCATTGCTTCCTTGACACGGGCATCAAACTCATCTTCACTCAAGTACTCTTCATCACCATTGTCATGGATGAACAAGACTTTCTTGTTTCCACATTCGGCCGACTTGTGTCCTTTACCTCCACACTTGTAGCATTCACCATTGAAAGGTGTATCACTCTTTGCTTGCTTGCCACTTGGGGCAGTTTTCCTTGAGGAAGTGTGGGCTTGAAGGAAGGCTTGGAGGTACTTGAGGAGCTACCATTGAAAGTTGTTGGTGTAGGGGTTGAAGCTTGCTTGTAGGTGAAGTACGTCTTGGGCTTGTTGCACTTGATGTCCTCTTGCACTTGACGTTCAGCCTTTGTTGCGATGTGCACAAGCTCAACCATGGTGTTGTATGTTTGGAACTCGACGATGCGCTTGATTGGGTGATTCAAGCCAATAAGGAAACATGCCATTGTTTGCTCCATGCGTTCTTCAATGTTGGCGCAAATCAAGTTGAGTTCCATTTCCTTGAAGTACTCTTCCACGGTCTTTGTCCCTTGAGGAAGAGCTTGAAGGTTGTTGAAGAGGTCACGCGTGTAGTGCGCGGGGACAAACCAGGATCTCATGTGAGCCTTCATGTCATGCCAAGTTGTGATTGGCGGCTCTTGTCTTACATCACGAGCAACTTGAACTTGTTCCCACCAAAGGTTGGCGTAATCATCAAACTCAAGCGAAGCCATGGCGACCATCTTCTCGTTGCTATAGTTGTGCATGCGGAAGATCTTGTCGACTTTGAGTGCCCACGAGAGGTATTCTTCAGGGTCATTGGATCCGGTGAACTTGGGCATTGTGAACTTGAGCTTGCCAAAAGTTTCTTCATCATTGCGGTCATTGCGACGAGCTTGGTGACCTTGTTGATGATCGTGTAGTTGGGGAGGTGGAACTTGGTTCTCGTGTCCTTGTTGCGGAGCTTGCTCTTGATATTGTTGTTGAGGAGGAGCTTGCTCTTGCTCTTGGCGCGGTTGTTGACGTGGTTGAGGCACTTGAGCCTCATGGTGGCGGTGGTGTGGAGCCTCTTGACGTGGTTGATGACGAAGAGGAGGATCGTTCCACGGTTGGTGATGTTGGTTAGGTACATGGGCCTCACGGCGAAGAACATGGTCATGAGCCTCTTGACGTGGTGGGCGTCGCTCAACTTGTATCACTTGACGCTCCAAGTTTTGTTGATGTGGAGGAGGCGCCGCGTGATGACCATGGTGTCGTTGTTGACGCTCATGACGTTGAAGACGAGGAGGAGGATCTTGGAGAGCTTCACGTTGATGACGAGCTTGATTCTCCAAATTGGAGTCATCACTCGTTGTGTCAAGTATGTGTCACGGTCGATGGTGGTAGACTTGCGGTTGCGCTTGCCATTCCTCCTGAGGTTGCTCTTGTTGGATCACTAGTGCCCTTGTGTGATGACGGTGTGCTTCTTGCCTTGCTCGTGGCCTTGAAGAGAGATCGCCATCATAGCTTGACGTTGCGGCGTGCCATGGGGAAGGTACATAGTTCGAAGAGGTTCCATCTTCAACCACGAGGGCATCATTGCATCTTTGAGCACTTTGATGTAGATCTTGTGGAAGAGGTGCATGACGATGGGAAGAACTTGAAGAGCTTGATGCGCGTGAACGTGGTCTTGCCATGCCGTCGATGAGGTGTTGAAGATTGTCATTTGTTTCGGCGACGGTGCGTTGGAGCGCTTCATTTTGGTGGCCGAAGTTGTGATGCGTTGCTTGCATTTGCCTTTCGAGGCCGTCGAAGCGGTTGTCGATGTTCTTGAACTCGGCTTGCGTCTCGCCAAATTGTTCATCTTGTCGCGTCTCAAGTGCTTGGCAACGTTCACGGAACTCTTGTCGAATGATAAAGTGACTTGCGCGCGTCATGTACGGACCTTGATCTTCTTCTTGGGGAGGTGGTTGGCTCGTCTCACCGTGCCTATCCATCATGCAAAACACACGAGTATTGTATATGGAAGTGGAATATGGTGGTGTTAGCCTTGTACCTCACCTTGGGGATTGCACCAAACTAGAAACCACAAGTGAGAGCTATAAGTGTGCAAAGTGGAATTGCAAAGAAAACTCACACTAAAGAAAGAACTAACTCTCAAAAGCTTGTTCGTGGTAGGTTAGGATTGTGGAAAGCCAAAGAACCAACCAAAAGAAAAGGGATAGTCAAAAGTGGGTAAAATCCAACAAAACTCAAGTCAAAGGCGAAGGTCAACAACTCAAAAGGGTGAAGGGAACCTATGACTATGTACACACACGTGGAGAAAGTTGGGATTGACACGACTATGAAAATGAGCAAACTAAATGTCCTAACGAAGACTAAGCTCATTGTCGTGCCAATGCAAGGAGAGACTGTGGCTCGTTTGCAAAGATTAAAAGTGAGCAACGGATTTGTGCACTTGCCTTGGGCGCTCTTCTTTCTCTCTTTCTTACAAGCTTTGAGACTCTCTTTTGCAAGGGGAGACTATTTTTCTTTTGCTTTTTCTTTGTATCTTTTTCCTTTTTTTTGCTCTCCATTGATGCTACCTAGTCACACTTGCTATTGCTCTTGCACTCTCACTATCCAAGGACAAATGCACAATGCTCAAGCAAACACAAGATGAGCCACTCTCATGGGATAGGTATACACAAAGGAAGATGGGGTTAACAAGGTGACGCAAGTTATACCTTCGTTGATGATGAACTTGGCGTCGGTGGTGCGGGATGATGTTCGTGGTCCGTGGTGTCGATGAGCGCGGAAGTTGATGATGCGAAAGCTTGCTGGTAGTTGCTGACACGCACACGGGACACGAGCAAACAAAAGAGATTAGCCAATGCGAAAAAAGAGGCAAAATAGTCAAAACAGGCGTTACAGCCGGACACTCCGGGATGTCTTGGCCGGATACTCCGGTCTAACCGGACACTCCGGTCTGGTTCGGCCGGACACTCCGGTCGGGCCGGACACTCCGGTCGGTACGTGCCGGACACTCCGGCACGGGTTTCCTGCTCGTGTTCTTGAGCGGAAATCCTCGCCTTCGGGCCTCAAATCCGCGAAAAACTGGCCAAATCGGCTGGTGAAACGCAGGATAAAGCTGGACCAACTCCTTAGACAAGGTTTGGTCAGATCAAAACCACAAATAACACTCTAATTCAAGAGATCGATCCAAAGGCAAATATGGGCTGTTTTTTGTGGGGATTTTCGAATTTTTGGTGGATAGAAGAAAAATTTGTGGGGGAAATCGTGAACAACGAAGCTCTTGATACCAATATGTTGAGGGCAAACCTCTAGGGTGGCCCGATCTTTCACGATTCCCTTTCAAATCGAGGGTGGAGTGCGGGGGAAGGAGGGAAGGATGAACACGGCGAACACACGCACGAAGAACACGATGAACACACACACGCAAAACCACGATAAACACCAATAGCTCACGCCGGCGGTGACCGGTCCGGCGCAATCCCTAGGATCGGCGTCGGGCAGAGGACTCTCTCTCGAACCGGCACGGCGAGATGGGAGACTCGGTGAGATCTTGACGTCTAGGCAAAGGGACACCGATTCCTAGGCCTTGTACAACGCGGAGGCACAATGCAAACTCCAACGAGGTTTGGGGATATTGGTGCTCCATAGTCAAGGAGCATGAGGCAAGAATTAGATAGATCCACAAAGGGGTTTCCACTAATTCCAATATCAAGCCTAGGGTTTACAATGGAGGTGGGGGGCTATATATAGGCCAACCACAAGTTCAGGGGTAATTCAGGCATTAAAGTAGAGTTCTAGACGAAGTAGAGGGGTACATGGGCCATAGGGCCCAGCTAGGCTCGCAGGCCCATCTTCAGGCCGGACAGTCCGGGTCAGAACGGCCGGACAGTCCGGGGTGGCCGGACACTCCGGGCAGTGTCCGGGCAGTGTCCGAACTGGCACACAGAATGTCCACGCCAGGTTCGGGCTGGGGCAGGCCGGACACTCCGGCCGAGTCGCGCCGGACACTCCGGCTGGGTTCGGGCGGACACTCCGGCTCAGGCAGCTTCAGCTCAGGTGCAGCTTCAGGGCTCGTGGGTCGACGCGGCGGGGATTCGTACCTGATGATGCACAGAGTAGAGGTATGAAATAGCACGCCATCCAAGAAGGTATTAAATTGGCACGAAGAGAGGAGCGAGTTCACCTTAGCTTAGAGGAGTTTGGCTCGGGTACGAGTCATGGGTCCACTTAGGGGACTTGTTGGTGTAGATGTAGAAGCGTCCGTAGGACGGGCTGTATCAAAGCCACTAGCAAACGTCGCTCGTGCGAGCGACCCAGGGTCCTAGCTAGTTAATTGACTTGAACTTGCGGCCGAAATGAGTAACTTGTAAGCAAACTAATTAGGATATTCTCTTCAGTCCTTTGCAAAAACAAATAAACGATGTACTGTAATGACTGAGTCCTATTTGCTGCTACCTCTGTTTCATAATGTAAGTCTTAAACTGCTAAAAAGGATCTTCCGGTGATCAACTTGTAGGCCTCGTCGAGGAAGAATGTCAAAAGTTTAAGAGGCTTTCCATTCTATTTGGCGCATGCACAACCTTGTGGAATTTGCTGTACATGTTTCAACTTCAGTGACATTGCTTTAAAATGAGAACTTGCTTCCGTTCCTTAGTTCACTAACATGGTTTGTGCCTTCTTTTATATAAAAAACCTCGACTCGTCATGTGAAGTTTGGTTTTTGTAAAGGCACCAGCGATAGAAACACGAATACTTCACCAGACCTCTATAGAACAAGTTGGACGAAATCCGTGCAAAGAAAACCCATAGTCCTGAAGAAAATAAAAACAACTAGAATTGAATAAAAATATGTACAACATGGGTTAACAGAGGACATATCCGGAGACTACACATCCATCCATGCTAGGTAAACACTTCATCATCGCCATACGTCCACTTGAATACAAACACAAACTAAGACTCATCATGTAAGATAGGTAAGGATGCAACCTAAAAGGCAATGTTTAGTGGAGTATATGCCTACAATTGTGGAACCGGTTGCGGCACAGAGTGGATGTGTACCTTCTGTCGTGCCAGCAGTAACTGAGTATGACTGTGCTTCTGTGGGCTCGCCGTTTGAGAATGGTACTGAACAAGTGTGTATGGACAAAGAGGAGATTGATCAAGCTAATGATGCGGATTGTTTCAGCCATAATGAGACTGTGACACCGAAATTGCAAATGGGAACACCATTCTCTCCTGCTGCAACTAAAGTGCACACGGTGTGGATCCAGCATCCACTGGTGGCATTCTTTTTTAGACAGAAACCTTCCCTTGTTGAGATTATTGCCTTTGGAGGCATTCCGAAGACAGCGGCTATTGAGATTCGATCAAGTGACCGAGTTCGCGCCCAGCCCAATGCTGATGACATGCAAATGGAGCGGGCGATGGATTTGGTGCAACATTGGGAGGAATTTAAAGGTAAAAATCTAAATCCAACATTTTCTATTTTGTCTTTTTCAGATATTGATATTATAGAAAAAGCTAAATCGGTGGGGGTATCTTTGGGGGAGTCGCCTTTGCAACAAATTGCGGCAGCTAAGCTACTAAAAGATAGTGAGAATTACTTAGGACTTTGACTATTTTAGATCACAGCAAAGATTCAGAGGATTTAAATAACCTTGGGGAGGCAAGTTTGGTAGTTTCTAAGGTTTCTAACTATTGTGATGATCTCGTATAAGAGGAAATTACTGGGTTAGATACTCTTGTCGAGAATCAAGTCAAAGAGGTAAAACGGGCGCGTGGGCGCAAGAAGAAAGTATATGATACAACGATTGTTCGTAGAGGCACTAGATTTAGGATAAAAAGAATTTTTGATATGCAAGGACTCCGTGGAATGATTTGGAATAGTGGAGGTTTTCACGACACTGCTAAACATCTTTTTGTTTCTGAAACTGATAAGGGAAATGAAACTAGACTTTGTTGCTCTGTTGAAAATAGGGAGGCATAATTTCACTGTTCCCTTTCTCAAACATTTGACCCTGGGGAGGGATTTCGCATGGTCCTGTTACCTCCCCATGGACGTTCTAGTGGCATTCTAGTCGAAATTAACACAAACACACTACAAGTTAACAATGTTGACTCAGGTGACTTCTGTATAAAAATTCATATGAAATATCGTCATGATGGTTTCCAATAGATTTTGGTCTCTCTTTATGGGGTGGCACAAGACAATTTAAAACATGAGTTTCTTGCGAAACTGGTTAGAGTAGAATGAAACTCTACCCCTACTGGTCAGCGGAGATTTCAATATTCTTCGTAGAAGAGAGGATAAAAACAACGATAATTTTAACACACGTTGGCATTCATGTTTAATATCATTATTGAGAGTCTAAACTTACAGAGATTGTTCTCTCAGGAAGACAGTCCACCTGGAAAAACCGCAGGGACACACTCACTTATGAAAAACTTGATCGGATACTTTCTAGTGTTGAATGGGAATATAAGTTTCCTTTGGTCATGGTGAGAGAACTTACGCGGGCAAGATCGGATCATACACCTCTTCTGATTGACTCAGGAGTCGAAGCTCATCTTGGGAATAATCCGAGATTCTCCTTCGAACTCTCATGGTTGAGACAAGATGGTTTCTATAATTTAGTGGCCACTGAATGGGCATCTGTGACACAAGGTGACACACCCATTGAACGATGGTAGCTAAAGATAAGAAACCTACACAGGTTTCTTCGCGGATGGGCAAAAAATCAAAGTGGAAAATATAAAAAAGAGAAAGAGAGACTTTTATCCATCATTGATGAACTGGATATAAAGGCTGAAACGGTACCACTTTCCAATAATGAAAGAAAATAACTAAAAACTGCAAATGAACTTGTGACTAAACTAAGGCGCGATGACGAGTCCAAGTGGGCGCAGTGTGCCAAGGTGAAGCACATTTAGGAGGATGGAAATAATACAAAATATTTTCACCTCATTATTAATGGTAAGCATAGGAACAAAAAAAATTCAACTAGAACAAGAGGAAAGTACCATTGTGGGAGAAGAGAAACTGAAACTTTATATATCCGAATACTACAAGAAGCTATTTGGGGAGCCGACTCCTAACAACTTCATTCTTATGGAGGATATGACCTATGACATACCACAAGTATCGCATGAAGAGAATGAAATTTTAACCACTAAGTTTGGTGAAGAGGAGGTGTTCGAAGCTACATCCTCTATGGAACATAATATGACACTCAGGCCAGATAGTTTCCCAGCAGAATTCTATTAAACTTTTTGGGTAGTGATTAAACAGGATCTCATGGCTATGTTTGCACAGCTGCATGAAGCTAACTTACATCAGTTTAAGCTAAATTTTGGTGTTGTCACCTTGCTGCCCAAAAAAGAAAATGCGATACAAATCCAACAATATAGACCAATTTGTCTACTTAATGCCAGCTTCAAAATTTTCACTAAGGTAGCAACAAATCGTATTACCGTGACCGCTCACAAAGTTATCAGGCCCACTCAGACGGCGTTTATGTCTGGAAGTTATATCCTCGAAGGGGTGGTAGTCCTACATGAAACCATTCATGAGCTACATAGAAAGAAACTTGATGGGGTCTTATTCAAAAGTGATTTTGAAAAGGCCTATGATAAAGTCAAATGGCCTTTTTTACAACAAGTTCTTCGTATGAAGGGTTTTGATCTACTATGGTGCAAGTGGATTGATAATTTTGTACGGGATGGAAGTGTTGTCATGCGTGTTAATGATGACATAGGCCACTACTTTAAGACACGAAAAGGTCTAAGACAAGGTGATCCTCTATCTCCGATGCTATTTAATATTGTTGCCGATATGCTTGCTATCTTAGTTGCTAGAGCAAAAGAGAATGGTCAGTGGTTGGTTTAATACCTCATCTCATGGAGGGGGGCTCTTTCCATATTGCAATACTCCGATGATACAATCATGTTCATGGAACACGATCCACAAAAGGCGGTCAATATGAAACTAATCCACTGTATTTTTGAACAATTATCGAGACTAAAAATTAATTTCCACAAAAATTATTATTTTTGCTTTGGTAGAGCTGCCGAACAAGAAGGAATTTATCAGGATATTTTTGGGTGTGAGTCGGGCAGTTTACCTTTTAGATACCTTGGGGTACCTATACATCACAGGAAACTCTGCAACTCCGTATGGAACCCCTGTGGAAAACAGGTTTGAGGGAAAGTTAGGATGTTGGCAGGCCAAGCTTTTATCTTACGGAGATAGATTGGTTCTAATTAATTCTATTCTATGAAGTATGCCGATGTTTATGCTGTATTTTCTAGAAATACCAAAAGGGGTACGAAAAATATTGGACTTCTATCGTTCAAATTTTTTTGGCAAAGCGATGAGCATAAGAAGAAATATAGACTAACTTGATGGAACATTATTTGTAGACCTAAAGACCAAGGCGGTCTGGGTATTGAGATGTTAGAACTTAAAAATAGATGTCTATTGAGCAAGTGGTTTTATAAGTTATTGTCAGAAGAAGGGGTGTGGATAGAGTTGCTCCACAACAAGTATCTGGCTACTAAAATTTTAGCACAAGTAGAAGTCAAACCAACAGATTCACCTTTTTGGAAAGGACTCATGGGAGTAAAAGATGAGTTCTTTACCCGCGGTGTTTTCCAACTTGGTAATGGAAAAGGTATTAGATTTTGGGAGGATACTTGGTTAGGAGAGATACCTCTCGCCCAAAAATATCCGTCTTTGTATAACATTGTTCATAGAAAACACGTTCTCGTTCGTGATGTATTGTCTCACAATCCTTTAAATATGGGGTTCTAGTGAACCTTAACTAGAAATAAATGGGATGCATGGTTGCACCTATGTGAGTTACTGATGGTGATATCTTTGTCTTCAGAACAGGATAAATTCATTTTGAAACTAACTAAGAATGGGTTTTTTCAGTTAAATCCATGTATGAAGACCCTATGAATGAACACCCGCGTTTTCCAACAAGATACTTATGGAAGGTAAAAATCCCTATAAAAATAAAGTTCTTTATGTGGTTTCTGAATAATAAAGTCTTGTTAACAAAGGATAACCTCACTAAAAGGAATTGAAATAGATGTAAGAAATGTTGCTTTTGTGACGAGGACGAAACAGTTGAATATTTATTCCTTTCATGTCATTTTGCAAAGATTATATGGGGTCTGGTTTTCTTCACTTATAATCTACCTCCCCGACAAATATCACTAATATGTTTGGAAATTGGTTAAATGGAGTAGATAAAGTGAATAAAGGCAGAATTCGAATTGGTATCTCAGCCATTTGTTGGTCCATATGGAAATGTAGAAACAAATGTATTTTTAACAAGGCAGGAGTTCCCTCTTTTTTGCAGGTTATCCATATGGCGGCGCATTGGATTCAACTCTGGGCATCAGAGCCAACCAATGGTTTCTGGGTGCACCCGTCTTGTGGCGGTTATTTCGGATTTCTTCAGCCAGCCTTCGTGGCGTCATTCTAATAGATTGACTGATTTCTAGCTGTTGAAACCTTTCTCTTGTGAGATCTTGTTGACCTTTATTTCAGATGGTTGATCTGCGCATCAATCCTATCTGATTGCTGAATTGTAATATGATTTGAATATGCGTTTGAACTTTTTAATAAAGGTTGTGTGCATTCAAGGATGCAGAGGCCAGGCCTTTTTCAGAAAAAATGCCTACCATTGCGGAAATAATGAAGTGACATAGATAGGGATTGATCAATAATATATACTCCCTCCATTTTGAAATATACACTCCTTACACACTAAAAGGAGTCTAGATACACTCCTTTCACAAAGCTAAAACAGATGACCCTACACACTACAAGCGGTCTAGATACACTCCTTTCACAAAGCTAAAACATATTATATTTTAAAACAGAGGGAGTAGTTTGTGAATGCATGGTGCACGTGCGATTTATCAATTTCCTTACCTGGGTCATGATAATGCTCCCAAACATCTTTAGTCACTTTTCTTCCTTAGCTCCCTAGATCCGGGCAGAAGCGGCCATTAGAATGTACTCCCTCTGTTTTAAAATATAAGTTGTTAGATTTGTGAAGGGAGTGTATCTAGATTTCTTTTAGTATGTAGGTTCATTTAGTTTGGAGTGAACCTACACACTAAAAGAGGTCTAGATACAATCCATTCATAAAACTTTTTTTTTGCAAAAACGCAAAAGCCTTGCGTTTCGATTCATTGATAGGTAAAGAGAGTTCTGTACAGACATATACAAAGGCTCAGACGAGCCGACACCCATACAACTCAACCCACTAGTCCTACGGGCCCGCCGGGATCAGGGCACGAAGGCCACGAGCGCCAGCATCAGCCCAGGAACGAGCTTCAGATCGAATCATACTGAGAAGGGTCCCCATGTTGGGCGAGGCGTTGTCGAAGACCACCGCGTTACGCTGCTTCCAAATCCACCACGCCGTCATCATGATGAGCGAGGACGAACCTTTACGCATAGCGCGGGGGGGGGGGGGGGTAGAAGACGAAGCTTGCAGCCACCAGTCCACGAAGTCCCCTTCTTCATCTGGTGGTGAGATCGTCGACCGAATCCAGGAGAGCACCTCATGCTAGATCGCCTTGGAGAAGGGGAAACCGACCAGAAGGTGGGTCATGGTTTCGTCAGATTGATCACACAGGGGCAGCGCAGGGGGTGAGGGAGGCCCAACCGCGCCAGCCGCTCAGCCATCCAACAATGGTCCTGGCAAGCGAGCCACACGAAGAACTTCACTCTAGGGGCGCCCAAACTTGCCAGTTCAGCTTCCATGATCTAGACGTGATAGAGCCTCTAAAAAGAAATTTGTAGCACGACTTGGCGGAATACTGAGCGTCCGATGTCCAGCGCCAAAGCAAGGTGTCCGGCATATCTAACAGCCCAAAGTCCTGCACCCGCGTCCATAGCTGGACATACAGCCAGAGGGCTAGCGGACTCAGCGTGCCTCTAATATCAGTGATCCAGCGGCGCTCCACCAGCGCCTCTCTCACGGTCCGCTACTTCCTAGCGCGCTTGGGGATAAGCGTGAACAGCTCCGGCGCCAACTCCTCGATGGTCCTCCCATCAAGCCAACGGTCCTGCCAGAAAAGCGCAGTGTCTCCGTCACCTACCTGCATCTGGGTGGAGACATCAAAGACCTGCAGCTCTACCTCCGAGAAGCGCATATCAAGCTCGTGCCAGGGTCGCAGCGGGTCAATGGGCATCCGCCAAATCCAGCGTGTCCGAAGGCTAATCGCCGTGCGGCCCAAGTCAAGGATACCTAGGCCACCATAACACTTCGGTCTGCACACCCTCTCCCAGTTCACGTGACAGTGTCCCCCCTTGGCCTCCGCCCGGCCTGCCTAAAGGAAGCCTCGTGTGATCTTCTAGATCTGTCTTAGCATCTATTTGTTGAGCCCCAACACCATGATCTGATGCAGCGGGATTGCCAAGAGCACAGACGAAACAAGGGTCTGGCGCCCGGCCTTCGCCATCATAGAGGCTTTCCAGGTTGGCAGCCTATTCACAATGGTGTTGACAGGGGCTAAAGGGCCGATGCGGGGAGCTGGCGGAGCGATAAAAGAATTTCCAGGTATTTTACGGGGAATAGTGCTAGCTGGCAACCCATCGTGGTCGCG
This sequence comes from Avena eriantha, assembly GCA_910589775.1. NCBI lineage: Eukaryota > Viridiplantae > Streptophyta > Magnoliopsida > Poales > Poaceae > Avena > Avena eriantha. The sequence continues at coordinate 465,806,781 of OU342741.1, forward strand.
GCCTATAGGGCCAATTTATCTAAAAAAGCAATTGGTGACACCGAGCACTTGGCGAAGTTCGTACGGAGCCCCAGCACTATCCAACTGGCGATGCTAGGCCCCACCGCCGTGGCCGCCCTGAGGGCGCGGGTCACCGTCGCTAGAGCCCGCCCCCGCGCCGCCCTGCGGCAACAAGTCGAGCGAGCCCCGCACGTAGGTGTACCGCCGCGAGACGGGGTAGCCTGGCGAGGGACCTCCACCGTCGTCGCCACCATCAGCGCCTAGAGGCCGCCACCGGTAGTCAGTGAACGCCATGACATGGACCAGTAACGGATGGACCAGAGTGGCAATCTATGGCGGGGTGACCGCGCTAGCTGGCGATGCTCGCTGCTCCGGCGAAAGGGTTGGCACAGGTTCGATGATGTGGAAGTTAACCGCCTTGGGTATCAGCGCAGGGTCCAGGCACCACGCCGACAACCGGAGGGTCTCCATGTCCGCGCGGGAGTGGGAAAGCCTGTCGAGCCTCTCCACCCACGAGCTCGGAGCGAAAATCATCGCTGCCACCGCCATGCTCCAGGCATTGGCAGGGACACCCTTGATCTCCAAGTTGGCGTGCACACCCAGGCCACCCGCCGTCGTGTTTGTCCGGCGCGACCACGGCTTCAACAGCAGCCTGAAGAACAGCGACTGGACGTACTAGGCGCGGAGGATGCTGTCACGGTCTTCCCCGGCGACGAAGTAGATCAACAGTGTGCCGCCGCTGTGCCTATGAACCGAGAACACCTCCACCGGGATGCCATGGCCCTACTCAATCGTAGCCACCACCTCGTCAAGTGGGACGTCTGAGCGCTCGCCGACGAACACCCCCACCAGCGCGCTCTGCAAGGCGCGTTCAGCATCCTCCACTTCCGCGGTGCGCGCGAAGATGCAGGCCGTGCGCGATGGGCGCCGTGCCAGTTCGCCGCCGAGGGAGGTCGACGACGCCACCCTGGGGTCACGGCGGCCGCGCGGACCTGCCAGCGGTAAAGGCGCCACCACGGCACGCTCATCCGATAGTGGGGCCCGACTCGCGCCCTGCGAGGGAGCAGCCGTGCGCGCGGCAGCGTGGTGGCCCAGCGCGAGCACCGGCGCGATCACACGCGTCGCACCAAGCTCGAAGGCGCCACCTTGAGGCGGCTGCCTGTTCAGCGATGGGGCGGGGCGGCCTGACGGTGCCCTCGCCGGGGTGGTGGTGCCGCGCGGTTCCTGCCGGCCATCCCCGCCCGCGCCCTGCCGCGCCGGCGTGCGAGCACCTGCAGCAGCACCATTGGCGCGGTCACCCGTCATCGGACCGCGGTTCTGGGCAGTCGCCGTCGTGCGCGACTCACCCGCGCGGGGCGCCTGGCGCTGTACCGGACGAGCTTCGCCACTAGAGGGGCGTTTGCTCGGCGGTTCGTCGCCATCCGCCGGGGGCGTGCGCGGTCGCGGGAGGCGGCACTCCCTGGCCATGTGGCCGGCCTCCCCGCACCTCAGGCACACCGGCCCTACGGTGCAATCCTTGGCGCGGTGATCGGGCTCATGGCAGAGCAGGCACAGGCCCCTGTAGGCCTCGTACGCGCTAGGTTCGCGGCCGGCGCGCGCCGCTCTCGCCGCCGCCACCTTCTTGCCAGCGTGTCGCCCCCGCACACGCCTGCTCCTCGGCAACTCCCAAGGCGCGTCACCGCCGCCTTCCAGCGAGTCCCCCGAACAGTCCAGTTCATCCACCGTGGCAGAAGGTGGCTCCCGGTGGATCTCGGAGCGCGACACGCGGCTGGTCGCCTCCGGCTGCTCCACGACCTGCTTGCCCTTGAGCGCCTCCAGATAGCTCGATGGTGAGCTCTCAGACTCAGATTCGCAGCCTCCCCGCCAGCGGCTCTCGCGGCCGCGTGGGCTGTCCATGTCACCGGACGAGGTGGGGGAAGGGGAGGGGGAGGTGAAGAGTATCGGGGAGGTGGGTGCCGTCACTGGGATAGGGGACGGCGGGGGGAAACGTGGTCGCCGGCGCCGGAGTAGCCACCGGCGGTGGGGAGGGGGTAGGGGCCTCTCATGCGCTCGCTCGCTCGCTCCTCTCGTTTTCTGCAGAAGCGTGGTCTCATCTCTATTGTCGTACTACTGGGAATCGAACTATTTCATGTGAAATTGCAGCGTTTAGAAAAAAAAAGGTCTAAAAGACAGGAGCACATAACTTGTGACGCAGTGCTAATAATGAACTATAGAAAAAAAGACAGAAATTAAACGCGGGAAATACGACAACGGCAGAGCCCTTTACACTGACTCACTGAGCAACGTACACACCGAAATGATGATCAGCCTGAAACCTTCAACACGGTTTAGCTACCATCATTGATCGCTCCTCTCTATCTGGCTCTGCGGATCGACGAACTACTCCAACGATTATGCACACTTACGTGCTACCTCGATCCACGCCGTCTCGATCTTGCTCAGATCCAACCGTCTTTCTCTCCAAACGGATCATGATTTCCATGTAGCTCATTAAACCATGTTTCCAAGTCGTCATGGACGGAATGGAAAGGGTGACATAATGAATTCCATGAATAAAATTCTGCCGCGTGCATCGCATCGCACACACAGAGCAGCTATCATTTCACTTTAGCTTCCAACAAATGCCGCGTTTTGTTTCCAACGCTGCAAAGAGTTGCTGAGCACATGCCCAAGCCCCCAAACGGTTCCTGGTCCTACCGGTGGCTTGTTTAATTTTGTGTAAAATCCAAACCCTGGTATCTTTTACGTATCCAAGGGTGCTTAGCAGCACGCATGTCCAGTTGCTTCACACAAGTACATCAAATCAAACAAATTAGAAATACTGCCTCCATCCTAAAATAAGTGAATATTAGACTATACGTATATACTGTAGGATCTTTTACAGGCTGGCAAGGCAACAGACAAGCGAGGGTGGCGCAGTGGTGTAAAAGTTCTACTCGGTACTCACTATATTGCTTCAGGAGTAGCTAAGTTCATTTCCCTAGATGTTTTAATCAAATTTATATGGATCGTTCTCTTAAGAGAGAACACTTCTCTACGGTCATCAATATATATATAGGCATATTCATACTACACCCGGGTGTAGTTACACCCACGTGTATTTCACACTATGTATGCGTAGTATGAAGTATATAATAGTAATTCGGTAGTATACGTACTACTTTTTAATAGCATGTATGATTTTTTCACATACTTGTTTTTTAGTACAAATATGAAGGTATTTTAAATATATAATGCAAACGATAGGTCAAATTATAATTTTTTTACGTAACTTGATTGGAAGTATCTTAGATATAGTATATGAACAACTTCAACTCATAAAGTTTCATATATATACTTTCATATGGAGTATATTGGACGTGGCTGTAACTACACCCAGGAGTAAGAAGGATTTATATATAAGTACATATATATATATATATATACTTTCATATGGAGTATATATGGTTTCTATATATATGTATCTATATAGAGATTGGCGCTATTTGACCCCAGGGTGTAGAATAGTTATTCTACACCCACCATCTATCTTCCAAATCGTATATTATTTTTACGTCATGTAAATTTTTTCTTATCCTAGAAGTTGAGAAGAACATAAGAAAATTTAGACATGTCTTAATTTTTTTGTTTATATGTCGTATAAAAATTTGACGTAAAATGCATATTTTCTATGTTTTTTACACTATAATTACTCGTAAATTATTTTTTTATATCGATTTTTCTGCGTTTCTGATGAATATGAACATAATTATTAGTATACAAAACATAAATTTCTAAATGTGAGAACATAAAAATATGTGGGGTGTAAAATAACTATTCTGCATCCTGGGTAAAAAATATATATATATACATATATATATATAGGAAAAATACTTCTTACTCTCGGGTGTAACTACACCCACGTCTCATATACTGCCTTACGTAAGTATTTGTAATACTTTATCTGTTTGAGTATGTTCATATACTATATCTAAGATACTTCCAAGCAAGTTAGGTGAAAAAATTGCAAATATACCCATAGTTTGCACTATATATGTAAAATACCGTCATATTTGTACGTACAAAAAAGTATGTGAATAAAATTACATACTACAAAAAAAGTGGGGTATATACTGCCAAAATATTCTTATATACTTCATACTACCCATATATAATCTCCAGTATGATAGATACTGCCTAAATGACATGAAACACACGTGGGTGTAACTACACCCAGATGTAGTATGAATATGTCATATATATATATATGTATGTATGTATATATATATATGCAAAATAGCCAGCTACACACAGGCGTAGCTGCGCATAGCTTATCCACCGTTGATTCTCTCCACTTTTGATATAGAGAGCACATATTTTCATACCCAAAATGGTGGATCCCCATGTGAGGCTATTAAAACCATTAGTTGATAGACCACAGAAACCATAGTTGAGTAGCTGGCCATTTTGAGCGCAAACCCTAATATCCTGTGTACCATGGCATGCACAAACCCTAATCAACCTAGGGTTTCATTCTTTGACTGCCAGCAAACCCTAATGTACTATGTAAGAATTTTAACCCCGAATGTGCACCCACACGAGGAACGTCCTTTATGTATTTTCACATGTAGTAATGGATCTTTTTTTCAATGCCTCACTAATGCGTTACCAAACTGAACTCTTCGCCATGGTCCACGGTACAGTTTACACTTAGTTTTCATTTTCACCAAGACATTCTTCTATCCCATTGATCACCAGAATCAATTAGTACACAAATTCTGACTATAATTTTTAGTCAAACGCTTCCAATCAGTCATTCGAAAACCCGTGACAGATAACTCAAGAACATGGCTGCATGCAGCTAGTGATGCAATTTCTGAATTCTTCTTTTCAAAAGAAAAACAAACCAATCGATACAAATGGTATTTTACATTTTTGCTGTGCACACATACTGATAGGCAACATGTATACTGGACCACAACCATGCTCACCTTTTTCACCCGATTCTCATGCAGCAAAACATCACTTGATTTTGGTCGATGATCTCTTGTATCTAAACAAACGTTGTTTCGTTTTCTATCATGTACTGTCGCACGAGGCCTCAAGAACGCCGGAACAAATTGATCGGTTGATTGCCCTAATCTTTCAGCAAGCCCAAACCAAAACAAAGGTTGATTTGTTTTCATACGTGGATGCATGCACGCGGCATCACGCCCAACCCAAAACAACCATTGTTTTGTTTCAACCATCTATACCTACTCTATGCATGCAATGTCAGCCTAACCCAAAACAACCTTTATTTTGTTTCAACCATCAGCTATAGATGCATTAATTCTAACACCCACACACCGTTAAATCTGCCTAGAACAGAAAATTGCAATCCCATGGTGGCATGCATGTGATCTCTTAATCCAACGGGGCCTACATATGCACAGCTATACTTTACGATAGATCTATTGATATTAATTTGGTATTATACATATTTATATTTTTGTATATAATTTTGGTCAAATTTAGAAAACGTCGACGCTTCTTCATTCCTCCATTTTGGCACGGAGGTAGTAAAAAAAATTTGGACGGTTCGAGCATGATTGCACTTGCTGACCTACTTTTGATTAGTTAACAAGCTAGGAAAAGGAGAGAGCCCAACTGAAATTAGAGATGTATATTGCTCCTGTTAGATTTATATGGGCTGGGACCCATATAGGCAGCCCATTTAGTCTAATAAATCCTGAAATCTCAAGGCCTATCTAGTTTGGGAGTTGTGGGAGACAAAGTTTAGTCTCACATTGCTAGTTGGGAGAGAGTTGGACCAGCTTATAAGGTGATCTGTTTCACTCCCACTAAGTGAGTGAGAAGAGAAGGAGTCCACGCGCACTCCTCCTCCTCCGTCGCCCGCCTCATCTCGCCCGCACGCGCGTCACGTTTCGTGAATCAAGTTCGAGTTAGAAACTCGTTTTGTGAAAGACTAAATTTTTGCTTGGTGCACTAGCTGTTAGGTACGTGTGAACATTCGTGTGTAGGTTTGACGCGTGTCCTTGTCTTCCACCGCGTGGCGACTCGGTCGGCTCACCTCCTAGGCTATATAGCGAGAGACAGACATGTCCAGTTCTTCTCTCGGTCTCTCTCGCTGTGTGTTCCTCTTGTTGCGCTGCTCTCTAGGCTTTTCCATCCCGGCGGCTGCGTGCACTGTTGTCCGGGAGAGCAGGCCTCTGAAACCCCGTCCGTTGAGATCCTGCACCAGGAGACGGGCGATAAGGTTTTTGGAGACCGTCTCGGCGCGACTGCTCGCCTCCGTTCGTCTGTTCTTCTTCAGCAACCGACAACCTCATTAGTACCATGGGCGATAACAACAATGACCAAGGTGCTGCTGCGGTGACGACCTTTCCGGTCACTGTACGTGCTATTCTTCTCTTTGTATCCACTAGTTCTTGCTAGATTTTCAGATCTACTAGATGTGGTTGTTTGGCTGCATGTGTTTAGATCTGCTAGTGCTCACATATTGTTGATTTCGTTAATTAATCTCATGGAGAAATTGCCTAATTTTCCAACAATCCAAAAAACTTATTTATTTAGGCATTTTTCGTCATCTGCCTTTGCTGCTTCGCTGAAAACCCTCTTATGGCTCACTGCTATAGGCATAGAAAAGGTTGTAGATGGCACTCCCAGAGGTCCGCTTACTCTCGAGGAAGAGAGAGCATTCAGGGAGGCCACTGTACTTTTTGTTGGCTTTGTATTCAGTGTGCTTGGAGACAAGTTGGTTGATGCATATTTTCATATCCGTGATGCCAAGGAACTGTGGGATGCGCTAGACGCTAAGTTCGGTGCTGCCGATGCCGGTGGTGAACTGTATGCTATGGAGCAATTCAATGACTACAAGATGGTTGAAAACCGATCTGTAGTAGAACAGGCTCATGAGCTACAGATCATGGCAAAGGAACTCGAACTCCTCAAGTGTGTGCTTCCGGACAAGTTTGTCGCGGGATGCATTGTCGCTAAGCTTCCCCCTTCGTGGAGGAACTTTGCCACTTCTCTGAAACATCAGAGGCATGAGCTCTCTGTTGAGTACCTAATTGGTTCTGTAGATGTAAAAGAGAAGGCGAGGGCAAAAGACAAACACACTAGTGGAACCGAGGGACATTCTGCTGACAGTATGATACAGAAAAATGCCCACAAGTCCAAAGGAAATAACAAAGTCTGCCAGACTACCAACTTCAAGAAGAAGAAGAAGGGGCATGACAAGGAAAAGAAAGAACCTTGTTGGGTGTGTGGTGAGATTGGCCATTGGGCTCATCGTTGTCCACAGAAGAAAGGCAAGAAGGGTCAGGCTCGACAGAGTTCTAAATCTGTCAACATGGTCATTGGCAATACTGATGCAGGAACTTCAGATTCTAGGTACGGTAATTTATTACCTACTGTTTTTTCAGTATTTCAACCCACAGAATGGTGGGTTGATACGAGTGCCAATGTTCATGTGTGTGCTGACATTTCCATGTTCACCTCTTATCAGACTCGAGATTCCTCAGTCATGATGGGGAATGGGTTACATGCTACTGTTCTTGGTGCTGGCACGGTAGATCTGAAGTTTACTTCGGGCAAGATCGTGCAATTGAAGAACGTGCAGCATGTCCCTTCTATCAAGAAGAATTTCGTTAGTGGATCCCGTCTTCTGAAAGATGGGTTTAAGTTGGTATTTGAGTCCAATAAAGTTGTACTGTCTAAGTATGGAACCTTTGTTGGAAAAGGCTATGAATGCGGAGGCATGTTCCGTTTTTCATTGGTAGACTTCTATGATGATGTAGTGAACCATGTTTGCACTACTAGTAATGAAACTAATGTTTGGCATTCACGACTTTGTCATATTAATTTTGGTTGTATGTCGCGGCTTGCTGGTATGAGTTTAATTCCGAAATTTACTGTTGTCAAAGGCTCTAAGTGTCATGCTTGTGTGGAAGCAAAGCAGCCTCGCAAGCCTCATAAGCCTGCAGAGGAAAAAACTTGGCACCTCTTGAGCTTATACATTCAGATCTATGTGAGATGAATGGTGTGTTGACAATTAGTGGAAAGAAATATTTCATGACTTTGATTGATGATTCTACTAGGTATTGTTATGTATATCTCTTGAAAACAAAAGACGAGGCCTTATATTTCTTTAAAATCTATAAGGCAGAAGTTGAAAATCAACTTGAGAGAAAGATCAAAAGAATTCGGTCCGATCGGGGTGGAGAGTACTTTTCTAATGAGTTCAATTTATTCTGTTCAGAACATGGTATTATAAATGAGAGGGCGCCTCCCAATTCCCCTCAATCCAATGGGATTGCTGAGAGGAAAAACTGGACTCTAACAGATTTGGTTAACGCCATGTTAGACACTGCCGGTTTATCCAAGGAATGGTGGGGGAGGCTATATTGACTTCGTGTCATGTCCTAACCCGTGTTCCAACTAAGAATAAAGAGATTACTCCATTTGAAAAATGGGAAAAGAAAAGGTTGACACTCTCCTACTTACGAACTTGGGGTTGTTTGGCAAAGGTCAACGTGCCAATCAATAAGAAGCGTAAGCTTGGACCGAAAACTGTGGATTGTGTCTTTCTTGGCTATGCTTCTCACAGCATTGCTTACAGATTTCTTGTGGTGAAATATGAAGTGGACGACATGAGTGTCGGTACCATTTTTGAATCAAGAGATGCTACATTTTTTGAGGATATATTTCCTATGAGAGATATGCCTAGCATATCTAATAAGGAATATGATCCAGTTTCTGAACCTGAAACTCCCATAGAGACTGATCAATCAGATGATGTGAGTTCAGATTCAGATGAGGATGACAATGAAGTTCCCACAAGGAGTAAGAGACAAAGGACCGCAAGGTCTTTTGGTAATGATTTCATTGTGTACCTAGTGGATGACACTCCCACTACCATTTCAGAAGCTTTTGCATCTTCGGATGCAGACTACTGGAAGGAAGCGGTTCAAAGCGAGATGGATTCCATCTTGGCTAATGGAACATGGGAGATATCTGAACGTCCGTATGGGTGTAAACCTGTAGGATGTAAATGGGAATTAAAAAGAAGCTTAGGGCTGATGGTACTATTGAAAAGTACAAAGCTCGGCTTGTGGCTAAAGGCTATATCCAAAAGGAAGGCGAAGATTTCTTTGATACTTACTCACCTGTGGCTAGATTGACCGCAATTCGAGTACTACTGTCATTGGCTACCTCACACGGTCTTCTCGTTCATCAAATGGACGTTAAGACGGCTTTCCTAAATAGAGAGTTGGATGAGGAAATTTACATGGAACAGCCTGATGGTTTTGTACTAGAAGGTCAAGAGAGAAAGGTGTGTAAATTGAAGAAATCTTTGTATGGCCTCAAACAAGCTCCCAAGGAATGGCATGAGAAGTTTGAAAGAACTTTAACATCTATGGGCTTTGTTGTAAATGAAGCCGACAAATGTGTATACTATCGCCATGGTGGGGTGAGGGAGTTGTCCTATGTCTCTGTTGATGCAATACTAATTTTCGGGACAAGCCTCGAAGTGATTAATGAGGTCAAAACCTTCTTGTCTCAATGCTTTGAGATGAAGGATCTTGGAGAAGCTAATGTTATCCTAAACATCAAGCTACTGAGAGATGAGAATAATGGGATTACACTTGTGCAATACATTATGTGGAGAAGGTGTTAAGTAGATTTGGATATAATGATTGCAAATCCTCTCCTACACCTTATGATCCTAGTGTTTTGCTTCGAAAGAATCAAAAGGAAACTAGAGATCAATTGAGATACTCTCAGATTATTGGCTCACTCATGTATTTAGCTTGCGCTACGAGGCCTGACATCTCGTTTGCTGTGAGCAAACTTAGCCGGTTTGTGGCCAACCCGGGAGATGATCACTGGCATGCTCTTGAGAGAGTAATGTGCTATCTAAAGGGAACCGTGAGCTATGGAATTCATTATACCGGGTATCCAAGAGTACTTGAAGGGTATAGTGATTCAAACTGGATATCAGATGCTGATGAGATAAAGGCCACAAGTGGATATATATTCACTCTTGGTGGTGGCGCTGTTTCATGGAAGTCTTGCAAGCAGACCATCTTAACGAGGTCAACTATGGAAGCAGAACTCACAACATTAGATACTGCGACTGTCGAAGTAGAATGGCTTTGTGAACTCTTAACATATTTGCCTATGGTTGAAAAACCAATACCGGCAATCCTTATGAACTGTGACAACCAAACTGTGATTGTCAAAGTGAACATTTCTAAGGACAATATGAAGAGTTCAAGACATGTCAAGAGAAGACTGAAGTCTGTCAGAAAGCTGAGAAACTCCAGAGTTATAGCATTGAATTATGTCCAAACGGCTAAGAATCTGACAGATCCTTTTACGAAAGGACTATCAAGAAACTTGATAGAAAATGCATCGAGGGAGATGGGTTTGAGACCCACGTGAGTTGTCAAGGGGGTAACCCAACCTATGTGATCGGAGATCCCGTGAATTAGGACCTGGGAAAACAAACCAAAACAACTGAGTTGAGAGAAACTTTTAATACTCCCACTCCGCTGCAGATGCAATTCTCTCATAGTATACTGTAAGGTTGATTATATCTTAATGTGTTCTGATTGTCTCCTTGGGAGCAAAGACGTTGTCCTACAGAGCGATCTTAAAAGAACACACCTATATGAGCTGCACTGCTGGTCACAGTGTATGAGATTTGGGTGAATCTCTAGGAAGCTCATGAAAGGCCGAGGAGTATGACTTATAAGCTCCACCCGAGGGGTCGCCTATGGCAACCAAGTACCGGTAACGGCACTGAGTGAAACTTGCTGCGCAAGACTGGCAATTCAAGGCATAGTCCATTGTTCAGTTGTAGTAAGTGTATCTCTTTGTCTAGGTGGAAGTTCAACTTAACAGTCTTCACTGAACTGCAGGTATATTAAACAGTGATTGGAACTGATGTGCCATATAATGTGCCTCTGAGATCTGGTGGGGGATTGTTAGATTTATATGGGCTGCGGCCCATGTAGGCATCCCATTTAGTCCAATAAATCCTGAAATCTTAAGGCCCATCTATTATGGCAGCTTGGGAGCTCTGTGGGACACAAAGTTTAGTCCCACATTGCTAGTGGGAGAGAGTTGGATCAGCTTATAAGGTGAGCTGTTTCACTCCCACTAAGTGAGTGAGAAGAGAAGGAGTCCACGTGCACTCCTCCTCCTCCGCCGCCCGCCTTGTCTCGCCCGCACGCACGTCGCGTTTCATGAATCGAGTTTGAGTTAGAAACTCGTTTTGTGGAAGACTAAATTTTTGCTTGGTGCACTAGCTGTTAGGTACGTGTCAATATTCGTGTGCATGTTTGACGCGTGTCCTTGTCTTCCACCGCGTGGCGACTCGGTCGGCTCACCTCCCAGGCTATATAGTGAGAGACAGACAGATCCAGTTCTTCTCTCGGTCTCTCTCGCTATGTGTTCCTCGTGTCCTAGCTAGATAGTTAATTAATCTGCACTTGTGTAACTTGTAAGGAAACTAATTAAGCACTTCCATAGGGAAACAACGGGGTGTACTCCATTGACTGTGAATTCCGAATTGTTAGCATAAAACCATCATTTTTTGTGTTAAATTTCAATTTTGGTACCATTTTATGTTTCAAGGACAAAAAGCTACCACATTTTGGCCAGGTTTTCGGTGAAAACACTGTCAGCGGGACCCAAATGTAAGGCTGATGTGGACACATCCCTATACGTCAGCCCAGTTAAAAATAAAAAATCTAAGAATTTATAAAAATGAAAAATAAATACGTCTCTATCGTGGTTGAGCGACGCCACGACGCCCTGCTTGACGTCGCACCCTTTCCACGTGCCCCTGTTCACGGTTGTCATGCCCCTTCACATTCGTCGATCCCCATGCTCCCCTCCAGCCACAGCTAGCCGACGGGACTCACGACGGCACGCACACGTGCAGGGGCGGCACTAGCGTTGTTGAAGCGGGGAGGCAGGAGAGTACAGAGGCTCTCGGCCACGAGGAGGGGCACGACGGTGGCGGCGCTCGGTGGTGTCAAAGGTGGTGGTGGTCAGCCTCGACAGAGTTGGACCTGACGACACGACGGTGGAGGATGACCCAGCAGCACAGGTAGAGCAAGGGGACGAGCAGGCGAAGTTGGGCCCATGGCGCCGCGGGAAGAGCATAGTGTCGGCTGCGCGGGTGAAGCTGTGGGTCGGCGACACACGCGGGGGTGGAGATTGGGGATTTCTGTCGCGCGCTTGGTGAGGAACGCGAGGATACGACGTCTTGGAGCGCACGGGTGAAGTAGTGTGGGCGGTGTTCACCGAAGGCAAAGGAGACTAGTGTCGTGGCCACGACAGACGGCCTTTGACAGAAGGAATGAGAAGACCTCCTGGTTTTCTGGTTTTTTATTTTTAGGATTTTTTTGGATTTTTTTTTTCAATTGGGCAAGTGGGTCCCACCATTCACCGTATTTAATTCACGATTAGTGTTTTTTGCGAAAATCTGACTAAAATGCACTTACTCCGATCCAAATTAATGTGCTTAGATTTGTCAAGATTCGGAGGTATCTAGCATAAAACATGACTAGACACATCTGAGTCTGGATAAATCTAAATCCACTAATTTGAATCGGAGGGAGTAGTAACTTTTTATCCTTGACGTAAAATGATAGTCCCTCCGATCCATATTAATTGTCACTGAATTGGATGTATCTAGCACCAAAGCATATCTAGATACCTCTATTTCTGCGATAATTAATATGGATTGGAGGGAGTACCAAAGTAAGTTTAATTCGAGGTTCTATGCTAACAATTCCCGAATCCTCCTCTATACTACTCACTCCATTTCAAATATAATATGTTTTAACTCTATGAAGCTAATAAATGTAGACTCCTTTTAGTGCGTAGGTTCATTCTGAATCTGTCCGAACCTATACTAGAAGTGGTCTAAGTATATTTTTTACAAAGCTAAAACATCCTATATTTTGACACGGATGTAGCAGTAGCTAGTACATATACCGTGTGTTGATTACTTTTGAAAGGCCTACACATCAACACATGCAGCTGTCCTCTGAATTCTGACCGACTTGTCCAGCTTTCAAGCATAATAAGCATGCACTTCTCCCTTGGCAAAAATTTATTAATTCCCTACAGCCGTACGGTGCGTACACAAGCTCGTACGTACGTACTGCTGGTGTTAGCTTGGAATTTGATTACCTTTCATTATTGATGTGACCCACATGCGTGCAATGGAAAACAGTACTAAGCTAGCTGGCTGTGTACGGGTGATTAGAGAGAGACCACGCATCTGACAATCAGGTTTGCGTGTTATAGTGAAAGCCATTGGACAAACACTCAAACTAAATTACCCATGGCCTGAAAATATATCCTGTCCAGCGTTCACCGAAACTGACCATATATATAAGCATTGTTTCACACAAAGTCGCCGAAGGGTGCTGCTCAAACTAAATTACCCGTAGTATGGTTGAGAGGTTTAATCTACTGTAGTATTTCTGAGGATATCTTGAAATTATCCCGTCCGTACTCAGATTGATAATGGAGTATTATGGATTTTTTTTGGATTTGGAATAATCTCCTCAAATAGTGTCATTGGCTCCCAAGTTTCATTGATCCCTTCATTTTGAAAAAGTTAAAAATCAAATTTAAAATTTAATAAAAAAAATCTAGAAACAAATTTTCACATAGCCAATTATGTATCCTACAAGAATGTAAAATAGCAATGCCAAATTCTTTGTATTATTGGCTACACAAAAATGAAAAAATCTTATAATATTTGAAGATTTGAAAATATGTATACTCAGATCTACACTCTTGTTGTTTTTGTATAGCTCAAAATACAAAGTATTTGTAATTGAATTTTTGAATGTCAGTGGGAGTATAAAGTTTTGCAGCTAAAGTTCGCCATGTACACTCGTAGAATGTAAAATATCAAACTGGTAAAGTAAGAATATTACATTTCCCATGAAATTGTAATACTTCATTATTTAACTAGCATGTTTAGTAATGACCTGAGTTATATAATCATTTTAGGAAAACCCGAAGTTACATATTAGAGTATATAACTATATCAACAATGTTTTCAGCATATTAGTATTGATTTTGGTGGTTGCCTTCTTCTTGGCCATCGTGTCATAGAGACAACAACTTCTTCAAGTGTTTTTAGGCACTTCGTTAGACGATGAAAGTTTCTTTCTGACATCAATGGTGGCGTTAGGAGATCAAATTTCTCTAGGTATGGTATTTCAGACCTTATTTCGCCTGATCAATTTTGGATGGCTCTTATGGTTGTCCCGAGGAGCTTTGTCCTCGTAATATCCGTCACGGCTTCTACGTCCTCGACAATGTTGATTCATACTCTCGGCTCTCCAGCTCCGTTGACCAGGTAGTTCGGTTTGTCTTTTCTGAAATACTCATGTTGATACTCTTGCGGAGGTTGATTGATTACTTTAATGAAAGTGCATGTACGTAGTTTTGCCGTTGTGGCTCAAATTAAAAAAATTGATAATACTTGTTGGTTTTTACAGACTGGAGTTTGCCATCTATGTCCGTCTGCAGCTGCTTTCGAAAAAGTATAAGATTATGACAGGAAATAAAAAAAGAATCGACAAAGGGAATATATTAATATAACGGAGATACCAATTATACTCGGTCTTTGCAACAACAAAATTTCCTAAAGGCATTATGGATGTACAATGCTCTAAAAAAAAGAAGATCCTCTCAAAAGAAGAAGAAGAAGAAACAAAAGATCCCGCTACACTCATAAAAAACTTGCAGCTGCAACATGAACCCCCGCCAAGACAACATCCGGAGTCAAAAAAGTTCAAAAGCAAAACCTCCAAGAAGAAAACAGTGCACAAGAGACGTCGCTACCGGATCATAGATCTTAGACTTTCACCCTTGAGAAAGTCCACACTCTCATAACAATGCCTCCAACAAGATCATTGCCAGTCACAATGTAGCATCCCATCTGTCTAACATCTGTAATGCTACATGGTCTAGTAATATAATTGCTACTTCCTACATATAATTGTTGCATCATAATTATATCATGCTCATGTCATCATGCCACCTTGCATTTGAGCATCATATAAAACCCTTTTCATTTGGTTCTTCTCTCATATGCATTAGTAATTGTATTTGGCTCTTGATATATTGTATTTGGTTCTTGATAAATGCTTGATGCCCAAGTTGAGTTGGGGGCATATCTTTTATTCAACTCCACCACCTGTTCCTTGTCACCACCTTATAATTCCACCATCCTACTTATCCATGACCTTTTACACTTTTCCTTTGGCATTTAAATCTAGCTCATGTGGGTTGGGATGGATCCACTTCTATTTTTCCACATGCCCTCACACTAGCATCATGTTGTTTTCACATTATTGATATGTGAAGCCACCTTTGCATGCCTTGTGAGTGGTACCCCCTTTTTCTAGCTTCCATGTGGATTGGTTTGGAATAATTGCTCATGTTGGAATATTGTTGAGGATATAACGCACCTAGTGGAATATACACACTAGCAAGTCCTAATTATATTCAAATATGACCTTCTCCATCTACTCCACATGGAACATCCTTTTCCAATTATTTTAGCTTGGCCTTAGCCCCATATTTTTGGAAATGCATGGGAATAAATGCCATGGGGTTTATTTTTGTTTTCACAAAATTAAACATGGCATCTACTATTCATGCATGGGCCATGCAAAACTCTACCATCTCTTCTCCTTGGGTTTTTCTTTGTTTTTGAAGTGGATCTTGTCTTTTGGAATCAACCCAAGTGATTCTTTTTCTTTTGTTGAGCTCCACCCTTTTCTCTCTCACCCTCACCACCATCTCCTTTCATCCCTTGCATGATCTTGTGAGATCATATCCAACAACCCTCTCACCCCTCATCTCCATCTCACCTAGCCTCTCTCTCTCTCAAACCCTAAGACCTCATCTCTCTTTCTCTCTAAACCGAGCCACCACCCCATGACCTACCCCACCATGCCGAGCCTTACCTGCTCGACCACCCCCATGCGAGCTACCCCTCTCTAATCTAACCCCAACCCCATAACCTAATCCCTAACCCGAGCTACCCCTCCAACCCTAGCTAACCCTCTCGGTCTCTCTCTCTCACTCTCTCGCTGCAAGCCAGGACCCACCCGTGCAGCCCTTCCTTCCCTTGGCCGACCCCAGCTGGAGCCACACCCCCCAGGCCGAGCCCTGCCTAGCACGTGAAGGAGAGGAGGGAAAGGTGGCCACCGAACCACCTTTTTCTCCCGAGCCTTCCCCACGACATCCCCTCTTCCCCTCGTGCTTATCTACTTCCTCCCGTCTCTCTGCCGTGCCCAGATCCCTCCCCTGGCCTCTGCGCCGCACTCCTGCTTCCTTCCTTCTCCCCTGCTACCACCCCTTCTCCATCGCCGGCCACCACGTCGGTGTCGATGCCCACCTCTCGATCCAGGCGGCGGGCGCGGTGCTCTGGGTGTCGGGGAAGACCGTGGCGACCCTCTGCGTGGCCTCCGTGCATAGCAGCAAGGAGTAGGAGGCTCATGACCTGCTGCACGTCCACGACGCCGACCAAAACCCTAGATCCGCCGGCCTCTGCATCGCCGTCGACCTGCTGCTCCCCGGCCCGATCTGACTGCACCGGCAACCTCGCGGTGAGCCACGCACCCTCCCTAACAACTCCCCTTTCCCCTTGGTCGCCTGTGATCGCCAGACCACACGTCGAGCACGCTCTGTGCACCGGCGTGCACGAGCGTCTGCTCGTCGCCGCGCCTCGCAGCAGTCTACCTAGCCGCCCAATCTTTTCCTAACACCAATCCCCATCCACCGAAGTGGCTCCGCCGCCTGCGCGCGCGAGAGGTCGCGAGTTCGAGCCCTGCCGCGCCGCGCGTTACTCTGTCAGTTTTGTCAGTAAATTCAGAGAAGAAAAACAGTAGCGATGCGAATCTTGCAGTTAACCCCCCACCTTTTTGCCAGCTAAACCCGCAGCCCTTCCCAGGCCCACCTGCCATCGCTGTGGTCTTTTTACAAAAAGGTACCGTAGTTTTTGTATTCGTCAACCCGCGCTCCACCCGAACCCCACCTGTCAGCCGCTGTAGTGTTTTACAAAAAAGCACCCGCAAAGTCTGGGCCTCAACCCGCAGCCCCTAGATCCCCCACGTGGCACCCCCCTGTTTCGCTCGCGGTCGCGTGGCCTCTTTGGCGCCGGACCCACCGATCAGTCCCTGTGGCTGGCTGAGCTCGCGGTGAGAAAAGGGTTTCGCCGCGCAGCTGCGCCAGCTCAGCTCGGTCCCACCCATCAGCGACTGTGGCTAGCTCTGCCTGGGTATAAAAAGTCGGCCTGTTTTCTGTTTTGGATAAATGATTTGAGAAAATGTCTAAATATGAATTTAAATTTTGTTTTAATAAGTTTTAATTTGTAAATCCAAATAATACAAATGATATATGTTTTTGAATTAGAAAAATGTGAGGATTTCAAATCTGCCATTCAAAATATTATTTGAGCACTTTAAATTTTCGAGATAATTAAAAATTGTAATAAAAATGCCTTTTCTTAATTAATTAATAACGTTAATTCTACAACTCCAAATTCGACAAATAATATGTTTAAATCGATCAGCGCAACGAGCCCGTTCTAACTATGCATTCCATGTTCTGAATTGAAGCATGCATCATGTCATTATGAAAAACCTGAACTGTTTATGGCAATAAAACTTGACTAAAACTCAATAAAAATGCTTTATTCTTGTACCCCACACCTCACCCATGCCATGCTACATTATTGCCATGTAAATTGTGCATCATTCATCATGGCATGCTTGTTTGCTTATCGCATTTTATTCATTTGCTTGTGCACTTTATTTATGTTGGCTCTTGTTTGTTTGGTTCTTCTTTGAATAGACGCCGAGCAGGGGAAATATCAGGAATCCCAGGAGTACTACCCAGATCCGTCTCTCGCTTCAACTGAGATGCCAGACAAGCACTACCACATGCTTGCATACATATAGTACATATTGCCTCTATCTTACTCTTGCATCATTGAGACGCAATTGCATTAAATTGAATCCCAAGTACTGCATAGCCTTTACTTTTAAACCCCACCGAAGCTTGTTCCTCCATCCCATGAGCCATTACTACAGGAGTTGTTTGAGTCATGCGAGTCGTAGAACAACATGTGTAGGGCATGTGAGTGTCTGATGGATAACGAGGTACCTAAACAACTTAACCTGAGTAGTAATGGGATAACTAATGAAAGAGGCAACAGTGGACAATATCTGCTATTTGGTTTTTCATGCTCACTTGTGTCCCGTAGGACCCTGAGTACTTGATTCCTGTTCCTTGACTATTCGCACTATCCACATCCGGGAGGCCGTGGACCCCCCTGAGCCAGTGCTTGATTCATTTCTATTTCTTGGGGCCACAAACTAGTTTGGGGTTTTATTACTATCCTGTACTTATGCCATGCCTTACTGTTTTATTTAAGATTGTGCGTGGAGCACCTGTACTGTTTTGGATCGCGCCACGTTTTCGCGGTATCGACAAGCCCAATCACATTTTCGGGTTCCCAGTCGTTTACAGCCGTCGTCGCAAACCCTAGGTCCGTCACGGAGCCGGCCGACTTCGTTGCGGGTAGGTTATTGGAGTGGCCCCCTGAAATATTTCTGAATCCTGTGATCGCTTTGTCGTGAATGCCTCGTTGGGTTTTGATTTGGTTTTTCCGAGGTTGATCGAGTGTGTGTTGCTATTTGTGCACCCCTGCAGGGTAAATATTTCTGAAAGCCGTGTCCGCGGTTATGGACGACTTGGAGCACAGTTTCTCGATCATAGACAAGTATAACTAAAGTACCGCTTTTAATCTGACTAAATACCTGACTAGTAAATAGTGCAATACTCATGGAATGGTTAATAAAACTACCAACGGATGGGTTGTTTGTCCGCTTTCTCGTTGGTAAGCGAGAAGGAGGATGGATCTGTTAATTATACTGTTATAACTGTTGTTACTAATTAACGGACATCCTTCTATCATTGGTTAGGCGGATGGTTAGCGAGTTTCTATAGACTTGTTAGTTATTATCTTTTGCTGCAATTGCGTCACCCCAGGTTATGTCCCTTTAGAGGCATAAAGACTTGCTGAGTACCCCTAGGGTCTCACACGATAAATTGTTTGATTCGGATGAACAGGTGTCTTCGCAAGATGGATACTGGGTGGAGGAGACAGATAATGTTGGCAACGATCACTCGGTGTAGATATTCCAGGAATGGGGATCCGTGAGATCTGTGGGCGGGATGTGTTTATTTATGTGCCATCTTATGCTGATTTGCTTCTTATCCTACTCGGATCTTGTTTTCCGCTTCTGCCTGATACTCTGATGTTTGATGTATGAGGAGCTATCCTAAACTATTATCTCTATCTAGGATATTTGAATCTTGCAGTATGGCGTTGCAATATTTCTATTTCTTTTAGATGGAATGGCTCTGAAAACTGTTGTATGGTAGCTTGCATACATACTCACTTGTGTACGTATTTGATCTCTTCGCCTGTTGCCTACGCCGCTCGCTCTTGTCCCGATGTCTTCGAAGTGGTTAGGACGGCCGACGGGTCTACACGTGGGTGGCCCCTGGGCCCCCGCTGTACTATTTTAACCACTTCCGGTTCATCCAGGCTTGAACTTATAGCGTAGGGTCCGAGATAGTTACAATTGGTATCAGAGGCATCCCGCCCTTCAGGGTCTCAGCCAAATGGTCGTTGTTAGTCTAGCAAATATTTTTGGTAGCTTTGTATACTAGGGAAAAAAAAAACGTGAGAGTAGGACTGCTTCCATTTTTCTTCTTACCCACCCACCCACCCTTTTCTGGTAAGGAAGTGTAACGTTTTCAATCCTCTTCTAAAAATTCAAACTAGGATTCACGTGTTCTGGGTTCCGTAGTACCATAGGTTGTGTGTGTGTGTGAACTCCTTGTCTATCTGTTTCATCCAACTTGTTATCGCTATCTGCCTTTTGGTTATCAACTGTTGGTATATTCCATTCCGACAGTCCTTTGTAAACCGATGCGATCTATCTGATTCATTGTATACCGGTGCGATCTGTCTTACTCTTTGTTATCCGACGATATCTTGTTGGGGTGTTCGTTTCCGTAGTTCCTAATCTTTAGGTTCATCTTAAGAAGAAGGTGTTGGGATATGTGTTTTACTTATTCATGTGCGGAGTAATGATTTCAGTGCAGGATGGAGTCGCGACCATACCACTACTTTTATCATTCGCTCTTGTATATTGAATTGGTAGAGTTACTAATCTTGATTCGTTAAGTGGTTTTGCGCATATAGTGGTATTTTAATGCCGAAATTTGCGAGAAAAAAATTCTTTGTTAGCTTGTGTACCACACTCCTTGTTCAGTAGTGTGCGATATGCTTAATATCTTCTAGGTGCTTTGAACTTTGTTGATATTTTAATATCATCTTAGTGAATTGTATCCTTTAATCTTGGTTAATTCCATTTTGGTACTATTTTGGATTATTATTATTCTCCATTATAGTACTGACTTCTGTTTTATATCAATCACAGGATGGCACCACCACGCCGTTCTGAGGAGGACATACCACCTGAACTGGGGGCTGCGTTGGCAAGTATTGCTAATGCCTTGGGAGCAATGCAGCAGAACCAGCATCGATTTGAAGAAAGTGTCAGGAGGAATGAGTTTGTCCCGTTACCTCCACCTCCCAAGCGAGGAGACATCAAGAGTTTTCTGAAGTTCAACCCACGCCAATTTGAGGTGTCTGATCAGCCACTTGATGCTGATGATTGGTTGCGGGAGATGTCAAGGTTACTGATGACTGCGGATGTTCCAGAGCAAGAATGGGTAAAATGTGCCACTCACCTTCTGAAGGGAGATGCAGCTCTGTGGTGGGAGAATTACCTCAAGGCAGACCACTCTGGTTTTCAGCCTACTTGGGAGCAATTCACTGGGGCTTTCAAAGAGCAATATCTGTCAGAAATTTTCATGGAAAGGATGAAGGAAGTGTTTCTCAACCTCAAGCAGGGCAATGACAATGTCAATACCTATATCAGAAACTTCATGAACCTTTCTCGGTATGGTGGCGATGAGATCTCTGATGACAAGAAGAAGCAGAGGTTCAGGCATGGACTCAATGCATCCATCAAATATGCAATCACTCATGCAAGGCCGGGGTCTTTTCTAGAACTCCAACATACAGCTCTGCAGGAAGAAGCAAGTAGGCAAGTGTTTGAGGAGTCCAAGAAACATAGTCGTGATGCAGCAAGCTCTTCAGCTATGTTAGCTCCTTCTAAGCGCTGCGTGTGGGTTCCTAACACCCCATCGTCGCTCCCGGCTCCACCAAGACCGTCAAGCTACGTGGCAAGGCCACCAAACTCCTTCACCGCGGCTCCTAGGGGAAACAACCACAACTACCCTGGAGCGCCTGGCGGAGTCCCTGGCTACGCTGCTCCACGCCCACCTGGTGCTTGTTACACCTGTGGGAACACTGGGCATCAACACTGGAGTTGTCCCATGAACAACAAAGCTCTTCCTCCACCACCTCCAAGACCTGCGGCAAGTTCTTCTATGGTTCGTGCACCTCCACCTCGGGCTCTCAACATCAACACCAAGCCCGGGTCTATGGTTGCTCGTGCCAACTGTGTCAACGTCGCTCAAGCTGAGCATGCACCTGGAGTTGTGATGGGTATGCTTCCTGTTAACTCAGTTCCTACACGTTTTATTTGATTCTGGTGCATCACATTCATTCGTGTCATACAAGTTTGCGGAGAGTAATGGGTTACCTTCTGATGCTTTACCAACTCGCCTCATGGTGCAATCCCCTGGATCAAACATGAGGGCTTCTAAAATCAGCCATGGCAATCAAATTGAGATTGGTGGTTCTTCGTTCCCGACTTCCTTAATTATTCTGGGCAATTCTGACATTGATGTTATCTTGGGCATGGATTGGTTAACAGCAAATACAGCTGTGATTGATTGTGCTTAACGCTCGGTTTCTCTGAAAAATCCTGAAGGCCATATAGTCTATTCTCCAAGTCTGACTCCTGCAATTCAGCTTTTCTCTTTGGCGGCTCTGAATGATGATGCTATGGAAGCTATTCAGAGTGTTCCGGTGGTCTGTGAGTTCCCAGATGTTTTTCCTGAAGAGTTGCCGGGTATGCCTCCTGATCGTGAGGTCGAGTTTGTGATTGAGCTTGAACCTGGAACCGCTCCTATCTCCAAGCGGCGTTATAAAATGGTTCCTGCTGAATTGGCTGAACTCAAACGTCAGCTTGATGAACAAGAGAAGTTGGGTTTCATTCAGCACAGTACTTCTTCTTGGGGTAGCCCAACCATCTTTGTGAAGAAGCGAGACAAGACTGATAGACTTTGTGTTGACTATCGGGCACTCAATGCTAAAACCATCAAGAATAAATATCCCCTTCCACAGATTAATGATCTCTTCGATCAGCTAGCTGGAGCTGTGGTTTTCTCTAAGCTTGACTTGAGAAGCGGATATCATCAAATCAAGATTCGCAAGGAAGTGTTGGATATATGCCCAAGAGGCAATAATAAAAGTGGTTATTATTATATCTTTGTGTTTATGATGAATGTTTACATCCCATGCTATAATTGTATTATTAGGAAACACTAATACTTGTGTGTTTTGTAAACATATAAGAGTCCCTAGTAAGCCTCTTGTTGAACTAGCTTGTTGATTAATAGATGATCATGGTTTCCTGTTCATGGACATTGGATGTCATTAATAATAAGGTTATATCATTAGGAGAATGATGTGATGGACACACACCCATAGTAAGCATAGCATAAGATCAAGTCATTAAGTTCGTTTGCTATAAGCTTTAAAAAACATAGTAACCTAATCCTTTGACCATGAGGTTATGTTAATCACCATCACCGGATGGGTACTTTGATGGCATCAAACACCGCTTCGTAACTGGGTGGTCATAAAGGTGTCATTGGGTATTCTGAAAGTATGTGTTGAAGCGCATGGACCAAGATTGGGATTTGTCCATCCATATGACAGATAGGTATGCTCTGGGCCCTCTCGGTGGAATGTCATCTGATTAGCTTGCAAGCATGTGACTAGGTCACAAGGGATGACATATCATGGAACGAGTAAAGAGTACTTGTCAGTAACGAGGTAGAACTAGGTATGGAGATACCGACGATCAAACCTCGGATAAGTAGACTATCGCGTGACAAAGGGAATTGGTCTCGTATGTAAATGGTTCTATCGATCACGAAGTCATCGTTGAGTATGTGGGAGCCATTATGGATCTCCAGGTCCCGCTGATGGTTATTGATAGGAGATGTGTCTCTATCATGTCTACATATTCACGAACCGTAGGGTGACACACTTAAGGTTCGAAGTTGTTTTAAGTAGATATGGAATGTGTGTTGGAGACCGAATGATGTTCGGAGTCTCGGATTGGATTCGGGACATCATGAGGAGCTCCGGAATTGTCTGGGGAGTAAGATTCATATAATGGGGATCATTTTCTAAGGTAGGAAATGTTCTGGAGTATTTATATGGGGATTCTAGAAGGTTTCGGAATGTTCCGGAAGGTTCTAGAAGATTTTTTTGGAGTTTACTTGAAAACCAAGAAAGGATAAAAGGATAAAGGGAAATTTAAAAGGGAAACTTGGGGGGAAGGACTCTTCCCCCCAAGCTCCCTTGTGCACCGGCCCTAGGGGGTGGGCCTAGGGGTGGGAACCCTAGGCCGCACCCCTCCCTCTATATATAGAGGGGTGGAGGCGCCACCCCCCTAGCTCCTCCACTCTTGCCCCTAGCCGCCTCTCTCCTCCTCCTTCCTTCTGCTCAGGCTTAGGCGAAGCCCTGCAGAATCCTCTACTCCACCACCACCACGCCGTCGTGCTGCTGGGATTCCGTGGAGAGATCTACTACCTCCGCTGCTCGCTGGAACGGGGAGAGGAAGGTCTGCTTCGACTCCGCACGTGTGACCGACTGCGGAAGCGCTGCCGGAACGCGGCGTCGGAAGGATCGTCCACTCGATCTTGAGATCGGCAAGTGATCGACTACATCAACCACGAGATCCAATCTCGTAACGCTTTCGGGTCTACAAGGGTTAGTACCGATCTATCTTGTTGCACATGTCTAATAGATTAGATCGTGGCTTTTATCTAGATTAGATCTAGGTTTTGTTCGTTCTTGCGGTAGAATTTTTTTGTTTTCCATGCTCCGAACCCTACAGGAAGATGTTCCTAAAACAGCTTTCACCACCCGCTATGGCCTATATGAGTACACGGTCATGTCTTTCGGTCTAACCAACGCACCTGCCACCTTCTCGAGGCTTATGAACTCAGTTTTCATGGAGTATCTTGATAAGTTCGTTGTGGTCTATCTGGATGACATCCTAGTCTATTCTAAGTCAAAGGAAGAACATGAAGAACACCTTCGGTGTGTCCTAAACAAGCTTCATGAGAATCGTCTGTATGCAAAGTTCTCCAAGTGTGAGTTCTGGCTGCCTGAAGTCACCTACCTTGGTCACGTCATCTCTGCCAAGGGCATTGCCATCAACCTAGAAACTGTTAAGACAATTGTTGACTGGCTTCCACCCAAAAATGTCAAAGAAGTCTGGAGTTTCCTTGGATTGGCTAGTTACTGTCGTCGCTTCGTTCAGAACTTCTCGAAGATTGCGAAGGCTCTTATCGATCTGCTCAAGAAAGGCAAGAAATACCTTTAGTCTCCTGCATGTCAAGCAAGCTTTGAAACACTCAAAGAGAAGCTCACTTCCACACCAGTCTTGATTCCTCCAGATACTTCAAAGCCTTTCCAGATATTCTGTGACGCCTCCTTGCAAGGATTGGGTGCGGTCCTTATGCAAGAAAAACAAGTTGTTGCTTATGCCTCTCGACAGTTGAAGACGCATGAGATCAACTATCCTACACATGACCTCGAACTCGCAGCAGTTGTCTTTGCTTTGAAAGTATGGAGGCACTACTTGCTTGGCAACCGTTGTGAGATCTTTTCTGATCACAAGAGTCTGAAGTACATCTTCACACAACCTGATTTCAACCTTCGTCAGAGGAGGTGGATTGAAGCAATTAATGATTTCTATTTGACCATCAACTACACTCCGAGCAAAGCCAATGTGATGGCCGATGCCCTCAGTCAAAAAGCTTATGTCAACAACCTCATGGTGGAAGAACAACAACCTCTCTTGTGCGAGGAATTCCGCCAACTCAACCTTGAAATTGTGGATCAAGGGTATCTTCTGAATCTTCTGCCAACCCCTCTCTTGGAAGAAAAGATT
The DNA here is from genome assembly GCA_910589775.1 of Avena eriantha. Taxonomy (NCBI): domain Eukaryota; kingdom Viridiplantae; phylum Streptophyta; class Magnoliopsida; order Poales; family Poaceae; genus Avena; species Avena eriantha. The sequence continues at coordinate 465,832,061 of OU342741.1, forward strand.
CGTGCTAGTCAGCGAGGTGATGCTTACGCCAAAAACATCATCTCCAACATTCAGCTGCCGAGGTATGAGTCCTTCCACATCGATGATCAAGGCGCTCTATTCTTTGAACACCGGATGTTCGTTCCGAACGACCCAGGATTGAGAGAGCAAGTTCTTAAGGAGGCGCATGATTCTGTTCTTTCTATCCACCCTGGCAGCACTAAGATGTACATGGAGTTGAAAACACAATATTGGTGGCATGGGTTGAAACAATGTTGTGCCAAGTATGTCTCGGAGTGTGATGTCTGCCGCAGAGTTAAAGCTGTCCATCAGAAACCTTCTGGTCTTCTACAGCCATTGAAGCCTCCGGAATGGAAATGGGAGAAAGTAGAGATGGACTTCATAACTGGTTTTCCAAGGTCGCAGAATGGCAACAATGCAATCTTTGTTGTCATCGACAGGATCTCTAAAGTGGCTCACTTCTTTCCCATCAAGGAAACAATTTCTGCAATTCAGTTGGCTGAGCTCTATATCAACATAATTGTCTCTCTGTATGGGGTTCCTCTTGAGATCAGCTCAGACCGTGGAAGCATCTTCACTTCCAAGTTCTGGGGAAGTTTCCAAAATGCTTTGGGAACAAAGTTGAACTTCAGCACAGCTTACCATCCTCAGTCGCAAGGACAAGTTGAAAGGATCAATCAGATTCTTGAAGATATGCTCCGTGCTTGCGTTATCTCTTTCGGCATGAAGTGGGAAGAATGTCTTCCTTATGCTGAATTCTCTTACAACAATAGCTTCCAGAAAAGTCTAAACATGGCACCATTTGAGGTTCTCTATGGTCACAAATGCAGAACTCCGATTGGTTGGTCGGGCGCAGGTGAAAGAGCATTGTTTGGCCCCGAATTGTAACTCAAGCGGAGGAGAAGGTTCACATCATTCTTGAAAACCTGAAGGTTGCTCAAAGTCGCCAAAAGAGCAACTATGACAGAAAGCACACGGACATGGAGTATGTCCCGGTTGATCTCATTTACCTTCGTGTCACTGCCATGAGAGGCACGCACCGTTTTGGTATCAAAGGAAAGCTGGCTCCTAGATACATCGGTCCTTTCAAAGTTCGTGGAAGAAGAGGAGAAGTCGCTTATGCTCTTGAGCTCCCTGAAAAACTCAAGGTTCATGATGTTTTCCATATCTCTCAACTCAAGAAGTGCTTCAAGGATCCCGGCAGGACCGTGGACCATGAACTCATCAATCTCCAAGAAGATCTGTCTTATCAAGAACACCCCACAAAAATCCTAGAAGTCGCAGAAAGAAGGACTCGCAACAAGTCCATCAAGTTCTGCAAGGTGCAGTGGTCGCTCCATTCTGTTGATGAAGCCACTTGGGAATGCGAGGATGAGCTCCGTGCCAAGTATCCTAACCTCTTCGTGTCTTCTTCTTCTTCCTACAATCTCGGGGCGAGATTCCTGTTTAGTGGGGGAGAGTTGTAGCATCCCATCTGTCTAACATCTGTAACGCTACATGGTCTAGTAATATAATTGCTACTTCCTACATATAATTGTTGCATCATAATTATATCATGCTCATGTCATCATGCCACCTTGCATTTGAGCATCATATAAAACCCTTTTCATTTGGTTCTTCTCTCATATGCATTAGTAATTGTATTCGGCTCTTGATATATTGTATATGGTTCTTGATAAATGCTTGATGCCCAAGTTGAGTTGGGGGCATATCTTTTATTCAACTCCACTAGCTTTTCCTTGTCACCACCTTATAATCCCACCATCCTAATTATCCATGAGCTTTTACACTTTTCCTTTGGCATTTAAATCTAGCTCATGTGGGTTGGGATGGATCCACTTCTATTTTTCCACATGCCCTCACACTAGCATCATGTTGTTTTCACATTATTGATATGTGAAGCCACCTTTGCATGCCTTGTGAGTGGTACCCCTTTTTCTAGCTTCCATGTGGATTGGTTTGGAATAATTGCTCATGTTGGAATATTGTTGAGGATATAATGCACCTAGTGGAATATACACACTAGCAAGTCCTAATTATATTCAAATATGACCTTCTCCATCTACTCCACATGGAACATCCTTTTCCAATTATTTTAGCTTGGCCTTAGCCCCATATTTTTGGAAATGCATGGGAATAAATGCCATGGGGTTTATTTTTGTTTTCACAAAATTAAACATGGCATCTACTATTCATGCATGGGCCATGCAAAACTCTACCATCTCTTCTCCTTGGGTTTTTCTTTGTTTTTGAAGTGGATCTTGTCTTTTGGAATCAACCCAAGTGATTCTTTTTCTTTTGTTGAGCTCCACCCTTTTCTATCTCACCCTCACCACCATCTCCTTTCATCCCTTGCATGATCTTGTGAGATCATATCCAACAACCCTCTCACCCCTCATCTCCATCTCACCTAGCCTCTCTCTCTCAAACCCTAAGACCTCATCTCTCTTTCTCTCTAAACCGAGCCACCACCCCATGACCTACCCCACCATGCCGAGCCTTACCTGCTCGACCACTCCCATGTGAGCTACCCCTCTCTAATCTAACCCCAACCCCATAACCTAATCCCTAACCCGAGCTACCCCTCCAACCCTAGCTAACCCTCTCGGTCTCTCTCTCTCTCACTCTATCGCTGCAAGCCAGGACCCACCCGTGCAGCCCTTCCTTCCCTTGGCCGACCCCAGTTGCAGCCACACCCCCCAGGCCGAGCCCTGCCTAGCACGTGAAGGAGAGGAGGGAAAGGTGGCCACTGAACCACCTTTTTCTTCCGAGCCTTCCCCACGGCATCGCATCTTCCCCTCGTGCTTATCTACTTCCTCACATCTCTCTGCCGTGCCCAGATCCCTCCCCTAGCCTCTGCGCCGCACTCCTGCTTCCTTCCTTCTCCCCTGCTACCACCCCTTCTCCATCGCCGGCCACCACATTGGTGTCGACGCCCACCTATTGATCCAGGCGGCGGGCGTGTGCTCTGGGTGTCGGGGAAGACCGTGGCGACCCTCTGCGTCGCCCCCATGCACAGCAGCGAGGAGGAGGAGGCTCATGACCTGCTGCACGTCCACGATGCCGACCAAAACCCTAGATCCGCCGGCCTCTGCATCTCCGTCGACCTGCTGCTCCCCGGCCCGATCTGACTGCACCGGCAACCTTGCGGTGAGCCACGCACCCTCCCTGACACCTCCCGTTTCCCCTTGGTCGCATGTGATCGCGGACCACACGTCGAGCACGCTCTATGCGCCGGCGTGCACGAGCGTCTGCTCGTCGCCGTGCCTCGCAGCAGCCTACCTAGCCGCCCAATCTTTTCCTAACACCAATCCCCATCCACCGCAGTGGCTCCGCCGCCTGCGCGCGCGCGAGAGGTCGCGAGTTCGAGCCCCGCCGCGCCGCGCGTTACTCTGTCAGTTTCGTCAGTAAATTCAGAGAAGAAAAACAGTAGCGATGCGAATCTTGTAGTTAACCCCTACCTTTTTGCCAGCTAAACCCGCAGCCCTTCCTAGGCCTACCTGTCATCGGCTGTGGTCTTTTTACAAAAAGGTACCGCAGTTTTTGTATTCGTCAACCCGCGCTCCACCCGAACCCCGCCTGTCAGCCGCTGTAGTGTTTTACAAAAAAGCACCCGCAAAGTCTGGGCCTCAACCCGCAGCCCCTAGATCCCCCACGTGGCACCCCCCGTTTCGCTCGCTGTCGCGTGGGCCTCTTTAGCGCCGGACCCACCGGTCAGTCCCTGTGGCTGGCTGAGCTTGCAGTGAGAAAAGGGTTTCGCCGCGCAGCTGCGCCAGCTCAGCTCGGTCCCACCCATCACCGACTGTGGCTAGCTCTGCCTGGGTACAAAAAGTTGGCCTGTTTTCTGTTTTGGATAAATGATTTCAGAAAATGTCTAAATATGAATTTAAATTTTGTTTTAATAACTTTTAATTTGTAAATCCAAATAATACAAATGATATATGTTTTTGAATCAGAAGAATGTGAGGATTTCAAATCTTCCATTCAAAATATTATTTGAGCACTTTAAATTTTCGAGATAATTAAAAATTGTAATAAAAATGCATTTTCTTAATTAATTAATAACTTTAATTCTACAACTCCAAATTCGACAAATAATATGTCTAAATCAATCAGCGCAACGAGTCCGTTCTAACTATGCATTCCATGTTCTGAATTGAAGCATGCATCATGTCATTATTAAAAACCAGAACTGTTTATGGCAATAAAACTTGACTAAAACTCAATAAAAATGTTGTATTCTTGTACCCCACACCTCACCCATGCCATGCTACATTATTGCCATATAAATTGTGCATCATTCATCATGGCATGCTTGTTTGCTTGTCGCATTTTATTCATTTGCTTGTGCACTTTATTTATGTTGGCCCTTGTTTGTTTGTTTGGTTCTTCTTCGAATAGACGCCGAGCAGGGGAAATATCAGGAATCCTAGGAGTACTATCCAGATCCGTCTCTCGCTTCAACTGAGCTGCCAGGCAAGCACTACCACATGCTTGCATACATATAGTACCTATTTCCTCTATCTTACTCTTCCATCATTGAGACGCGATTGCATTAAATTGAATCCCAAGTACTGCATAGCCTTTACTTTTAAACCCCACAGAAGCTTGTTCCTCCATCCCATGAGCCATTACTACAGGAGTTGTTTGAGCCATGCGAGTCGTAGAACAGCATGTGTAGGGTATGTGAGTGTCTGATGGATAACGAGGTACCTAAACAACTTAACCTGACTAGTAATGGGATAACTAATGAAAGAGCCACCGGTGGACAATATCTGCTATTTGGTTTTTCATGCTCACTTGTGTCCCGTAGGACCCCGAGTACTTGATTCCTGTTCCTTGACTATTCGCACTATCCACATCCGGGAGGCCGTGGACCCCCCTGAGCCAGAGCTTGATTCATTTCTATTTCTTGGGGCCACAAACTAGTTTGGGGTTTTATTACTATCCTGTACTTATGCCATGCCTTACTGTTTTATTTAAGATTGTGCGTGGAGCACCTGTACTGTTTTGGATCGCGCCACGTTTTCGCGGTATCGACAAGCCCAATCACATTTTCGGGTTCCCAGTCGTTTACAGCCGTCGTCGCAAACCCTGGGTCCGTCACGGAGCTGGCCGACTTTGTTGCGGGTAGCTTATTGGGGTGGCCCCCTGAAATATTTCTGAATCCTGTGATCGCTTTATCGTGAATGCCTCGTTGGGTTTTGATTTGGTTTTTCCGAGGTTGATCGAGTGTGTGTTGCTATTTGTGCACCCCTGCAGGGTAAATCTTTCCGAAAGCCGTGTTCGCGGTTATGGACGACCTGGAGTACAGTTTCTCGATCATAGACAAGTATAACTAAAGTACCGCTTTTAATATGACTAAATATCTGACTAGTAAATAGTGCAATACTCATGGAATGGTTAATTAAACTGCCAACGGATGGGTTGTTCGTCCGCTTTCTCGTTGGTAAGCGAGAAGGAGGATGGATCTGTTAATTATACTATTATAACTGTTGTTACTAATTAACGGACATCCGTCTATCATTGGTTAGGCGGATGGTTAGCGAGTTTCTATAGACTTGTTAGTTATTATCTTTTGCTGCAATTGCGTCACCCCAGGTTATGTCCCCTTTAGAGGCATAAAGACTTGCTGAGTACCCCTAGGGTCTCACACGATAAATTGTTTGATTCAGATGAACAGGTGTCTTCGCAAGATGGATACTAGGTGGAGGAGACAGATGATGTTGGCAACGATCACTCGGTGTAGATATTCCGGGAATAGGGATCCGTGAGATCTGTGGGCGGGATGTGTTTATTTATGTGGCATCTTATGCCGATTTGCTTCTTATCCTACTCGGATCTTGTTTTCCGCTTCCGCCTGATACTCTGATGTTTGATGTATGAGGAGCTATCCTAAACTATTATCTCTATCTAGGATATTTGAATCTTGCCGTATGGCGTTGCAATATTTCTATTTTTTTAGATGGAATGGCTCTGAAAACTGTTGTATGGTAGCTTGCATACATACTCACTTGTGTATGTATTTGATCTCTTCGCCTGTTGCCTACGCCGCTCGCTCTTGTCCCGATGTCTTCGAAGTGGTTAGGACGGCCGACGGGTCTACACGTGGGTGGCCCCTGGGCCCCCGCTGTACTATTTTAACCACTTCTGGTTCATCTAGGCTTGAACTTAGAGCCTAGGGTCCGAGGTAGTTACACACAACTAATTAACACAAAATCTTGGATTTTGCACCCTGAAAGATAAGACTTTGTACTCCTCTTGTGTTGCCGCCCCGCTTGCCTATGCTACTGCTACAAGTCAAGAATCACCAAGCAAACTCATCATCGCATCAAAAACTTAGTCCGCCATTACTAGAACTCAAACATCAGCCTCCATGACATTCTCTACCAATGTATTCACCATGGAAATCGACACCAACATGTCCCATGATGACAATAGAAAACGAAACTTCGCGTCACACCCTCCTGAAGCTGCATGACAAGAAATAGGGGTGCACACACGACCGAATCACATTCGATCCAGTATTCTATTGGCATGAAGTGCCCAATGGATATCTCTGGCGAAGCCTTCTAGGAACTCGTCATCGGCTAGATCAATGAGGCCAAACATCAAGAATAATACAGTCTTGACACGAAAACAACCCTATCACTTCCTCCTTTATTAGGCAGATCAACAGGTCCCAACGTTGCCGCCAACGACTTCCAACAGCAGGCTAGAGATCTCAGTGGGCACCGCTGCCACCACCCGCACCATGAAGAGATGAGGGGATGAGCACCTGATAAAATATGAGTCATGGTCTCCGGTTCAATCTTACAAATTTTGCAAACCCCACTATTTTAGCTATCCCCTAAGATACAAGCATTTCGAAGTCTAAACACTATTTTTTATTACTAAACATGCAAAGTACTTGAATTTGGGAGGGTCCCAATTATCCCAAACCATTGGATGCATATGGTTCTGGCAAATCCCCCAAACTAAAACTTGTAGACAAGGAGAAATATTCATGAGACATGTGAGATTCCAATGGATGGTGTACAACATGCATGTTGTCATTGTGATGAAAGTGTTAAATCTTGCACAATAGAGAACAAAATTGTTGTATGTGTTGAACAACAAGGCCTTGGTTCCCTAAAGATTTTCATGCATGCCTCTCTACATAATGATCAATTCCATCCTTGAGAGTACATATATACCATGTCCAATGTCCTTGGACTTGAGATCTTCTAGCCATGGCGTGTACAAAAATTCAGCCTTGTGTTTGTCTCTAATCATGATGGTTGTTGCCGTATTGAAGAGGTCCATGCCAATGTCATTGCATAGGTTTCCAATGCCTACCCATGGTCGGCAAGGTCCGTCCATTGAATCAATGGTCATCTTAGTAAGCTCTTGCAAAGTCATTCTTCAAATCTAGTTAGAGTACCTAACTAGCCCATATTTTTCAGCATGGGACTGCATGCATGTTTGGTTTCTTGATCTACTGACTTGTTTTGTGTAGTAAGAAATTATTATTCTCTCTTCTCCATTAATAGAGACATCACTGGAGAAGATGTAGATTCCATTAGCTTTACTTTTTGAATGGACGTTTTTTCTTTTATGATGACGACAAGATTGATAAAGGGCGTGATCCATAGTACTTACGATGCCAATTTGGAATTGGCATCCCGCATATATATATTTATCATATATTAGGTGTATTTCTTGTTAATCTTTGTATCTTGACTTGATGAATGATGATACAACATTCCTACATAAAATATATTTGGAAGTTGAAAATCCTGCTTAACATAAACAATATTTATGTGGTTCTTGAGTAATAAAGTTTTGCTAACTAAAGACAATTTGTCAAAGAGAAATTTGATGGGTGTCAAAAGTGTTGTTTTTGTGATAGCAATGAAACAGTTGAACACTTGTTTCTCTTGTGCCCTTTTGCATGTTTAATCTGGAAAATGATTTACTTCACATATAATATTCCACCACCAACAAATATTACAATATGTTTGGGAACTAGTTTAATGAGATTGATAAAAATAACAAAGGTAGTATTCCTTCCGTCTCAAAATAGATGTCGCAGATCTATCAAAAATTGGATGAACCTAGACACTATTTAGTATATAGTTTCATTGAAATTTTGATAAACCCGCGACATCTATTTTGAGATAGAGGGAGTATATGTATTGGAGTATCAGCTTTATGTTGAGCCATTTGGAATTGCTTTAACAGAAAAAACTCGATCAACTTTTTAAAGGTTATTCGCTTGGCTACACATTGGATCCTTCCATGGTCCAACCTACTAAAGGAAGATCAGCAAGAAAGCATGACTATTGGGTTGCACAAGATTTTTACTACCTGGCTATTAGGTGGCGTCGCACTAGTAGAATCCAAGATGCATAGACTTTTCATATCGAATTATCGATACTTTTTAGATGGTGGATACATGTATCAACCCTTTGTGATCCATGATTGTAACGAACCTTTGAACTTGGCAATAAAAGATTGTGTGTCATTGTGATGTAGAGGCCTGGCTATCTCCCTGTTTCGAAAAAATATCAAGGTAATCAGACTAAGTCATGGTATTAAAAATTACGCGCATCACGTAACAACACAAAAAGAGGTAGGCATCTTGGCACGAATGGTTAGCTTAGTCCATTCCTTTTCTGCTCAGATATGGTTCTTAGAAAACATTTGACCGTTTGGTGATTGCATTTGCTGACCTAAGAAGGCTAAGGATCATATTTTTTATTAAATTAACGAGCTAGGAAACGGGGACAGATCAACGTACTGAACTAAATCTATATACGTTGCTCCCATGGGCCAAGGCGCAGAAAATTACTCCCTCCGTTTTTAAAATATTATAAGATGTTTTATCTTTATGAAGCTAATGAATTTAGACCCCTTCAAGTTTGTAGGTTCACTCAAAACCTCTTCAACTTACATACTAAAATGAGTCTAGATATATTTGTTTCACAAAAACTAAAACATCTTATATTTTAAAACGAAAGGAGCAGTAAAGAAAATCAGCGTATGGATTCGTTCGCTTCATTCTATGAAGAGACAGCTTACCGGTACGTATAATGCTCTGCATCCTGCCAAAGCATGTTATTAAGTTGCTCATGCCCTAGCTAGCTCGCAAGTAAATTAACCTGTGCTGCACCTGTGACCGAAAGGAATAACGAAAGCAAACCTAATTCAGCACTTGTATGCAGAAACAACGGTGTACTCCATCGACCGTGAATCATCCTTTCTTGGTAGCGAGGAACTATCTACTACATACACATGTAGCTCTTCTGACTGAGATCGCCTTGTCCAGCTTTAGGCCTTGTTTACTTCTCTCGTATTTTTATCCACTAGAGTTTTGGGGATATGGAGGGATTTGGTGATCACCCAATACTCTCCAATTCCCGCAAATACTCCTCCCCAAAAATACTCTATCGTGTAGGCCTTGTTTACTTCTCTCGTATTTTTATCCACTAGAGTTTTGGGGATATGCGGGGATTTTGTGTTCACCCAATACTCTTCAATCCCCGCAAATACTCTTCCCCGAAAATACTCTACCATGTAGGAGAGTTTTCAATCTAGACAGAAATAAGAAGGATTTTATTTCTGGGATATACCGGGATTATCCCGGCCAAACCCGGAGTAGTAAACGGACTACGGGGATTTTGCCGGAATTAAAATAATTCCCTCTATTCCCCGCAAATACACTAGTGAATATGAGAGAAGTAAACAAGGCCGTAGTAGAGTTTTCAATCTAGACAAAAGTAGGAAGGATTTGTAGGGTTATCCCGGGATTATCCCGACCAAACCCGGAGTAGTAAACGGATTACGGGATTTTGTGAAAATTGGAATAATCCTTCTATTCCCCGCAAATACACTAGTCAATACGAGAGAAGTGAACGAGGCCTTAAGCATGTACTTCTCCCTTGGCTGAAAATTTGTGAATTCCCTACAGCCGTGCGCTGTGTACACAAAGCTCGTACACCGATCGAGTACTGGTGATGGCCTGTCAGCACCCATATGGCTGGAGCGAACCAGTCTTTCTAAGCCCGCTAAGTTTTATGTAGGACCTCTTTGAGTTGAAATGTTTTAATGGCAATTTTGTCCAGCTTTAATTTCCTGATGCCAAAAACTTCATCTCCAATGCACACATATCACTGAAAATTCTAACTTCTGATGATTGCATTCATCCACACTCCAAGTGCGCAGGTTTTCCAGCATATGTTTACACCCTGTGAAAATTCTGCAAAATTCATGTGGAGCTCACAAATAATCAGTTTGCATGTTTCCGTGAAATCCGCAAATCATAGCGGAAAACACTCGAAGAGCACTCAGACTAAATTATCCATAGCACGAAAATATATCATGCATGTTCGCCGTTTGCCAAAATTGCGCATATATCATAAGTGGCCTTTCACACGAGTCGCCGGAATCATATATGCTCTGATGACGCCGAGATCATAGGTGCCGCTCAGAGCACTTCCATGCATTGGGCGCCGAAGAAGAAAATGCTTTTCAAGAAGAAACATCGGGACGGTGGCCGGCCACCGAGTAGTTGGGAATGACGATGGCACCGGCAGGCCATCTTAGAACGGTCGCCCAACAGCTGCCTAGTCGATCTTGACCACGGTGGGTGCATGGTGCCGTTGAAGACGGTTTAACAATATTTGTGCCCGTCATCTCAACCTGGAGCATATCAATTAATTTGATCCAGAAACCAGTAGCAACCACATAGCCAGAACCACATTAGGACTTACGATTTTGTTTTGGCTAGGGCAGAATTTTTTTATACTACAGGGTTGACTCCGAGGATGATTTCTGCATGGCGGAGCTTGATTTCTACAGGATGTGCAGCTAGGCCAAGTACTTCTCCGTTTCAAAATATAAGATGTTTTAGCTTTGTGAATAAAGTGTATCTAAACCTCTTAGTGTCTAGGTTCATTTAGATTTGGAGTGAACCTAGATACTAAAAATGGTCTAGATATACTACTTTCACAAAGCTAAAACATCTTATATTTTGGAGTAAATTCCACTTTTTACCCTCTATTTGATATTTTTGACATGAATTACTCTATCTATTATATATTAAAAGTACATGACGGACTACTAGAAAATAGAGAAATAGTCTAGAAACTCCCATAAAAAACAGAAACATCTGGCCATCCATTTAATTAACAAGACGAAGACAGCCAATGGATTTTAGAAATAATCTATTGACATATAAGTTTAAGAAAATTACCCATCAATGCCCTACATAAGTTTTCACGTACCTATTATTCGATATTGTCGTCTACCTGATAGATGAGATCGTTGTTCCCGTCGAGAAAGAAAAAGCGGAGATCGATCTTCATCAAACTCGTCGTGCACCCTCGACCTCTCTCTTTTTGATCCTCACATGCCATGTACGCATGGCTTCCTCTCGCATATGGCATCCAATATACCTAGAAAGCAGGAAACATCTTTCTACGGGAAGTCTCCAGCGAGTAGCGATGGCAGCCAGCAGGTAATGTCCGTGTCTGATACATAGAAGATTAGATCCGCAAGTTGATCATATGTGATGTGACGTCCAATTAATCTACGTGTGACGGCCTCCACTAGATCATGCAAACATACCTGAGGTGACGTCCAATTAATCTCCCTATTTATTTCTTGCTATCATGCATATAGGTAGTCTAGATGATCTCAAATAAGAAATTCGATTTTCTCTTTCCAATCTGGTCCACCACCGTTGAATTATCGCTTCAAATGTTGCCTTAGTGCCTCCGCTCACTATTTAATCTGGGATGATCAGATTGCTTGCATGGTACTGTCAATTAGCGATGATGATGACTGTTTTTGCACACATCACTACTCTTCCGGTTGGTTTTCTCTCACATGGTGTCGTCGTAATTTATATTCAGCATTTTTGGATCACAAGAAGGCATGCCATTGCTGATAGCAGATGAGATCGGCAAGGTGGATGACAATTTTTTCTCAATTCATTGGAACAACTATCCGGAAATTGTATATACGAGTACAAGACAGATTTTTTTGTGCTGAAACTGTGAATGTCTTTCTCTATCCTATTTTATCCGTCAACTTAATTATTTTTTTGACAAATTGATATACAGTAGTATTACGTTGGGCTACAGACGGTGGACATACTAGAGAATTAAGAAATATCAGCGTAAGCTAGCCTCTATTCTCTGCTCTTCCAACCTATAAGGTGATGATTCAACTTTTGCTGTTAAAACATGTACAGAACTTTGATAGCATCGTCAAATAAGTGTTTGTATTTTAGCATACAACTTATTATGATATTAGTCTACCGAAAAAATGATAAACCGCAAGATATCCGGTCATAATTTTACTTAGTCGTTAACTATGTACCACTTTTAGTGTCCCATACAATTCTAGAAAGGTCATTAGTAATCTCTCTTTTTTGCACATTCAAAATTATTCTATACACAATAACACAAGAATCTAATATATTTGCTTGCATGCATGATATTAGGTCAACACACGGAATCAATGTTCGGATTGCAAGCCACGCTCTTTTGTATGTGATGTTATATGAAGGTGAAATTAATTGCGTTCACTACAAGTAGAAGTATGCATATATATCGAGCAAACTGGATTCACTAGGTGCACTAGCAACTTAACCTTGATTCAATATATTCGTAGGATTCAATATCCCAATTTTCGTATTGTTTACGACTACATGGTGATGATCTGAAGTAATCGAAGTTGCGCTTAAGATTCATGGTGAGTTGTGTCTTCAGATCAACTAGGTCAGTGTTTGTTCCAACTTCTCCTAAATCTCATATTTATTGGTGGTAGTTTTCCTTACATAGCAAGCAAGCCTTTAGGTTACCCAAGTGTTCTCAGTATTTGCTCTCCTTCCTATAATCAAATCTTCTCCAGTCTGAGATGACCCAACAGTGAAACAAGCAATTTGTATTTTGAGGAAAAATTTATTACACATATGGATGTTGGTCACTGCAATATAGTTTTTACATGTATTTATGTATATATTTGCATAGTTATTCGGAAGTCCACAAGACAAGAAGACAAGTTGTTGTTGCCCTTCCTAATAAAAGGTTCTTCCGTACAATTTAGATTGAAGCTTCTTTATACTACATATTCAAACATTGCTTAATAGAAAGGTATTCATGTTGGCTAGCATACAACAATACACGAGTAGAACTAATGTGTTCATTTATGCTTTTTTCTAGCTTGACATGCACATTGGCAAAGTTGTACCTTATCCATCAGGCGAATGCACAATGGCAAACACACGCGTGCTTCTGCCAAAAGTTTAAACTTTAAACTTGGTCATGCTAAATACTGGTCAAATTTTGTGTTGCTCATTGTCGGAAGTATTATGCATACCGTGTTTCATTCACCTATGAAAACTCAAATTCACCTATTATAGTGCTATCTGGCTTAGTGACAACCCACTCTTAATTAGATATTTACTTATCGCATGACTTATTTAATGCTCAAGTTGTGATTCAAATTTTAAATTGCACGACTTATTTCTCGATCAATTATTTTATGTTTCTTTTTATGATTTCTGAAGGTGTTTTGGAGCTCGGATGCACTAGGTGCACTGCAAAACTAGATATATGTACATTATCTATTGTTGGCAACAAAATATAAGGTGACTAGGTGACAAGGGTGAACTTGGCATGTTTTTTGTGGAGATTCCTAGAACTTGGTGGTCCAGTCCTCTCTACTATTTTTACAGTTGTCTACATTAATAAATAGATGACAGTGACAAGTTGTGAGCAAAACTTCTCAAGTTATCATTGCTAATATTAAAAGATTAGCATGATGGAAACATAATCATTAGATTTATCAAGGCACGTATTTTTTTGTTATCAAAAAATTGTAACTATCGTTCATATATTCTTTCAGAATTTTTTTTCTCATTTTTAATACTTTGACCATGTATGATATGGTATTTGTTAACGAATGAATTAAGTGATTATTTTACTATGTATTATCTTGCGTATCATGTTTGCAGTAAACTAAAATTGTATTCATTATTAATAGTTTCTCAATTACAAAGTGATTAGTAAATGTTCATGTGAAACCAAATAATATTTTCTCCTATGAGACAATGTCTAGCACAACTATAACATAATGTTTAATGATTTTTAGGTATATGCTCTACATAGATATGGTCATATGAAAACAATATGCAACTTATCCTCCCCGAAAAAGTTTAGGACTTCTAGGTTAATCTCAAGAAATATGCTATCACAAAATGAGAAAGTTGATTTTTTTGGTAGGACATTACTACAAGTTGATTGCTATGAGATATGAAACAATATGTTTTAAACGCAATTTTTTAAGGGCCTCTAAGCCGCATGAGGTTCTCACGGGCAATATCAGCTACCCCAAAAAACTAAGACATACAAGTATACCTTATATATAGCTTCACACCACCTAGATATGAATTTTTCTAGGGACATAAATATGAATTTAGTTAGGTTCAATTTGTTAGTACCTTCATAACAGATTGCTAATATACGTGAAATTTTTATATGCATTTAGTTCTTTCTTTTTGTTTCTTTCAATCGACACATTGTTGAATATTCCGGTGTTTTCCATTTAAACAAAACAAGTAGATAAATAATGTTGTCTCCAATCAATGTGATACCATAAAAACATTGTTCGGTGTATAATCATATTATTTATAGTAAAAAATCAAATATTTAAGTAACCAAAAATTATTTTGAAATATATCGACACTTTAAAGGTGATGCCCTCGCACTTGCGAGGGCCACTATGCTAGTTTAATAAACAATCCTCCAGTTTACCCCATTTAGTGGATTTTGTGCCACCTTTTACCCTACTTAAACTTAACCTGTTATACTATGTGGGATTTGGTCGTCATGTCTATGTATTTCACGCATTATTCTGGATTATTTTTTTCGAGGGGATCATCCTACAGCCCCTTCATATTTTTTGACGGCTGTTCCGGTGCACTGCGACTTCTCCCGGCGTCGGCAGTGGCCTGACATTTGTACGCGGTTCTCTCGGGCGCTTGTATTTGAGCATTCTATAGTAGCTCGTCACTTAGATCGATTGGCTGAAACATGTGAAGGAGCTAGCACATGCGGTGGTCGATTGTATGTGCTAGTACTAGTAGAAGAATGATAATTGTCTTATCTGGATCAATTGGCTGAAACACGTCAGGCCACAAACAACGTAGCATGGTTCTAGCTAGCTAACCAGTGGCGAGACGCTGGCGGTCCGGCGTCTGTCATCTGTCAGCATGATTGATGGTTTCTACTAGCTCGTGGCACAAACTAGAATGAGCTTTTATATCTCGTCGATGGACAAGAGCATGGAGCATCGTGTTAGTATGGTGGTTGGATTCTGAAGAGGAGAAGGATATCGATAAGAGACCCATCACGATGCCAGCGGCAGAGGAAATGGCAACGTCATGGTGAATATAAGTCCAAGCGAGAGAGAGAGTGTGTTTAGGATTATCATGTAAAAACTTAAATAGGGTAAAAATTGGCACAAGTTTTGCTAAATGGGGTAAAGGAGATTTTCTTGTAAATCGGGTAATTTTTGTCAAAAATGTCAAACTAGAGGGTAAAAAAGTGGAATTTACTCTATATTTTAAAACGGAGGGAGTATAAAATTACGTCATTATATCTTCTGTGAAATAGTACTGTACACTGTTTAACTAAAATGGTGAAAGAATTGAATTTACGCAAAATAAAGCAGTGTTCTACTCCCTCCGTTTTAAAATATAAGATGTTTTAGCTTTGTGAAAAAATGTATCTAGATTTTTTTGTGTGTAGATTCATTCCAAACCTAGATGAACCTACATACTAAAATGAGTCTAGATACACTTCATTCACAAAGCTAAAACATCTTATATTTTGAAACGGAGAGAGTATTAACGAACCAAGAAGAGAGTAAATAAGAACCCAAACTAACCCAAGTGAGTGGCAAACAATCAGTACGGCATCTACAGCAGAAAGTTCGGTCATGCGGACTAATATTCAAAGGTTCATTTAAATGTGATCCAAGTCCTTGTTAGACATTGGTTGTGCTGTGGTAGGACAAGATGCCCAATGATTCTTATAGTACACGGGGGACATATGGGGTTAAGTTTGTGGTCTTCTAGTAATAAAGATCTTTTTTTTTGCGAGAAAATTTTGGATCTATTCCATGAGTTCAAAAAAAGTACAAGGCACACCAAACATAATAAAAATTACATTGAGATACGCGGACCACCTAACGATCACTACTGCTGCCAGAGCGAGAATCCGACGCGCCGTTGTCGCCGCTTTCTTACCAGAGTCGGCTTGCTGTTGTTGATGACAGTCAGAAAGTGCCTAAGGACTAGCGCCACAGAGCTGAAGTCGTCGCCATTGATGATCCGAATCTTTAAACACCAAACGTAGAACACACGTAGACTGGACAAGATCGACCACTCCATGGAATCAGCGACCAGACGAATCCCCGCCCTCCTCGGCACCACCGACGAGATCGCCAATGGCGAGGTGGAAGAGGAGGCGAGTATACCTTATTCTTGTCCCGCACAACGCCGCATGGCCATCATAACATCGATGTCGGTTGACTAAACTCTAACTTTAGGGACCCTTCAACCGCGTCGAGCGCAGGTCCGAGGTCCCCACCACCTCTGACCGCCAGAGCGACAACTGGAGGACGCAGGGACCCGTTGATTTTCGATCGTAAACAGCGAAGAGGAGGCACGGATGGCGGCGGCAGGCTAGGGTCCGCCGCCTCTTTTTCTTTCTAGTAACAAAGATCTACTCCCGAATAAATAAATACTCCCTCCCTCCAATTCAAATTAGTTAAATCAGATTTGTCTAATTCATCTCAATATGTATAGACTTGTTTTAATGCTACATACATCTGAATCTAGACAAAACCAATTCAACTGAGAACTGTGATTTCACAACTCTGCATAGTGTTCTCACCTGGAATCTTCGAGACCCCTATACATCAAACCATGATGCTTCTTAAATTTGTTGCTTGACTGCTTTTGCCAATGAGAAAAGAGAGAAACGAGTTGTTCGAGAAGATTGAGCTGCACGGCAATGTTAAAATAAAGAGTAAATTCCAGTTTTTACCCCTTAATTTAACTTTTTTGACACCAATTACCCCATTTAATAAATTTTCATCAGTGTTACCCCATTTAGCAAAAGTTCTGCCGAATTTTACCCCCCTAAAGATTTTGCAGATAATTTGTCATGCAGGTTTCAACACTTCTCCTCGAATTTTTTCCCACATCTGAAGAAAACCTTGAACCCAAAAACATATATATAATCACGTTTTTGTTGTTAACAATCACGGGTCACGGCACCCGGCGTGTGTCTTAGTTGCGTTAGATTCATTGTTCAGTAGTATTGCGCCTTGAATTTGCCGTGTAAGTACATATAATCAACGTGAAGTGGTTAGGTAATCTCGATATGTTGTAAGCAATAAGAAATACGAAGCATACACCTTACATGTACGTGGCTAATCAATTCTAGTCGTTATCTGTGCGTTGTTTGCTAGCTAGTTAGCTCTACTATATTTCAATTGAGCTAACAGCCTAGCACCTTCGGTTGTTGCCATCACCCAGACGCAGCGCTCCAACATGAACTCACTTAACTTAGTCTCGGATCGTCGCCTATGGCTTTGAGATTGCTAGCAATCACCTCAACGAGTCTCTATTGCCATCGATGATGCATCAATGTAGTGCGTAAGTACACCTAATGACAGTGCGAAAAAATCGGGCGTGACTCAGGCATAAAAAAAAGAGAAAAATAGCGATGTCGCAAGGCGGTGTTCCTAGCAGCCAGACCCACCTAGCAGATGGTCTCGAATTTTTATAAGGGGTAAAATTTGACAAAACTTTCGCTAAATGGGGTAATAGGGATGAAAATTTGTTAAATGCGGTAATTAATGTCAAAAATATGAAACTATGTGGTAAAAACTGGAATTTACTCTAAAATAAACCGTACAGCGCCTATATATGGCACTACACCATAAAGTAAAGGAAAAGAAAGATCGGCGGGTCACGTAGCTATACTTTTTATGCGAGTTTTGATTTTTAATAAACTCGCATTATCAGAAACATGGCTATCGTGTGGCCGACTGATATATTAATTCTACGAAGAAGACTTCTTTCTCGAGTATCCTTGTGTGGAGTAAGGTTTGTTGGGAATGGCCATAAAAATCAACAAGAGTATTTGCTACAGATTTTTCTATGGAAAATAGTAGATACATAATTTTCCACATGTGTAATCCTCCTAATTAATTAGTGTACAATGACAATTGACAAGCAGAGATCTTTCAAATCGGCAACACACCAGGCACATTGAACCTAGGTTGCTGTAGCTGTTGCGCCATAAACCGTTGCATATTATCTGCCTCGGCACGACGCGACACGAGTCGGTCTCAGTGGACCACGCTGCTGCGCACGATCCACGCAGGGCAGATCAAGTCCGCATCGAACGGCCAGGCTGCTGTGGTGTCACGTTCGGGCTCATGTTCTCTCGGCTCCTGCATTCTGCACTTACACATCTAATGTTTCCATGGTGGAGAAAATAGTGCTACAGTGTAATAATCTTGAAAGTTTCCTGCGCATCAACCTAGCTTTATGCGCATGTTGCATTCTTTTCTTGATAAATCCCCAATCCATTGGATAAACATGTGATAGGGCCACAAGGTTTCTCTCTCGACCGTATCACGCCGGTAATCGGTTTTTCCGGCTAACACCGAGAGAAATACTGTTGGATGGAAATTACCGCAATTCAAATTATTTGCTCAATTTTTTTAAAAAAATAGATGAATTTATAAGTTGGTTTGAAATATCTCATGTGGTATTTTGGCTGTTATTTCTGAAATCCTAAAATACCGTCGTCCAAGATTTTTTTTCCAACCGAGAAAAGAATCCCTGAACTTGTCCACCAAACTCTCAAGGGCATTTTACGCTTATGATAGTTTTTTAACAATTTAATCTGTACATTTTCCCACAACTAGTTTTTGTGTGTTCTCCAGTTCCGTTGTACTTCATGATGGTTATTAAGAATGACAAAAATGCCACTCCTTTTAACCATCAATTAAATTTCACAATTTGTTTTTCCATAGCAGATTCGGTGCTCACCCACTCAATTGTTTGTCATGTCTAACTAATCTTATGAATGCCTCTCTTCTTCCCGCTGCGCGCCTCTTTCCTCTTGTCGGGACAAGTGTTCTTGCATATGTGTCGGGAAAGAGTCTTGCGCTGGAGGAGGGGCACCACTCGACATGGATAAGAAATACCTAGCCACAATTATTTGAAATCATTGTGGTGACAAATCAAACAGTTTAAATCTGTGTTGCCACGAACGGTGGTAATTTGGCCGGCTGCCTCAGCGAAGATGCCGGGCATGGTATCGGTGAAATTAGCGTGACCATGCATGAAACACCACAAATTGGAAGTCTTCATTAAAATATGTTGCAAGAAAATCTGGAATAGAGCAATACATCATTTGGCAAAATTTTAGTTGTATATTTGGCACATAATGAATAACATTTGGGCATGGGAGTGAGTTCTCCATAAATAGTAGAGAATGAATTCCCTGTTGATTGTGTTGACGAGATGGTGATATGCCCGAGACCTGGAGGGATGAACAGGAGAAGCGAGAAGAGAGGGAAAGAAGAGCAGAAACCGGGCGGGAACCCCGCCGCTCATACCTTTTTTTTAGAAAACCCATGGCACTTTCTTGATCAATAATATTGCTCAAAATACAAAGGTCGTCAGGGGTTCTAGTAACCAAACCTAACGTCCAATACTAGAAGAAGTATCCGAGCGTGCCAATCTATGGGCTTCTGAGTTCGAAGCTCCTTTCTGATGTCTAAAATTTGCCACCGACAGAAGGGATGTTGTAGCTTTTATTTCATGGAGTACCATGTTGTATGAAGCCAGCAAAAGTTCTCGCCATGTCGTTCACCAGCGATATGCGGTCAGTTGCCACCGTAATCTTCTCGATATGCAGGTCTTGAGCCAGCGCTAGGGCTTCCCTATATGCCAAGGCCTCCATCACCGCAGGGTCTGTGATGCCATGTATGGTTAGCGTCGATGCTCCGAGGAAAGCGCCGGCCTCGCTCCTACAGACCACCCCAACAGCTTTGCATGATCCCTTTTTCTGCCATAGCGGCGTCAAAATTGAGTTTTGCGCAGGGATTCACTTTGGATACACTATCTTGCGACCCATGTCCTCCTTAGTCCTTGGCGATCGAGCTCGCGATAGAGAGATCCTGTAGATAGATCTGGACGAATAAATGTATTGACAGTGGACTCCGGAACTGCTCCTCGTGGATGATTTTCCGTGACAGCCACTCTAGCGAAACCGTCCCGATGCATCGTAGGAAAAAGCCACTGCTTAGCCTGTGGTCATGGTACAAGTTGCTCTAGCAAAATCTACGTACAGATCATGGATGGAGTAACAGATCTGACCCTCTTTTTCTCTTGGATCCAACACCCATGAAAAAAAGGGGGGGCCCAGATATACGAAGCATACTACCCAGCCTAGAGGAACGGCTTTACCTGGCAAAGGCAAAAAAGGCGACCGAATCCGATGGATGGTGAGGTGACTTGTGGTTGGAAGTTACCACCGCCGGCCAGCGGAGAGCGTGCGCGCGGGGAGCTTTTAGTTAGGGTAGGACCATGCCGGGCCGGTGGAAGGAACACGAGGGGACCAACGAACAATCCACCGTTGCATGTGCGCGCGCGTATGTATGTAGATGTACGCGGGCACATTCATCAGTGGCCATGTGCGCGCGCGATATGTGAACAATCTCCAGGTCCGCTGCTGCCCTTTAAACAAAGGAACCACGTTGCTTCCCGCACGTATTATCTATCCAATCTATCTACTGCCGTTTTTGCTACAGTTCTCAGTGGTTGAGGCCATCTCCACCCACACGACCCATATCGTCCAAGCGCGTTCCCGTGGACGTGCGGGACCTCTCCAGCGGCATGGCCTATCCGGACCGACGGGTCTGACTCGATCCATCCGTGCATCAAATTTGTGCCATGGTTGCGTCGGTCCGGACAGCGTGCATGTCCTCCTGTCCGCTTGCCAGCGACCCAACAGCTTTCTTCCACTATCCATCAATGGAGAGAGGAAGACTACTCCAAAAACTGGTCGCGCCACTGCTGGCGCCGCCCGACGCTTGCGCTCCTGCCGCCACACATCAATGCCGTTGCTTCGGCCTCCGCGCCGACATCCAATGTCGGGCCTTTTTAACAGGCCATTCGTGGCCACCTTCTTCCACACCACACCACACTCTCCTCACTCCCATCCTCCCATCCTCTACTACCGACCGGCGCGTGGCCGGTGGAGGTGTTGTTTGACCACCTTGGCCAGATGTTTCTCGCCAACGGATGGGAGGAGTTCGACCGATGGCACCAAATCGAAGTGGGCAACTTCGTCGTATTCAAGTATGAAGGCGAAGCCCTGCTCGCCGTCAGTGTCTTCGACGACACCATGTGTCGTCGCTGCTATCACTCCGACTCCGATGAGTAATCTTAGCACTAGACTAGGCTGTGTACTCATCATGTATCCTGTTTGGAATCAAATTTGCAATGTGGGCATCGGCCGTTTGCAATGACAAATTTTTATTCAAGTCTTGAAATATTTTACAAGCAAACCACGCCTACAAGAACAATCTAACTATGCGCCGCCTACGACGTTGGTGGATCGCCAATACCCCATTCTTCTTCGAGAAAACGGTAGATCGCTTCTTGCATCTGCAAATCCTCTACATCTTGGGTGAGGTCGTTTGCACGCATGTAAGTGTCGTCGGGATTGGCCCACACCGCACCCCGGAGCTGGCATGCACGTCTACGAGCGCTACACTTCGTCGATGCTCCGGCAGAAAGACGTGGTCCATCACCTCATGCGGTGAAAACTCGCCGATGGTCCTGTTGCGGTCAAAGTAAATGCGCCGTGGCCGGTAGTTGCGGAACATACTGTATATCTGCGGCCCCCTTTGGAATCGGAGGCGACAACATGTCCGCTAACTCTAGAGGGTTCGGCCACCACGATGGCAACGGGTGCTCGGGCTCTTCGCTGCGGATGTCGGGGTTGCCACGGAGGCGATGCGGCGACGCGGACGACCAGTTATGGTGGTTTGTTCTTTGCGGGGGGATTTCTGGTTGTAGCTATCTTGGCTGGCCTCCCCTTTTTTATGGATGCGCCTAAACGCAGAGGAAAAAACCCAGAACAGGCGGGAAGCGACGAAAAGAAAGGCGGGAGACGACGGAAACGCACTGAAAATACACGACGCTGACGTCAGTGAGGGTCTATTTGCCAACCACGGACAAATTGATCACGCCATTGACGCGGTTGGCTAAACAGACCGAACCACAACCTAAATATTCAGCAGCCCGACCCAAACGGATGTTTTGGATGGCCGTTTGGGTCGGCCCGCTGGAGATGCGCTGACCGGTGCGTGTTAACTAGCTTGTGTTTTACTCGCAGCGATCGTACGTAGCCCGTACCCTCCACATGCGCCCCTTGATTCGTTGCTTGCTACTCAGTTCTCTCTTCTACGTACGTACCGCCTGTGCATGCATGAGCCACCTTTCCACGACGAATCTGGATTCTTGCGTGTAAGCCTCCAGCCAGCTAGCCAGAGAAATGTATCTTTGCTCCATGTGACGTGAATTGTCCGGTCGATCCGTCAGATTGCTCTCCACCTCACCCAGGGGATCCAGGATTTGACCCGAGAATATACATATTTTTAAATATACATCAATATATCAAATTTAACAATATAGGTTTCGGAATTAAAAAGGAGTTTGTATTTTTTCCGGTCAGCCACGGATCAGCATAACAATACACGATATGGAAGTTATATTAACATGACTACACTACAAGTTATTCATAGTAGTGATGACATTTCCAGAAAATAAGTTATATTATAATAACAACGGATTACTCACATTTTGTATGTTGAACTTGGTCATTAAACCGCAAACCAACCCGGTTGGGTGGCTAGGAGGGATGGTTGCACCTCCAGTCCCACCAGAGTTCAAACCTCAGATTTGACACTGAGTGTTGTATTAAATGCGGAATATTCTTTCAGTAGGAGGCGACGTTCACGTCAACAGCGAGGCGCCATGGCGACTTCGACAATCACAAGACCCGATCTGCCGGCTCAATCACTCGGAAGTGCTCATAGAGGTAGGATGTGCGTGTGTGCGTTCATAGAGGTGGGTGCATGTACGTGTTGTGAGTGTCTACGATTCTACTATGTTTTTTTAAAAAAAGAACTTGGTCTTCAACCTCAAATAAACATCATCATTGAGGTACACGTTATTTTTTGTGTCTTTGAAGCTTTAAGGATATTCTAGTTTTAGCATAGGGAAATTAGGTAAAAACAATTGAAGATGTGTCCCTGAATTCTTAAAGCACCGAAGTCTGACCATGGTCCCTCTGAATGATGTTCGATTGTGGCAAGGTTCACCGTGCTGGTACATAGGGTGCTGTGTTGCCACATCAGCGCTTCTTCTATGGCGCCGAGCGTCGTTGTGCCCGCCGGCTGCTGGATGAGTAGCCCTGATTGTTCATGCGCTGCACCGGCGCTGTAGACGGCATATACGGTTTGGTATTTTGGTCGTGCCCTAGCGGCGGCTAGCTATCGATCAGTGGTGGGCTGAGATGTCAGCTGCAGCCACGCACGTACACAATCCCCATCAAATCAGACATCATGGGTTTGTCGGCTAATTTGCGCTGCCTTTGGCTGCCGAACTCCAGCCAAAGGGTCTCTGACGGTCTCACCCGGCACGTGCTAGGTGGGACCCCAGATAGAAACTATCGAGGTCCGTGGGCACGACGCAGGCCATCCAACGGCCAGGAAACGAGGGCTCGAAGGAGCAAGCCAGCCTCCGAGCATTTTTTAGCAATTGGGTATTTTTTTTAAGATTGCGTGTCGAGCGGAAATTTTTGGCTGCCGAACTCCAGCCAGTGTTTATATTATTTTAAAATTTTCGAAAATCATATTTATAAGTTTCAGATAAAATAGAAAAAAAAGTACTACGGATGCAGCCAATGATTATCGAATGACTTGTGCGATGCAGAGCCCACCCCATCCGACTGGAGGAAGATAAAAAAGGTAACTAGATACACGGCACGTGTAGGAACAGTATCGAAGACGATGAAACTTGAGAAAATGGGAGTCAACATCGTCGTAATCAAAAGAGGTTGCACGATAGTACTAGCACTACTGATTTATTATACTATCAGCGCTGCAAAACTTGTAAGACGCTTTTCATTATTCTCGTGCACTAATGCCCATAGATAGTACAGTAGTAGTAGGACATGCATGTTTTAAATTCGTTGGATTTGTGACCAAACTGGGAAATGGATGTACCAAACAGGCTGATGTACTTGTATAAAACCCTCATTATACTATAGCTTAAGCCCTAGCAAAAGCGAGTCATCTAAGGCCATCTGCCCGCGCGAACGTTTCTGTTTGTCTGACCTTTACTTTGAGTCAACTCAACCATGCAGTTTCAGTTGTTGACCGAAATCTTACGAGCTGTTCCCTCCCGTCCCCGTCCACACCCCACCCCATCTCGATCACGTTCCCCTACACCCGAGCTCCTGCCGATCCTAGCCCCTCCTCCGTCTCTCCAACAACCTACACTGCTCCAAGCTCTCCCTCTTACCTCCGCCCCCTCCACTCACGAGGCCACCGCCTTCCGTCTAGCTCCCGCATTTAGCGTCGGACGCCATTGCTTCCCGCCTCGAACCTGCATAGTACCAATTCACCATCACCCCTGTTCGGCGTCACGCTTTGCTGGTGGTGACGAAAATAAGGAGGAGGTGAGCGCGTGGGGCGGTGGAGGTGACAGAGAGAGAGGGCGGCGCGGGACTACGCGAAGATGTCGCATCATCCTCACCGCTTTGACTGGAAAAATCAAGGACTATCGATGAAAAAAGAGATTAAAAAGGAGAAGACTCGTGAGGCATGTGATGACGCGGCGCAGAGCGATTGGCAAAAACCCGGAATCTATAGTAACTGAACAGAAGAATCGTTGAACGTAAAGCGTGGAGCGCTAACAAGCGAGAAATGGTCACGCCTAACAAGAAACGGCCGTGTTTCATGTCACTTCAACAATTAATATGTATATATTCCCGAAACAAATCAGAACAATCTGATTTTGGCTCTTCTTAGGCTATGCAATTGCATTTTCTTTTGAGTATATTAGCATATCTCAAGGACACATGAGATGCTTGTCTAAATTGATACATGTTCTACGTTGTTCTACAATTTCTACACGAGTTAACAAAAATTTCAATGACCTTGACTTGGAGCATGCTCTATGATTAATGAACAAGCGGGTTCCATCGACTAAGTGGGTCCAAAAGAAATGTCATAACTTCTATTTTCATTTTGATGTACAGAAATTATCAAACTTGATTACATATTAGATCTTGCCACTTATAAGTGTTGAATATAAAGTTGTGCCTTTCCTTGGAGCTCTGCGATCCAAATAGTTGTAAGCATCAATATTGAGGCAGTCGAATAAGGTTACCATGTAATCTTCATAAGTTAGCTTGTTATGACATCGTCAGTTTTTTACCTTGGTCTATTGCTCGATGTATCATCTGTGTACTAGGTTTTACCCCTATGTTTCTTATGAGCTTCAATATGAAATAATGGCTCGCTTCTTGCGTCTAAGGTCAGTCTAAGGTCAGATCTCTCAGTTTCAGACATGTCTAACATGTAAATGACACATTTGTCTACCAATTAAAACACTCAACCATGCACATGCTCATATATTTCATTTATAGTAACAAAAATAAAACAAAATGTGTTACCAGCAGTGAGTATAACACACCTACCACGCTCTGACAAATAGACTGTAGACATCGTGACGAAGCGCGTATATCCAGCTGGTTTATTATTGTTGTTGTTATTAGGGATATTAAAACTAAGACAAGAGGGAGCTCTCTCAGGCAATCAACGTCTGGAGCCGTCAATTTTCACGATCTAGGGAATGTCGTCGGTCTGATCCCATGTGGGCCGGTTGTCCCTGGGGGATGCTTGTCTGCAAAACAAATCGCTTGCATATGGTTGATTAGGGCTTGTAAATAGGCCACAGCCCAACTAGCCAAACGGTTCAGCCAACCAGACCAGACATAGTCGATTAGCCTCCCTCTCGCCTCTCAGCGCTTGCTCGTGTGCTACCGCCGCCTCTTACATCTCCCGCCGTCATTCAAATCGGCGTCGACGAGCACGCCTCCGTGAACCTCTCCCTTCCTCCCTCCCTCCCTCTCTCTCTCTCTCCCGTTTCACTCCGCCACGTGGTTGCTATTCGCCTCTACGTCCACGAAATCTGGTTTCGGAGCCCGACCTCATTGGCGTCTACCGGTCTGCCGGTAGCAAAGCGGTCAACACTTTCTATGTTCACGACGCGGCAGAGAGATCTGATGTCCATATCAAGACTAAAAGCTATACGCGAGGAATAGACGTTCTAACTCCACTCTCTTTTTCTGGTCTGATACGTATATTAGTCACAAGTACCCGAGCTATCCTCTATTCATTTGCCTTCCCTTCTATCTATGCATTCCTTAAATTTTTTCCATTACAAGTAAAATGCCCGTGCGTTGCAACGGGAATAAATATCCTAGTGGTTCAATACTAACCGTTTCAAACAAGTGATTTGAGGATTCACATGCACATCAAGCATCATTATCAATTTTGAGTACATGCAAAATATATTCCACAACGTGCTTTTTTAGCAAAGGCATGCACACAATTTTGGCTGCATCACAAAAAATCATTATTTTTCCACCATATGGAAATTGCTCCAAATAACTGTGGATGCCACTGTACAATAAAGACAAGCACAACAAGACGTGATCAAACATAAGGCCAGCTAAAGAACTTAGTCAATACTACAAATGTCTTTAACGTTATTTTTTCAATACATATATATAAGCTAAGACCTCCCTACATCCCTCCCTCTGAAATTCCTAGAACCAGAAGGGGTGAAACTCTCTCACACACACTGAAATTTCTAGAACTGGAAGGGGTGAAAAAGGAACACCTATTAGTTCATCTACCGGCTCATGCTTGCAGTAAATAAAGTTAATCATTGTGGAAGGGGTAAAAAAATTGAGGCCATCTCACAAGGTAACTCTCCTCTCACACACAACACTGAAATTGCTCAGTGTCGTGGAGGTAGTCCAGGACAATGAGCACGTGTCACGTATCTCCTTAACCACTAGAAGTGGAACCCCCATAATCCGTGTACTTTATCAAGGTGAGCAAGTTATCACCAAGGAACTCAAACAACATATACACATGGCTCCCGTTAGGTCCTGAGTGCTTGAAGTGGCCAACAAGCTTGACAACACACCGGAAGTCATCAGGTTCACCGTCAACAATCTGTGACAATATGGCCGTGTAGCGTCGTGCGCTCTACACCTTCATGGCCACATATCTCTACACACATGGAAAAAATTCAGAAAAAAAGAACTGGACATGGGCAGTCTAAACATCTCGGCAACAGGGGTAAAAATTCAAAATATAACGTGCAGGGTGATAGGATTGACATGCACGAGTGCATGACTACAATTATGAGAAACGAATTTCGCTTTCTGCCTAGAAAAATATTATGTGTATAAAAATTTGCTACATAATATTCTATAAACATTAATATTCAACTCCCTTTAAAATGTATTTTCAATCAAAGCTAGTATTCAAACAAAGTCTAGCATAACTTCTTTGCCACGGGCAGCCCAACGCCGACCAATACCAAAGTCAGACAAATATGGGGCGCCACATCCAGCTCAACACGGATGAATACTGGTCAGGCAAAACTACTTGGACTTGGCGTGATGAACATAGCAAGCAAAATTAATCTGATGAACCAAATAACAAGGGTAGCAAATGTTCTATGTGGATCTGTTGTGCTATCAGGAACGACGAGAGTTCACCAGCAGCGAAGTGGAGCCAACAACACAGCCTCGGTGGTGCCTGAGGCACAACCGCAGATGGAGAGGGGAAAATGGGAAATGAAAGGACAGAGATGCTGCATCTATAATGTTGAGGAAAAACAAGACAGTTTGACCTAGCTATTGGGCAACCAGCAATAGGACTTGGGCTAAAAAATCAGTTTGAGATAAACTTGCACGGATGAATGACACATTAGCGATTTTAGAATCGACAGCATATACACCTAAACACGCCAAATTAATCCACAAAGATGATTAGGGGAATCGCTTTGGTGGCATATGGGAATTCTAGCAACATCTGGGCCCAACGTAGCAAATAAAAGGGATTCATGTTAAAAAAGAACAATAATTATTGCAATCTAAAAAATAGACATTCTCACTATATTTGTCCTCGAGCAAAATATAATATGGCAACAAAGACAAATGGCAGTAGAAATGAGGAGATACAGAGCACATACCTGAGGGCGTGTATCGAGGCCTCTTGTTGCGAAAGGTAACCTGCATCCCATACCACAATTCATTTTGAACTGGAAGAACAGAGGCATGTTAAGCATGAGAACAAAAGATAACCTGCATCCCACACCACAATTCATTTTGAACTGAAAGGTAACCTGCATCCCACACCACAATCCATAAAGTGGCCCATCATAGATTTATCAAAACTTACAACATCCAATGGCCTATGTTAATCATGAGTAACGAACAACATCTCATAACATTGGCATATGTCAATATTCGGTGTAATATGCTGAGCATACACGAATTGGACTGAAATAGCCCTCTGCAATTTCATCGATGAAGGGCATTATTTTCTCCGTGAATATATCATCATCTTCCATTTGTGATTACAGACTTTCTTACAGGGTCAATAATTTTTTACTCGATGGAATCATTTATGTTTGAAAATGTTCAAATGGATATCTTAATAATACAGAAACAAACAAAATAAATATGGTATATGGGACATAAGTTAATTGGTACCAGCTTATTTGAGAAAATGATCGCTGCACAAGCATGGAAATCAACCATAAGGATCGACAAGCATGACTAAATAAGTTTTAATAACAACACTTTCGGAGGAGGTGAAATCGAAGTAGGAAAAAAGTGTTTAAAGGAATTAAGCGCCATATCTGTGCAATACACATACGTTTGTGCATAGTTCTCCTTCTCTGTGCCTTTTCTGTACACATGAGCTTGATGCTTCTTTGTGCTATTTTAGTTTAAGCTTGATGGTTATCTTCAGTGCTTTAGATTTTTTTGTCTCATCCTCACTGAAAGAGATTTCATACTCGATATACTTTGTGGCGTAATCAACAACATAGATGCATATCTAAGAACTCAATTCTGTAACACGCTTTTGACAGGATGTTAGACTATGTGTACTTATTTTCGCTTGCAGGCCTGATGTTGTACCTTTTCATATCTCTTGAAGGCCCATCTTAACTACATAGATCATGCATTTCCTTATTCTTTCTTCCTAGCAGCTGCTTCAACCCTCTCAGCATTTCTTTTCAAATACCGAGATTCTTTCTCCCTAAAAAGAGAAACAGTCACTTCAACCCATGATCAATGACAACAACGACGATGGATGTGTAGGTAATAAATTATTAACCACTAAAATTACCTTGTAGTTAAGTGTGTTTTGAGCATACTGAGTGTACATTACAAAATCACCAAGGTGTATGTGGGCCATTGAGCATAATGAGTGACTTTGACAGAGAAACACAAGTAAAAATAAACCAAGAACTGTTAAAAAACTCACCGAATAGGTAATGTGTCGTTAATACCTCATAAAAATGTGATGAAAATATGTGGCCTAAAAATATGCGTAGTTAAAAATGCAGATTAAGATATAGTATAAAAATATGGGTATGTGGCTGACTGAGAGGGTTGCAAAATTGTGAGGCTACGGTTGGCCAGAGGACTGTCACAAATTGGCGTTCGGCAAGTGGCTTGTCAACCTAGGAGTCATTCGTGAAGTCCAGATGTCGCGAGAGTGCCTGAGTAACCGATATTATCATGTGAAAAAATATGGATTTCAAGAATGGTGATATCGGACAAATTAGAACAGAGATAATATGTATAGTATTACCTTTGGAGCGCTGGAGCGCCGCCGTCTACTACGTGCAGGCCGTCCTCCCATCCACACCCAGACCTCCATGGAGGGTAGAGCAGTTTGTGGCGTGGCTGCGCCGGAGCATGGGGAGGCTGATGGCGGCGCGCATGGACCAAAGAACGCAACGGGGTAGGGGTTGTAGAAAGGCAGCCGCTAGCAGGGACGGCGGCGGAGCAGAGTTGTGGCTGGATCGGGGGCGATCTCCTCCAAGGCGGACGAGTCGGGTGGTGTGAGGCGACGAGGATGCGGGGTAATCGCCGAGCAGAGTCTGAGCTTATCCAGTTCGCAAGGCAAGCGGCGCCTGGAGCCTAAAAGAAAAAAAAGAGGATGCACGGGAACGATGGCCCAGTCCAACCCGATAACGTGGCATGCTGCTGGTTCGTGACACCGCTTTGACCAGGGGAAGGATTTGTTACTGTAGATGCGCGAGATCTACAGTAAAATCGCTGATTTGGCTGCCCTAAGCGAGCACTCAAGTGCTCCACTTTCATATATGTAGTTATGTACTCTCCCCTACTGTAAATAATTAATCTGAGGGAAATATCATTTCGGGGGATGAAAAACTTTCATCGTCCGGGTCCTATGGCTCGCATGCATGACGCGTCCTCCACGTGGTGCGACAGCGACGGCCCGTGCCTTATCTCCACCCGTCTCCAGTTTTCCCTTTCTCCCGTGTCTCTGCATAGCTAGCACTGCCCCGCGAGCTCCAAAATTCCATGGCAACGCACAGCTGCTGTCCTGGCTCAGGCCGTTGCTCCGCCACTACCCAGCTATGCATGACCAACCTGCGTGTCGCCGGCGTCTCTCCAACCACCGGGAAACCGTGCATCAGCCCCATCCAATTGCTCCCATCTCCACCATGGATTTTTTCCTCTCCCCCACCATGGATTAATCCTCGAGGTGCTGCCCGCAGCACGCTGCTCGGAGTCCAAGACGACGGTGCTATCAAGGCACGGTGGCGCCTTCTCCGTTGTTCGCCGCTGCTACAAGGGCACCATATTTTTTCTATGAGCGTCCACTGGCCTTGCTACAGAAGGCACGGTGGCCTTGG
Organism: Avena eriantha; assembly: GCA_910589775.1. Classification (NCBI taxonomy): domain Eukaryota; kingdom Viridiplantae; phylum Streptophyta; class Magnoliopsida; order Poales; family Poaceae; genus Avena; species Avena eriantha. Next base: position 465,863,202 of record OU342741.1, read on the forward strand.
TACAACGGCATGGCGGATGTCGGGGGGATTATCCCCGGGTACCCCAAAGATGCCCCAAAAGCACTCCAAGACGGATAAAAAAAAAGGCAAAAACAGATAAAAACAAGAGGAAAACAGCAGCACCGGGCGTCCCGGGCCGGCTGAGGCCTCCCAGCCGGCCTGCCAGCTCCTTCCCCGCCACCTAGGCTGCCTACCTCGCGCCTGGGCCGGCTGGCCCAGTCGGAACCACCACCGCTCCACCCAGCCTCCCCAGCTGGGCTCTGCCACCCCCGCGCCCCGGATGGGCCTCCCCCAGCCGGCCTACCTCGCCTCCCCCGGCTGGGCCGCTCCCGCGAGGCCCACCCGGCCTTCGCCTCGCTGTCCCACCTCGCCCGACTGGCTGTTACCCGGATGGGCTCCCACCGGCTGGGCCTTGGGCGACTCCAGGCCGGCTCGCCCTGCTCCCGTCATCACCATCTCCCCGGCTGGGCCTCCCCAGCCGGATCGCCACCCCTGCCTCTGCCGGCTCGCTGGGATCGGTCGATCCCAGCAGCCGGTCCTCTCCCAGGCACCTGGCAGCTCCCTCCTGCTGCTGCTATCGATCAAGACTAAAGACACATACGAGAAGACAACGGACAAGACTGAGAAGACAAAGCCCATACCACTTTATCAGATGATGTAGCAAATAGTGGACACTATACACTACATCATGCATGACACATGCATAGTACTAGTTAGGCAAGTGGGTCCCACCATTTCTCTTGGCCACCTTTATAAGGCGAGGGAGGGACTCATTCACAGGGACTCCATTCGATCACACACACACGCACTAGCACTTCACTCCCTGCTAGCTAGCTCTTCCTATCGCTCTTACAAGCACATATACACACCTAGCTCAGTTCATTTCAGATACAGCTCAAGGAGCACCCTTGTAGCCCGATTATACTCACATATACTGTCAGACATGCAGGAGTAGGAGTTTTACCTCACCACGAGGGCTCCGAACCTGGGTACTTCCTGTGTCCCGCTACACTGGATCGTGCCCAATCCCGCCTGCGGACGCCGTCGATAGCTTCCCTGCTAGTCCCCACACCTCTATCTAACCTTTTTAGGTACTGTCGTTCCCAATACAACGACAGCGGACGTGTTCTCCGACAATGGCGAGAACACCATTTTGCTACAAGGGGCGTGAGTCTCTCGCGGCGTGCGCCGTTGCTCCCTGCAACACCCGGCTTTGCTACGTGCGGCGGCTGGCTCCGCTCCCTACAGCGTGCGGCGTCTGCTCCTTGCTACCACAGCACGGCGGCGCTGCTAAAGTGGGCGACCGACCTTGCTACAGTAGCACGGCGGCACTGCTACAGTGGCGGCCGACCTTGCTACAGAGGCACGGCGGTGCTGCTACAATAGGCGGCCGACCTTGCTATCGATGACGCCGAGGTTTGCTCCCTACGTTGCCCGTTTTTGCTACCGGAGGCGATGCTATTAACGGCGTGGCCGGCGTTGCACCTTGCTGCAGGCGTTTTTGCTGCCGACGATCGGTGTCTTCGCTATCGATGGCTAATGGATTTGCTACAGTAGTATAAATATTTCGCTACAACCATTCTCCTATTTTTTGCTACGACATCCCGATAAAGTTTTCAGACGAGGTGCCCAAAACGTCTCTGGCGAGGTCTCCGGCGATATTAGTTTTTTGCTACATTAGAATAACTTTGTTGCTACAACCGTCTTGTGGGTTTGCTACAACAGTGTTAACTTTTTGCTACAAGGTCTCCGGCGAGAGTCACCGGCGAGTTTTTTCCGACGATGTTTCCGGCGAAGTCGTTTTGCTACATTAGTAAAAAACAATTGCTGCATGGTCTCCGGCGAGGTCTCCGGCGAAGTCTCCAGCGAGACGTTCTATTTCTGGAACGAACCGTTTTTTTTGGCTTCGGAAGCAAAAGCGGGGACATATGCAGCAAAAAGATGTGCTTTGCAGCAAAAGCGGGATTTGGACCGATTTAGTGAACACGTGCCGGTGCAGGGGAGGAGGACGATGGGAGCCCTCCCATCGTCCGGGGGACTAGTAGCAGTTGCCTTAATCTGATGACTATACAAAATCAGAGTACAAGGAACCTTCCACGTCCAATATATTCTCTTTGTGAAGTTAGGCACAAGTTCTTCACTCGGAAAGAGAAAATCAATTCCAATGAACCTGATGCAGATATTGCTATAAGATTTATCCACGTACCTGTAATTTTTCCTCCAAATTTTATAACTACCAATACAATTTCCATACTAATTGACCTAATTTTGTTTGTATACTAAAAAGTGCCAGCGCTTGTCTTATCTTTCCATACTATGGAAGTCATGTTAACACAAATATTTCCTCTTACTTTTTAAAAGTTTTGGAAAGTGACATTCCTAATGTGATATCATGAAATATATATACCTTTGCCCCTATGTGATATGACAAAGTTACAACAGTGTAAACGTTATTACATTATAGTACTCAGTTAATGCACCATAGAGATTTTTCTAATCAGTTTACAGCAGTTACGAAATATCTTTCAATTATTGCTTTTTAATCTCATCAATGCTAAAAAGAAATACAATGAAGCCCGCTGAATTTTCATCTACACAGTAGGTGAGCTTCGCTATACACCATTTTCACTGACCGGTTGTTTCTATCTATTTCTAACAATTTATTTTTTTATTGGATGGGCGCGGCAACGCGCACCAACAAGATCTAGTTGCTATTATTATCATCATCATCATTCAAAAAAGAAGGGTGATGCCTCTCGGCATATATTTGTACGGCTACACTCTGTCCGGCATAGTATACCGGGCGTGCACATAGTTTAAGAAAAACTTCGACCACCGAATTATTCAACAAAATATGGGATATATGTCACTGAAACTATACCATTAGATACTTATGCAAAAGAAGTTTTCAATTGTTTAATTTTTATGGCATACAATTCATATTTTTAAACAAAATTAATGGTAAAAAGTTTTCTTAAACTACCCGAATGCATGTTAAACGGTACCGATGGGAGTACATCTAGACGTACCCAACCATAGTATTGTTAGAAATGCATGCATCAAGGCTGAACACAACAATTCTCTCTTCCATAATATAAATCTTTTCTTAAAAGATAAAATAAATTGCTAAAAAGGCTTATATTGTGGAACAGAGCGAGTACTTACTAAACCACGAATAAAACACCTGAGGCTAACATATTGAACTATCCTTGTGTCAGCCAACGTCCCCTTCATCTACCACAGCCTATTGCGGGGGCAATCCATCAATGGAACAACACGAGGCCCCACAAAGAGTATGTAAGATGTTTCCATCTCGAACCAATAGATCAAACTTGAGATTCTCATAACTGACGCCAAGCTTTGAGCCAACACCTCCAACAGGCATGACAGATGTATGTTTTCTAATTAAAACAAGTTCTAAACACAATTTTCGAATCTTAATATGGCAAACATTCATTTAGTACATATGATTATCATCAATTAACGTATTGTATGTTAAATATCTTCCCTCCGTCCTAAAAATGATATCATGAATTTGTCTAAATTTGTTTGTATCTATATGTTAAAACACGTCTAGATATATGCGAACCTAGACAAATTTGTGACATTCTTTTTGGGATGGAGGGAGTATATTGAACATACAATACATTATCTATTTATTATATTAATCATTTCTTTTATTCTGATTTAACAGTCAAAAACCTAAAACACCTGTATAAGGAAGCAATATGAAGTTTCTTCATTTTATATTGTGAAATATCTAATTCCAGTGACGGACATATGCAACTGTGAACAATAGTCCATATTTAAAATCTAAACAAAAAGATATCACTAGTAGAAAAACTGTCTTTCATTCGCAGCCTCCTAGATCTTTTGTCCCGGTTCCTCCACGAACCGGGATTAATGGTCACATTTGTCCCGGTTCGAGGGGCCCGAGCGACGCACGGGAGCCAGGGGCATACGTCCCGGTTCGTAAGGGACTATTCGTCCCGGTTTGTAATACGAACCGGGACTAAAGGTCAGTCCCCAGACACGTGGCCTGCCGCACACCTTTAGTCCCGGTTCGTATTACGAACCAGGATGAATAATCCGCCTATAAATGTGCCGACCCAACCAGCCCTCTCCTGTTTTTTCTCTTGGTGGAAGGAGTGAGGTGTGTGTGCTAGTTTTTTTCCTATGCACATTAGGTGTTCGACGAAATATCTGAAAGAATGATACCGCTTGATTTTACACAAAACAAAAATGATACGAGGTGCTCGAGCCACACTTAAGCCTTTCTACTCTTTCTTTCCTTCTTGATCGAGGTTAATTACCAACCTTATCCTTGATCTATCATTGATATAATAATGCAGGTTTCGACGTAAAGTGGTCATCTGACTATTCATGATATTCTGTAATGATGCAGATGAACCGGCGGGATGGATGTACGGTGACCGACGTGAATCCGTGTACATTCAAGGCGTGAATAAATTTATCGATGTGGCTAAGGCAAAAATAACGGATTTAAGTGTTGTCCATGTGTTCAATATCGAAAATCATTCACGTCCACTTGGTTCGGAGAGGTTTCATGCCCAGCTATAATTGCTAGACCAAGCACGGAGAAAGAGGGGTTATGATGGAAGATAATGAAGAAGAAGAGGATGATGCCTCATTTATATCGCATGTATAATCGTACTCACTATATTATGTAGACTGAAGATTCTCGAATGCAGAAGAGGACATATCTATGACATTGGGTTCATTGACTCATATTGGATTCATGAACTTACTGTGAAATTTAGTCCCAAGGACACAGAGGATAAAATTTTAATGGCGTTAAGGTTTCAAGAAACCAAAAGGGAAATATTATTACCTTACAACATTAAGTGAGTGTTATTGTCTTGTACACATTCTATTTTGCTTACTCGATGTTAAATGTATAATTGATGAGATATGCATGCCTAGATTCTATTATATTCTGCTAATCATTTAACCTGACAATGGAGTAGTACAAGTCATGGACTCTAAATGTAAACCCCTTGAGGAGTGAGCCCCCATGCAGGATATGCTCCAGCGGTAATTTCAGTTATGATGACACTATATCGGCAACTTTCATTTATTTACCGATATCAAGTAATTAATAACTTACTTCATTCATTTTATTTGACGGACAACGCTTGGAAACGGTTCACCAACAAGGCTAAGGGTGCCTGAAAAGAGAACCTTACATTTAAACCACTAAATGTAAGTACTACTAGCTAGATCCGCACATCTCTTTGATTCTAGTTTCGATACTATTATCATGCTTAATTATTATTATTTTAATTGAACTTTGTTCTCGTAAAGTGTCTGAGGCAGGCAGACGGAAATAACTTATGTGGATACTATGTTTGCGAGTTCATTCGTCAGATGACCTATGAGAAGGGCAGAAATTTAGAACAACTTCAAGTATGTAAACAATATTCAGAATTTTGTTTTATTACCATAAATTGTGATTATTTCATTCATATATGTTGACTCCTTCTTTTAAATCAGATCGAACGGTTGCGGGACCATCTTCTACCAAAGGATCACATACAAGCAATCCAAGAGGAAAGTGTGGGATTCTTAGATGCAGAGGTCCTAGATCCAAAAGGAGAATACTATCGGAAGATGATGATAATGTAATAGGGATCATAAAAAACTTTTTATTGTATATATGCATGAATGTAATATATTCAATACTTGCTGTGTAATAAAATCTGGAGATGTTTTATAATAATGGTTCCCTTAAGGTAGATGACACTTACCCCAGCACTATGTTGTGAGAAATGCTCGTCCTCATAGTAGATGGTGCGAGGTTGATGTTATCGAAAGTGGATTCGCATGGACTCACAACATAGTGCTAGGGTAAGTGTCACAAAATAAATGCTGCCCGAAACACAAAAAAGGAAATAGATAAAGGGAAAACATAATATATGAAAATGTAAAAAAAAAATAATGTGCCGCGGCACAAAAAGTGCCCAAATTGTTGCCACGACAGAGGCCTATAGATCCCGGTTCGTATTACGAACCGGGACAAATGCCCCCCACCCTTGCGACAGCCAGAGGCCACGTGGACCACCCTTTGTCCCGGTTCACAGCCCAACCGGGACTAAAGGGTTGGGGCTTTAGCCCCGAGTTGCCCCGTCCCGGTTGGGCAACCGGGACTAAAGCCCCTTACAAACCGGGACAAGATGCCCATTTTCCACTAGTGTATCAAGAAACTAAACAAAGTAATCTAAACAACTAAGTCCATGTTTAAAATATTTCACTTGAAATCTACCATGAGTATGCATAGACAAATAAACAATGCGGATCTTTCCTCTCTTGTTTGAATAAATTGGATTCCCAAACATACTAGTATAAACAAAATAAGTCACATATATTAAGTCTACATAAGAAATATCTAGAAATTAGCCTAGCATGATGGGCTCCAAGTCTAACATGTACTCCCTCTGGTGCAAAATATAAGATGTTTTAATTTTTCTAAAACAAATGTATATAGATGTCTAGTGTGTTGGTTCGGAGTGAACCAACACGCTAAAAGGCATCTAAATACATGCGTTTCACAAAAGCTAGAAACATCTTATATTTTAAAACTGAGGGAGTAAAACAACACAATAGCGTACGTACTTAACAGTACATGAAACCTTGTGCACGGTCGAAGAATTTCCCTATGTCTTGATAGATACGTGCAGCATTTTCTTGAAAAATGCACAAGCGTGTGGTCCCATCAACATACATGCCAAGTAATGCTCATTACCGAAGTTTCCTTTACAAAGATAGAGCAGAGCCACTGAAAGAAAAAGGGTGAAGTGCTGTCATAGGAAAAGATTAGAGAAAAAACAGCGAGGTGAGTTAGCCCATACTGTTAGAGCTAACTTTAAACAGGCAATTCACAATGAAATCTCACCAACAAAATGATTTTCTCTTCATACGAAAGAGGACCTTTCCATTCATAAAAAACTATACTGCAAAAGAGAAAACCAATAAATAAGACATGATGTCCAAGAAAATAACGATAGATTGCTCTTGAAGCCACATGAGATCGTCTAACCACCAGCTATATGTGTTGACAGGAAAGAAAACACTTTTAACAAACAATATGATAATGTGACAGCAGGATTAAACTATGCATTGGGTCACACTCTAAGCTAGCGAGAGGTAAAGAGTTAGCATCAGTCATGTAAACTCTTGACCGAATCCGTTTAACCCCACACATCTACGCATCCATGCCAAGAATTGACGCCCCAGCTGACTCCGAGGAGTTATTGCGCCCCGTGACGTCGTGCGCACCCATGTTAATTTGACCGCTTTTTATTGCGCTCGCATTCATTTTGGGTCTAGATCTTGACCGGGTACCTTTTCTTTGATCTGTCTTCTCGTAGGCATATTTTACTTCAGATTTAGAGCATCTCCACTAGCATTTCCAAGAAGACCCCTCAAGCTGTTTTTTTATCCAAACGGCGAAAATTCGTCAATCGCATCTTCACGACGCCGAATTTAGCCCAACTTTCATCCGGCGTTTTCAGACGACACCCGGTGTCCCGGGTACGGCATGGGAACGCCGAATGAAGCGAAAAAGGGGTCAGCCAAGGCTGTCGGCAATAGAATGTCGAGCTCCTACTTTTCTTCCCCTTCCTGCCTTTCTTCTCCCATTCCCTACCACAACTCATGCTAGTTCCCCGCTATGCCGCCCAAGAGATTCGCCAAAGCCCGCACAACCGTCGGTGGAGCAAAGGAGCTGAAGCCAAGAAAACCAAGAGCACCAACGCCGAGGCTGAAAGGCTGGACCGTCACAGTCTGGGCAAAGGATTGCCCGCGGAGGCAGATCGAAACAGAAAGCCGAAAGGAGAGGACACAGAATAAGGACACCGACAAGAGGCATAGGCGATCATGGAGGAGAAGTCTGTATCCGAGCACACCACTCGAGCGACCATGGGCCATACACCTCTCCACGCCGGGCAGTACGGCGTGACTTGGGGAAGCTAGCCCAGTGTCAAATCTCTGGCGGACTTCTTGCTGGTCTCGCCAGCGCTTTTCCAGGAGAGCCAAGCGAACCCGCACTAGAGGTTCTCGTCGTCCCCCGAGTTCGACGATGGATTCAACCCTAATGTGATATTCCCCCACTGCCCTGCGCCTCGCCCGCTGGCCTTCAACTTGGACATCAACGTTCCCTACGCCGGCTCTCCCGCCTACGTCGGGCCTTCGCCAGCAATGCCCCGTGGCCTTCTCGCCTTCGCCCAACAAAGCTCGCCGACTGGCTGATACCTTCGATCCAGATTACGGATGTAGTATAACTCCTTTTCCCTAGTAGACCTAGGTTTATCGAATCCTCGGAAAGCAGAAGCATAGTGAAGTTACTTTAACGGACTTTCGGAGTTTTAGAATTTCTTTTGTGTTTTTATCGGACCAAGAATTTGCATCTTTTGCTGTTGTCGATGATGGAGAGAGAGGGCCTAGGGCGTTCGGTTTCACCTGTAGCTGTGCAAAACATCTGATAGAAATAAAAGATAGAAATAAAGTATGCATGTAATTGTTAGAGCAAGTTAAATTATATGTGGGCAGTGCATCCATAATTGCTATTGCCTCCGCAACCGCTTATAGCAATAACCTACTAGTCTTATCCATAGAAGCAAGAGAACTAATGATATGCATAGTGACGTCCTTAATCCCAAGTAAATCCCTTACATACAGCCGTACTGTCCGTTCTGTCACTAGGGTTCCCAACCTGCAGATTAGTCATTATTCATACTCTCTATACCTGGCTCATTCCTCGGGGTCTTGGGTACCTGACAAGTCCTTAGATTGAGGCAAGAGAGGATACAATAATCATTATGTCATACAAACTAATACATGATTCCATCTATGATAAATAACATGCACAAAAGCTATATGGCTAGGTCGAATCCCTTAGCCCAAGGAGAATTACTCACACATAGAGATAAGATCAAAGATCATAAACATTGTAGTCGAAATCATGAGATTGATAGCAAATAGTCTTACAATGTCGCCAATCGAAGACGAGATCTACTATTACAAATGGTGGAATATGGCTATGGTGGTGGAGAAGGGTTTGGAGATTAGATCTAACTCTATTCCTCCGGCGGCTCTTCGCTGTGGTGGATGGAGATTTGGAGGCAGCTAATGATCTAGGGCAGGACAAGGCAGGCGAGAGAGAGGCTTTTCTCGTCACCCGAGGCTTCTGTATATAGGGGTCCCTTCACGAAAGTTGTTCTGTTTGATCCAACGGTGTCAATGGCAACTATACGACTGGAACTATATGGACGGAATTTTGTTTCGATCGTATAGTTGGTAGTTAAAGCATCTGCCTCCGCTGCATGACTCCTGATTTCTTCTGGTCGTTGGAAATCTTGTATCTTTTACTTTAATGTAGTGATTCCCATCATCAAATGTCATTATCTGCGCAGGAAAAAAATAGAAAGATAGGATTGCATACCCCATTAATCATTAAGCATTAGTGGAAGGGTTTAGAGAGATATTTCATCAAAAATATGAATAATATCCAGTTTAAATGTGGACATAGATAGCTATATTTCAGAGCCATCAACCTCCCCAAGCTTAAACTTGATCATCCTCGAGCAAGAAAACCAAAATCCAAAAAGGAACTCAAACATTTAAACTGAAATAATAAGATGATGATCTTACTCATGATTGGTAGTCTCATGTTTCCTCCACTTCATAAATCTGAAAAACTCCAGCATAGATAAAGTAATGGCAAACATATCATACGGTTTTTTATGTATCCTTATAGCGTAGAAAAATTATTGTTAACATGGATGATTTAAATGAGTAAACTTCATTCCATGTCATGTAATCAACTCATAGGCTTGTGTAACATCCCAACATTAGAGCTTAGAAATAAGCTGAACACAAGTGTGTGCATTGCATTCATGCATAGAAAATCCGAATAATTTTCGCGCTTTTAAATTAAACTTGTCAAAGAGATTGAAGCTTCTCTTAACTTGGTGGAACTGAAGTAGATCATCAAGTTTACTGCGATAAGTTTCAATATGACCTTTGCTAAAACTTTATCTTTAGGTCATATAATTTGATCTAAGGGTAGATCAAATGTAATAAAATTAAGTCACAACACACTACTTAATAAGGAGTATTAGATTTTCTAGAGATCATTACATGGTATTCCATAGCACAACTCAAGGATGAATACTTAATATTCTAAGCTGATATAAAGATATTATCTACCACAAACCTTGAATCCCAAGTCAAGTATATAACTTAAGTAAAAGAAACTCATAACTAATTCTAGAAACACTTGTTTGCCATAGTTACTCTTATCATAGGTACCATGATAATTCTTAAACACTAACTATTATTACAAATAGAGTAGTAGAGGAGTCAAGCTAAAACCATTCATCACATAACCTTAGTATAATGTTAATAGATGACAATCATATTTAACCAAGTCCTAGTGTCTACTGATCATCAATGTGTGTGATCAATTCTTGACCTAGCACTTATTGACTCATAGCCTTTGACCTATTGTATAAACCTTCCAAAGACCTTAAGTAAATTAATAAGAAGAAGGAACTAGTTATGGTAAAGTGTGCCATCATCAATGGAATGAGATCCTTAGTGGTGAACAAACCATTTGGTGTTGGAGGAGTTAACTCACTCATGAGTTAACTAGAAGCAGTACCTAAACCTAATAGTTGAGCTAGTAATTGAGGAACCATGAAAAAGTTAGGAGTACTTGTGTATCTAATAATAATTTGGTTAAGCCAAGTAGATATAGATATGAAGTAAGCTTCTTTAACAAGATTAGCTTTATAGAGAGACTAGTACAAGTCTACTACTTAGTTGAGTATATATCTTGATCAGGAAATTAAAAGCCTAAGCTTTGTTTGATCAAGGGTTGGTGGTCATTATTCTCAAGCCACTTGAGAATAGATGACTTGATAATGAAGAAGAATTGTGAGTACACAAAATTAGGTAAAGCCCTAGTAAGATGAATCATCTAGCTTGATCATTAGAAGTCAAGCTAGAGTATAATAAAGTGTATAACATAAGTTGTAGGAGTAGTTGGAGGCATAGTGCTTTAGCCAAGCTAGTAGAAGAACAACTTGTATTATGGAGAGTAGTATCATACCTATTCTGGAGGATTATTATCACTTGTGATGTATAGAGAGAACTATAATCTTGTAAGCCTTAGAAGTAAATGCAAGGTGGATATAAAAGGAGTTAATGGATGGAGTTAGCAGTAGCTACATTGATAGGTGCATCAATGGTAGTTAATTCAGAGGAGTTATATACCAGGAGTAATGTTGAAGTGGCATGACCATGTCATCATATGGTGATGAATATGGTGGAGTCATATGATTGTCTTGTTTAGGAAGATGTGATCTTTGTGAATAACATAAGAGAGGTTTATATAGTATATTTAGGAAAGGAATTCCTTATCTAAAGTTAACCTTAGTGAGGTATTAAGGTAAGGATTCTTTAGAAGCCTTAACCAAGATCACTTTAATAAAGCAATCCCAATAACTCACTTTAAGTGGAGAGGTTATTCAGAATCACAAAACATGATAGTAATATATTATAGCCTTATTAATCATCCATATCTCTAATTGAATATGAGTGATTAAATCCTCTCAAAACCCATATACCTATATTTGAATAAACCTTGGCATTTCTCCACCAATGATTATTATTCATTCATCATTACCTAACCAAGATTGTTATCTAGTAATTCTAAACTCTACAAACCAAGTAGAATTGGATTTGGTGAAATCCCCAAATAGGGAGAACCATGGAATTCAAATCACCATGCTACAAACCCTAGGGTTTAATATCTTATCATGTAAATATAATTCATTTATGAGGGAAAGTATTAATGAGATTATATACACATAAATCATTAGCCTCTTAAACCACTACTAATACATTATTTTAGTAGTAATATAAATCATTTCTATAAGATTTTCTTATAGGAAGTAAAACCTAAAACCCTAAATTATATTTACTTTATTAAATAAAAGAACCTTGCATATAATAACATATTTTGTATACACAACAAGAAATGTAGAGAAATTGGTTATAATTAACCTCTATCATAATATCCACTGTCTTACAAAAATTCTGGACATTTTAACACTTTTGTAGAAATCAAATTGAAAGGGAAATGATAAAATAGAATAAAGAAAAGAATTAGAAACAGAAAAAAATATAGAGTAGACCAAATCTGGCTCGAGGCCCATTTCCTCTCTACCTATCTACTACCCCACCAGCCCAACAGCAGCCCAACACCAGCCAGGTCATCTCCAGTTCTCTAGCTGGCAGGTGGGACCGAAGAAAGGACTACGGGTTGAGCTGGAAAAATGTTTGGAGGGTTTTATCTAAAAAACTCCGCACTATCGTCTTCCTCCAGCTGGAAGCAGCTCGGTGGAGCTGCCGATGCCGTCCGTCACCGTCGCGCGCCGCGATGCCTGATATCGTCGTCTAGTGGAAACAGGGATAAGAACGCCACGACAACGTCCTCATCCTCTTCTTCTCACTCGCTCTCGTGCTCTCGCTCTCTTCCTCTCTGCAACCCGAAACCCTCGTGGCTGCCTCTCGGACTTTACGAGAATAGAATTCAATCAAATAATAAGCAAACATGATATAATGTTATTGAAACTAGAATCAAAGATATGCGTGGAACTAGATCGTGCTACTTACATTGATCGGATGAAAACTAAGCTCATTCTTAAAATCACCAACTGTACTCTTGGTGAATTCTTTCCAAATCCTGCCCAGCAAAAAAAGAATAAATGAGTTATTAGTTACTTGATATCTCAAGAAATGAACGAAAGAGACTGATATAGTGCGATAATGACTGAAATTACCTATCGAACACATCTATAATCAATTTGTACTCTGATATTTCTTTATTTAGTGGGTCCTTGATTTCAACTCTTCCAGCGTCAACTTCAATTATGAGTAGAATGTAATGAAAGCTGCGCACGTTTATATACGTCACAACTCATTAATTGCGGTTAACATCGAGTAAGAAAAAGTGAATATGTACAAGACAGTATAACAATCTTACCTGAAGTTGTAAGTTAACATTATTCTCTTCTTGTAATGTTGCCTCTTTAGGTACCTTAGTAAGTTCTGCTCCGTTTCCTGTGGGATTCCTTTAGCAATCGTTCATTAACTCGGCGTGGGTCAATGAACCCAATGTCAAGGACTCCCCTTCGGTCACATTCCTCGCTCTTCATTATGTATAATAGCGTAGTGAGGATAATTATAGGCAACGAACGAGTAGAGTTAGAGACTTTATCATAGAAATAAATGAATCACTTAGAGAAAATAGGAACTGACGAGACTTAAGTAGAGAGCGTCTTGTTGGTATAACATATTGAGTTTCTCAAGATAGATTGGTATCTCGTATACACCAATGAAATGCTCTTTTGGAACTTTCACCGAAAGTAATATTCACCCTGGTTTCTCTATGACACCAAGGTATCAATCATGCAGTCTTCGCATTTATGTTGGTAGATACTGGATTGCGGAAGGTCGACCAGAGACTTTCCGTATTCATATTTCCATGCAAGTTGCGTTTGTAAGGCGACATCTCCGCCACGCAGTTGATCAACAGTAATACTAGCACTTCTAGCAAAGTCCTCTGCTTGCTGATCAACACTGGATAACACCTTGAGCGGGGGGATCGATTGGTTTGCCTATTCACCGAGTTGGGCAACGTCTCTTTTGTCGCTTGAACTACTACTTGTCTTCTTCTTCCTAGTACGGACGTACATTAGACAACTCATGTAGTCATCTGGCTTATTTATCTCAAATTGCGATGGTTGCTCGAGCAAAAAAGGCGTTCACTTGGGCATCGCTGATCGCTTTAGTTTCCTCATCAGTCATCTCGTACATTAACTTTTCAGGAGGCGGCGGGGTTTTCTTCGCCCTTCTACCCTTTTTCTGAGTAGTAGCACCAGCTAACCGAGCGGGGACCTTTCGAGTCACCTGACACGGCGGCTTAGTTGGCTCATGCGGCGGCGGAGTCAGCTGATGTAGCGGTGGAGTCGGTTGACGCGATGGTGGAGACGGCGAACTCGCGCTATGATGGTGGTCGTCCCTCTCCTCGTCATTTGGACTTGGAGGTGGTGAGCTACATCGAGGAGACGATGGGCCTGGGTGCCGAGCCTGGAAACACGATGTATTTCTTGCGCCATAGAATGATACCACCTCCGACTTCTCCTAGTGTTCTCTCCTCTTCAGCTCGAGGGATTTCAACATCCAGTGATTCATATTGTGTTAGCACTTCATCCACCCGACACGAGCAAAGCCATTTGGAATCTTAGTGCCATGTCAGTGTGCTCCAGGTTCATAGGTCAAACCAAAGCCAATAGCCACCTTGAATGATAAGTTGCTTACTCCCACATGTAGCTCAACATTTCTTCTCGGTGACATTATCCACGGGGTAGCGATCCATCGGATCGGTCACCGTGGAAGCCATGCTGCTTCTCCGCTGAGATGGGTCGCCAACACTTTCTTGCTGTAGCTGATGAGGTTCCTCTTGCTGGCGCATTTTGTCTAGTTGCTTCTGTTGCTCCTTTACCATGGCAACTAGTTTGTTAGTCGTTTTTTCTACGCTACGCAACCGGTATGCCTCCTCATCCGCCTTCCGCTTCTTTGCTCTCTCTCGGCTTCTATAAGATTCAGTGTCGTCGGGAAACCCAATCTTCCACGGCACAGAAGGTCCAAAGCCTCGTGTTCATCCTAGTTTTTCAGGATTCTCGAGGGCCTTTGTTAGCTCATCGTTCTCTCTATCGGGTTTGCACTTTCCCTCTCGAACCTCCTTGATTGTTTTAACAATTGCTTCATGGGGTGTAGAAATCTTCTTCTTGGCATCCATTAGTAACTCCCCTGTTTTCATGTCATACTTTGCCTCATGCCCGAGTAACCAATTTCTTACCCTGATGGGCCAGTCATGTGTAGCTGGAGTGGTCCCTTGTTCACGCAAGATAGCCTCAGCTTCCTCCCACTTAGGCACGGAAGTCTTGTAGCCACCTGTCCCCATCCTATGATGATATTTTTTTCACAGCATTTTCCTTATTCTTTTTCGACCTTTCTTTAGCTGGATCTGATTCCTTTTACTCCAGAAAGCTATCCCAGTGATGCCGCTGCTTCTCTAGTGTGCTAGTGAATTCTAGAACTTTTTCTTCCTCGAGATATTCATTGTATAATCTTTTCTTGTAGTTATTGAACTGTTCGGCCATCTTCTTAAGTGTGAAATGCTTTACTTTGGACCTCATAGCCTTCGTGGTCTCATCATACTCCAAGATCGGTAGAGTGAAATGTGAAATGAGCTTCTTCCATACTATGTCTTTGTATCTATCCTCGACAAAACTATAATGATCTTCATCTCCTGTTGCTGGCTTATTCCAATAGGGAATGCTGATCGAGATGTTGTCCCTAACAATAAATCCGCATTGATGCACAAATGTAGTTGCGTTACTTTTGGGAAGCAACGGGTTGCCTTTTGAATCGACGACCTCAATTGTGAGATGCACATCAGCGGCCATCCCTTTGGCCGGGCCTTGTTTAGTTCTTTTAGCAAAGGTCTAAAATAAGAAACATTCGTTAATACATATATACACAAAGCAATAGATGCATCTATCTAGTGATCACAAGAGGCTTAATATACCTCGCTAGACTTTGTTACGGTCGGTCCATTGTTCTGCAAGCTGTCGTCGCAATCAACACTCGTTTGCTCTTGGTCTATTGGTGGGTCTAACTCCATTTCCTCACCGGACTCATTTAGAAACTATGAGCTATCTTTTGCTTCACAATCTTCTTCTCTACCCTGAACAAATAGCACTATACTAGGATTGGGTAGCGCTCCACCATTTATCTTGTCGAACAGATGCTGTTAACCTTCTCTTCCGTTGAAGTCCATAGAATAAATGCTATGAAATTATAATGTGAATATGAGTAACAAAATTAACAATGTACCATAATATAACTAATACATCTCGAATAATCTAGTTAATACAACAATAATATCATAAATATCACTAATACATCTCGAATAGTCCATCTAATTCAACAATAATATCATATAATATAACTAATACATCTCGAATAACACCTCACTTAGTTAAACATGGCGGCGATTCCTGGGTCCTGAGCTGCGGGCGGTGATCATCCAAAGGGAAGGAACCATGACATGAGCATAGCTCGGGTGAGGTCCCGGAATACACTGCTAGCTATTGGAGGAACTGGCGTCTAACATAATCATATGACGACGGACATGCTCGTCCTCCTCCCTGGCACGACATCGCACCACCTCCTCAGGGGCCGGCACCCTCTACACTAACCCTAGACCACACGACGACCACCAGAGAAGCTCTGGGTCGACGACGAGACCGGGGTTCCTCACCAATCTGTGCATCCTGGAAGGTAGCACCTCCTAGTGCCAGCCCGGCGGAGCCTAGTCTCGGACATGTCCGATGGAGAGCAATCCTCCGTTGTTGTCACCGAGTCGATAACAAGGACGCGGCATATCCTAAAGTACGCATTTGCTCGATATAATTCTAAGCAATAATACTGGGAATAATAGTAGAAATATCCCTAAATCCCTAAATACTAGGAAATATCCCTAAATACCTAAAGTAAATCCCTAAATAATACTAGTAAATATCCCTAAGTACTAATAAATATCACTAAATACTAGCAAATTTCCCTAAATACCAGTAAATCCCTAAAATTCTAGAAAATATCACTAAATACTAGCAAATATCCCTAAATACTAGTAAATCCCTAAATACTAGCAAATATCGCGAAATACTAGCAAATATCTAAACAATACTAGTAAAATATCCCTAAGTACTAAACTTAAATCCTAATAGTCCTAACATAAATCCTAATAATCCTAAACCTACCTATAGCTAATATAAACTAATAATCCAAACCTAATTAAACAAATTTAAATCTAAACTAATTAATAAACCTAAATTACTAAATCTAAGCTAATAAACAGAATCAATCAAGGTTACCAAACCTAAACTAATAATAAATATCTAATTTAAACTAAAAAATAGAGAAAAAAAGGAGTAATAATTACATACCTTCTCCGGCGAGCAGCGGGGTTGGGCGGCGCGGGGACGGGCAGTGCGCAGGGCGGCGACCGGGGAAACGGGTGTGGGGATGGGGATGTTGACGGACGACGCGACAGAGACGGGCGCGGGGACATGGACGTCGACAGACGGTGGACGACGCGATGGAGAGAGGCGGAGGCGGGCGGTGGCGCGCGGAGACTGGCGACGATAGCGATCCTCTTGGCGGTGGTACTCCTCCTAGCAGCGACGTCATTTGGTAGGAGAAGAAGGGGAAATGGCGCTCTCCCGGTTCGTGGCTAGAACCGGGAGAAGAGGTTGTTATTTATAGTTGGGACCTCTAGTCCCGGTTGAAGCCACCAACCAGGACTAGAGGTGTGGCCTCTAGTCCCGGTTTGTGACTCCAACCAGGACTAGAGATGTTTTTGGCTGCGCCGTTTCGCGCGCGCGCCATAGACCTCCAGTCCCGGTTCGTGGCTCCAACCGAGACTAGAGGGATTTTTAATTGTTTTAAATACAGATAATTAATAAATATTGTAATCAAGAAAATTATGTATTATGTATCAAAATTTTCAGAAAAACAAGATCTATAATTAAAATCTATTATACAACTATTTGTTTTGCATATTTCAAATTAGAAAATGCATTAAATTATATCTTTTGCATACTTTCAAATTTGATAAAACTTCCAATATAAAAAGTGTTTGAATTTGATTGACTAATCCAAAACCTTTTTTGTCTTGTAAAATAGTTGGTCTAACTATTAAAACTAGTAATTGGGACTAACGATATTTCTGGGGCCTTTCGTGCCGGTTGGAGCCACTAACTGGAACTAAAGATATTTCTGGAGCTTTTAGTCCCGGTTGGAGTTACTAACCGGGACTAAAGATATTTCCCACCATTCTGAGGGCTATCGAGCCTCGTGTCATGCTTTCCCGCCATTTCCCTCCGCTTCCCGCCATGTTTTACCGTCCTTTCTCTCTATATCTAGGCCGACCGTCATGGCCATCCACTCGTCCACATCTTCCCCTCTCACAACAATGGACACTGCATACTGGGCCATTCTGACCCTCGAGGAGACCGAGACGCTGTGCGCATCCAGCTACCCATGCCCGCTGGACTACCGGCTTCCCGCCGACTACATACTGAGCGCAGGAGGAGTTCATGTCCCTCCTGTGCCTCAAGGTTCCGCACGTCAGGCGGCCATCACGAACCACTTCTACCTCAAGCTCACGGCGGAGCAAAGGATCCCCATTGGGATCCCAAAAACTACGACACCTGGAATCCCTTCTTCGCTAACCGGCAGGAAAGGGAGCTCGCCAGGTACGAGGGTGATGTCCCTCCCCCATTGAACCACAATGAAGCCGGCCGCCGCCTATGGTGGGCGAATGTTGGGGGGATACCCCCAGGTAGGGTCACGCCGGGGTATAAAGGCCGAGTTAGCCGAGGTTCGGCAAGGCCAAAGCAGATGCTGGCCGGGTCACCTCAAGGCAGGCCGAGTCACAGGGTAATCCGGACCTGGGGGCGTTCGAACTAGGTCTCATCCGACTTAAGCAGTAAGTCGGAAATGTATGTCTAACCTGTATGCAGGAAAAGGGTGTGGCCGGATGAACCATCGTCCGGGTCGCAGTAACCTTCTAGGAGAAGGAAGGAATCTCGCTGGTCAAAAGGAGCCCCGGTACGCACTGCCCGAGCGAAGCGAGCAAGGACTGGACCACCGGGGCGTGGCCGACAAGCGTGACGACGCCCGTGTCAGCTGACGAGCTAAAGCGTAGCTGACGAGGGGCGGGGCGTGGCTCATGTAGCTAAAGCATAGTTGACGAGGGGGAAAAAGCACCCCGGTCGGTTTGCCACTTTGGGAGGAGGCATATTCTTAGGAATATGCCTCCACATATGCCCTAGGCAGAAACCAAGCCTCCTCTATAAAAGGGGGGCTAGGGCTTCTGTAGGGGGGGGTTGATTTCTCGACGATTCAGTTTTGGGCTAGGGTTTCAGGTGGGATCTGTGGGTGAGAGTAAGAGAGCTCTTTCTTCCTCCTCTCGCCAATACAGCTCTAGGATCACTTGTAACCTTGGAAGCAAATCAATACAAGCTCTTGTGTGGAGAATCACTTCACTATCCCTCCCTGGATTCCCCTAGCGAGTATTAGTCCCCACCTTTAGCCTATACATGGCATCTGCCGTGACACCACCACGACAGCGAACCGGACTATCGTTGGCGTTTTGTGCTACATCGTGTAGGGAGATCATCCTCGCCTACAGTGCTCGCACCCGCCGTAGAGCCATAAGAAGGGTGGCGGTGGTGAAGGCCGCGGGCGTAGCGGCGTCATCATGCGGGAGCCCCCTCCCCCACGTGTCGTGAATCCAAGGCCGGAGTGGCAGGTGCCCCCGGAATATGCTATGGATGGGTTGAGGATCCAGCCACGTGCGCCTAGCAACGATGACAATGATGATGACGATGACGAAGACGACCTGGAAGCTGTGTACTATAGGGCTAGACATGAGTATGACTAATAATGGGGGGCCTTTAATCCTGATTCTGTAGTCCCGGTTTTTTAATATTAATAAATATCTTGAGTGTTAGTCCCAGTTTGTGGATGGACCGGGACTAAAGGGGGGGCCTTTCGTCTCGATTCCGTAGTCCTAGTTACCAAACCGGGACTAATATATTGTTTCCTACTAGTGTTGGTCTCTCTACGACTTTCCCGAAATATAAAGATGTTGTTCTAATTTTGTGCCGAGGAGCTAACTAAATTCACA
The DNA here is from genome assembly GCA_910589775.1 of Avena eriantha. NCBI lineage: Eukaryota > Viridiplantae > Streptophyta > Magnoliopsida > Poales > Poaceae > Avena > Avena eriantha. The sequence continues at coordinate 465,883,051 of OU342741.1, forward strand.
TATTAGGAAGTGCATCTATGGCCAACTTGTTGGAGATGCCTGAGGACTAGGCTCTGTCGGCATCTCCCTCAAGTTGGTCATAGTGTTATCCCTACTGTCACACACCATCTTGCAGTTTATAACTTTTCTAACTAGATCAATACGTACGCCGGGGGGGGGGGGGGGGGGCTAACTAATTTCACATATTAGGGAGTGCATCTATGGATAGCTTGTTGGAGATGCCGGAGGACTGGGCTCCGCATGCATCTCCCTCAAGCTGGCCGTAGTGCTGTCCCTGCTCTCGCACACCATCTTGTTTGCAGTTGATAACTTCACAAGGATGCCTATTTATAGATTAAGCAGCACAACATAGTGTCGACACTCACCCCTGTCATAGTGTCGCCACCCACCGAAATAGTGTCTTCACTCACTAGCATAGTGCCGCCACTCACAAAATAGTGTCGACACTCACTGGCATAGTGTCGCAACCCATGTTTAGTCCCGGATGGTGTCTCCAACCTGGACTACAGGTTCATCTTTAGTCCCATTTGTAGACACAATCCGGGACTAAATGGGTTCATCTTTAGTCCCGATTAGAGACACCATCCGCGACTAAATCATTTTTAGACTCACAATATGATGTTTCTTCAGAGATCAAATGCAAGTTTAAACTTGGTATATTAATTGCATCTTAAGCAGTAAGTCGAAAGTGTATGTCTAACCTGTATGCAGGAAAAGGGTGTGGCCGGATGAACCATCGTGCGGGTCGCAGTAACCTTCTAGGAGAAGGAAGGAATCTCGCTGGTCAAAAGGAGCCCCGGTACGCACTGCCTGAGCGAAGCGAGCAAGGACTGGACCACCGGGGCGTGGCCGACAAGCGTGACGACGCCCGTGTCAGCTGACGAGCTAAAGCGTAGCTGACGAGGGCGGGGCGTGGCTCACGTAGCTAAAGCATAGCTGACGAGGGGGAAAAAGCACCCCGGTCGGTTTGCCACTTTGGGAGGAGGCATATTCTTAGGAATATGCCTCCACATATGCCCTAGGCAGAAACCGAGCCTCCTCTATAAAAGGGGGGCTAGGGCTTCTGTAGGGGGGGTTGATTTCTCGACGATTCAGTTTTGGGCTAGGGTTTCAGGTGGGATCTGTGGGTGAGAGTAAGAGAGGTCTTTCTTCCTCCTCTCGCCAATACAGCTGTAGGAGCACTTGTAACCTTGGAAGCAAATCAATACAAGCTCTTGTGTGGAGAATCACTTCACTATCCCTCCCTAGATTCCCCTAGCGAGTATTAGTCCCCACCTTTAGCCTATACATGGCATCTGCCGTGACACCACCACGACAGTTGGCGCCCACCGTGGGGCTAGCGGCGCTAGCAGGGGTCAAGATCCGTACGGGAAACTTCATCGTCACTGGAGAGCGCATCGTCTCCGGGCTCGTCCAGCGCTTTGAAGCGCAGGACTTCGTCAGCGACAATGCAGGCTGCTTCGGCACGCGCCCTCTCCCGTGCAACGGCGTTTTCCTCAAGCTCGGCACACACAAGGTCTACGTCGTGGTGGACGTGTCAGGCGTTCATCCACGCCACGTTGTCGAAGCAGGCGAACCGCCCCTCACTGCGGCTCACGGGGGACGTACCGTTCGTTCCCCGGACCGTGCGGAGGTAATGATGACAGCGCCGGGAGCGGTTACGAGCAAGGATCCGGCGCCAGATCCGGAGGTGACACCCAAGGCACCAGGAGAGGTAGGGGTCCTCCGCTAGAGAGGCCGGAGAATGTGCTGAGAGAGGCAATAGATAGCCTGGCAAACCCTGTAGTAGCAGCGATAGATCCGGCTCGCGCACAGGCCGAGCTAGAAGAAACTCGGCAGAAAATACTTGAGGGCGCAAAGAAAATAGCCGAGGCCCAGCGGTCGTTGAACATGACGCTGCGTGAGTACGCAAAGGCGAACAAAGTTGATGCTGTAAAAGTTAAAGGGAGGAATCTCATGAACGAAATGAATAGAGAAGGTGATGTCGAAATCGAGGAATCAGAAAACTATTTTTCCGTGGGGCTGCCGAGGTATAGTACACCGGCCAAGAACCTTAGAGCGGCGGATGCGGCTGCATCCGAGTTAGAGGGACTGACGGGTGAAGCCCGGCAAAAGCAGCAAAACCGGGTTAACGAGGTGGTTCGGATTGCGAACAGGCAAAACGAGGAACTGCTCAGGGCGAACCCGGAGAGAGCTGGGGCCTCCAAGATCGTCCATTCGGCGATGGATAACCCGGAGAAATCGGCTGGAGCTGCGTCATCCCCTCATGGCAATCCAAAGGAGAGAGGAGGTGGTAACCTCAGCCAGACGGAACAAACAGATTGTCCCGTATGACCCGACACAGGCAGGGAAAGAAAAAGAAGCGCAGAAAAATGATGATCGATGGAGTGTGAGCCGAGGCGAAGCTGGCCGAGGTAACCGTGACCAAGGCAATGCCGGTCGGAGGAATGTTGTCAATGGCAATGCCGGGCAGCAAAACTCAGCAGGGGCAAGACAACCGCAGCAGCGGAACATGCCGAGGCAAGAGCACAGTGGCGGCCGAGGTATGCAACAGAAAGGTGCGCCGTAGGAACGAAACCGGTATAACGACGGTGATTCGCAGATGGCAAATGCGGGATATCCGAGACCGGACTATCATGTGATAGGTTCGAGACTGGGAAGCAGGGATTTGATGCCGGACGATGCAAGGTTGAAACTGGATCGACTATATAGGTCGGAACAGATAGAATGTCAGGGTCCACCGGGTCCAGCATGTTTTGGACCCCGGATCATGAAAGAGCCACCAGTCCCGAACTTTCAATTGCCCAGGGGGACCAAGACCTATGACGGTAGTACCGAGCCAGAGGATTGGCTGATAAACTATGCTACTGCTGTAAAAATTACCACAGGCAACCTGAGATGGGCCGTACGATATGTACCCCAGATGTTGGAAGGCCCGGCAAGGGTGTGGTTGAACAACTTGCCGCCAGGAAGCATCAACTGCTGGATTGATTTCTAGGAAATGTTCATCAGCAATTTTTCAAGTACGTATCAAAGGCCAAATAGGACACAAACCCTAGCTATGTGCAAACAGCGACCCAATGAGACGGACCGGGAGTTCTTGACCCGGTGGTGTACCGTGAGAAATTTGTGTGAGGGTGTGATAGAATCATAGGCCATAACATGGTTTGCACAGGGGTGCAGGTATGGAAGCGAGTTATGGATGAAGTTGCAACGGAAAATGCCGGCAACATTGTCAGAGATGATCCGGATCGCAGATTCGTATGCATTGGGTGACCCGACCCAACCGAGGCTCGCCTCAAACGAGTCAAGCGATGAGTACTATCAGAGGGATGGATCCGGATCGTCCCGGAGAAATGATTACAGAGGAAAAAGGAGAGATGATCGACCGGACCATCGGTACGGTTCGCACCAAGTAGCGGCCGTGAGTCAAGATCAACCCGGAGCAGGGGGTAGTCAGCGCCAGAAAACTGGAGGTCAGTGGACCCCAAGGAACGATGGGAAGAAAACTTGGACACCGGAGCAAAAGAAGCAATGGCAAGAAAGGAAAGACCGTCCGAGGTATACTTACGAGTCGATGTTGGACCAGCCGTGTAAGTTTCACACGCCAAATCCGAACAGCCCAGCGGGTCATACGACGAGGCAATGCGAGTGGATGCGCAAGATCGAGCAAGGTGGTTCGGGGAATGCTCAGGCACCCTGGAACGATCAGCCTCGGCAAGAATTACCCCGGCAGCAATTGCTCTCCGGAGCGAACACGGAACAACTAATGTTACCTCCCCCTCCGCCGAGGTATGATAACAATGAAAGAAGGGATGCAGTGCATCAAGTAGAAAATCAGCAGCAGCCGGATCAGAGGCATCCCGGAAATGAGGGGAGAAACGAGTACAGGGAGCATCACCAGAGCTACTGTGTATTTACCACAGAAGAAACTGATAGAAAAAGCTTGCAGCGTAGACATATGGAGGTGAATGCGGTAATGCCGGTGGTGACGAGGTACATGCCTTGGTCTGATCAGGAAATCACTTGGAGCATTAGGGATCATCCCAAGCTCATGCCGAGCCCTGGTTCATATGCGTTGGTGCTAGATCCTACATTCATTGGGCCTAACATTAACTTGAGATTCTCAAAGGTACTGATCGAGAACGGCAGTAGCATAAACATCATGTACGCGGACACAATGCACAAGTTGGGTATCTCAGAGAACATGCTCCAGGCCACGAGGACAACTTTCCATGGCATTGTGCCCGGCATCTCTTACGAGCCCATAGGCATGGTCCGGGTCGACGTCTTGTTCGGCACAAGGGACAATTGCCGAACTGAAAATCTGGAGTTTGAAGTAGTGAACTTGGAAAGCGCGTATCACGCGTTGCTCGGAAGGCCGGCGCTGAACAAGTTCATGACAAGTTGTCATATAAGCTATTTGAAAATGAAATTGCCCGGACCAAACGGAGTAATTACGATTGCTGGGGACTTTCGACGTTCCATGGAGTGTGCGTCGGCCGGATCAAACTTAGCCGAGTCACTTATGATCGCGCAGGAAAAAAGGAAAATTCAAGAGGTAGCTCGGTTGCTAGCTGCAGGATTTATCATGGAAGTTCTTTACCCGGATTGGTTGTCTAATCCAGTGCTGGTGGAAAAGAAGAAAGATGATCCGAACGTGGCAGTGGTTTGGCGCATGTGTATCGACTAGATGAACCTGAACAAGGCGTGTCCGAAAGATCCATTTCCGCTGCCAAGAATAGATCAGGTCATAGACTCAACTGCGGGATGTGAACTGTTGTCATTCATCGATGCTTACTCCGGTTTCCACCAGATACCTTTGAATCCAGATGATCAAATAAAGACTGCGTTTATTACCCCGTATGGGGCTTATTGCTATCGCACCATGCCATTTGGTTTACGTAATGCAGGTGCAACGTACCAGAGATGTATGCAAAAATGTTTGCATGACCAAATAGGTCGAAATGTACAGGTATACGTGGATGATGTGGTTATCAAGACCAAGGAAGGCAAAACGCTCCTTGACAATATCAGGCAAACATTCGAAAACCTAAGGAGGTTCCGGATGAAACTTAATCCGGAAAAATGCACCTTCGGTGTCCCGGCTGGAAAATTGCTCGGCTTTCTGGTTTCCGGCCGAGGTATCGAAGTTAATCCAACCAAGATCCAAGCCATCGAATGAATGGAGCTGCCGAAGTGTCTTAACGATGTCCAGAAGTTTACAGGTTGCCTGGCCTCGTTAAGTCGGTTTGTATGTCGGTTAGGAGAAAAGGCATTGCCTCTCTATCAAATCATGAAAAAGTCGGATAAGTTCATTTGGACGCCGCAAGCGGATGAGGCATTTACCCACCTAAAGAAAATGTTAGCCACGGCGCCAGTGCTAGCCTCCCCACTATCAAAAGAGCCAATGTTGCTCTATATAGCCGCAACCAACCGAGTTGTAAGTGCAGTGATAGTGGTGGAGCGTGATGAGGAAGGAAAGTCAGTCCAAAGGCCGGTGTATTATTTGAGTGAAGTGTTGTCAACCTCAAAGCAGAACTACCCACACTATCAAAAAGTGGCGTATGGCGTGTACATGGCCGCCAAGAAATTGAAGCATTACTTTGAAGAGCATCCCATCTGGGTCATATGTGAGGCCCCTATATCCGAGATAATGAGTAACAAGGACGCAAGCGGCAGAATTGCAAAATGGGCAATTGAGCTAGCTCCTTACGCCCCGCAGTATGACCGGAGAGAAGCCGTAAAGTCTCAGGCTGTGGCGGACTTTTTCGTGGACTGGGCCGAGGTACAGTACGCACCACCACCTCCAGATCTGAACTATTGGCGGATGCACTTTGACGGATCAAAAACCAAAACTAGGCTAGGTGCCGGAGTCGTACTCACGTTGCCAAAGAAGGACCAGCTGAAATACGTGCTGCAGATCCACTTCACCGCATCAAATAATGTCGCTGAGTATGAAGCACTTGTGCACGGGCTCAAGGTAGCAAAGGAAATTGGTATACGTCGGATTATATGCTTTGGCGACTCGGATTTAGTGGTGCAGCAAGTGTCCGGAGTATGGGACGCTCTTGATCCAAACATGGCACTATACATATTCCACGTGCAGAAGATTTCTGGTTACTTTGAGGGATGCGAATTTCATCACATACCCCGGGTGGAAAATGAGGCTGCCGACATGCTGTCGAAGCTCGGGTCAACCAGACAAGTAATTCCACCGGATGTAGCATTAGAGCACCTCAAGAAGCCATCCATCATGCCATCCCCGGAATCCGAGTCCATCTACGTCCCGGAGGACACAGAGTCCGGAGCAGCGCCCATGGACATTGACACGGGGAGTGGTGCGCAAAACCCGGGGACTGCTTCGCAAAACCTGGGGACTGCTCAGCGTAGTACGGTTGAAGTTATGCCGGTGGATCATATGGAGATAGACGAGGACGTCTTCCCCGTGCGGAAAATACCGGCTTGGGCACTGCCTATATTTCAATTCCTGAAAGATGGAACGTTACCCACTGAGGAGGTATTGTCCAGGCAAACACAGAGGAGGGCAAAGGCTTACACGATCATCAATTCCGAGTTATACAAAAGAAGTGTGACCAATGTCCTCCAGCGATGTGTTGACCCGGACGAAGGGCTTGAAATCATCCGAGATATACATCAGGGGGAGTGCGGGCATCACGCCTCATCCCGAGCCTTGGTAGCGAAAGCTTTTCGACACGGATTCTACTGGCCAAACGCCTTAGAACAAGCAGAAGATCTGGTGAGAAAATGTAATGGTTGTCAGAGGTACGCCACAAAGACGCATATGCCAATGTCGGAACTCAAGACCATCCCAATCACTTGGCCATTTGCCGTATGGTGCCTGGATATGGTGGGCCCGTTCAAACCAGCAAGAGGAAACATGACTCACATTTTGGTGATGGTGGACAAGTTTACGAAGTGGATCGAGGTAAAGCCTATAAGAAAATGTGATGGAGCTACGGCCGTAACGTTCCTCAAAGATATCATCTTGAGGTACGGTTATCCACACAGTATCATAACTGATAATGGCACAAATTTTGCGGAAGGAGCATTTGCTCGTTTCTGCCGGGATAAGAGGATCCGACTTGACGTAGCTTCGGTAGCCCACCCCGCATCGAACGGGCAAGTGGAAAGATCCAACGGATTAGTATTATCCGGGATAAAACCCCGGCTCATTGAGCCGCTGCAAAGATCAGCGGGGTGCTGGATAGAAGAACTACCAGCGGTACTGTGGAGTTTAAGAACAACTCCGAATCGATCAACAGGCTATACGCCGTTTTTTTCTGGTATATGGGGCAGAAGCTGTATTACAAGCCGACATAGAGCATGATTCGCCTAGAGTCACCCAATACACAGAAGCCGAAGTGCAAGAAGCCCGGCAAAATGATGTTGATCTGCTGGAAGAAGCGAGAGAACTGGCATTGTCCAGATCCGCCATATATTAGCAAAGTCTCCGACTCTATCATAGCCGGAAAGTGTGCCCCCGGGTCTTCCTGGAAGGCGATCTGGTGCTCCGGTTGGTACAGCGTACTACTGGAATGCATAAACTATCCCCCCATGGGAAGGGCCATTCATCGTGAGCAAAGCATTGCACAATGATTCTTATTATCTTATAGATGCAAAGCCACAGGAAAAGAACAAGGCGGACAGGTCCGGCGAGGAATCTAAACGTCCATGGAATGTAGCTCTCCTTCGTTCTTTCTACACTTAGCGAAGAAGTGTATGTATCCGGGTTATCTCATATGTCGGTATGTACGTCGGCAATGAATTTATCAATAAAATGTTGGCACCTCAAGCAGTAACTCGGGGACTGCCTTAATAATATTTGTTGTCTTTTGTTATTTGTGCATCGGCTGGAATAAGTTATTCTACTTAGCTCGGATTAGTAGTGTGTGAGCACCAAAAACCCAACTCTTCGACTTGCTGCTGTCCAACAAGAATTGGCTTCAGGGCAAGCAAGAGAACAAGTTTGGAATTGCGTAGCACATGAAAAACGACTAAGGAAAAGAATTTATTCGAGCCGACGTTTATTTTTCGGCCTAATCCCGTATTTATTTTAGAGCTAAGTCTAAAAGTTTCCCAGTATTGTTAAGACGATTTTTTAGGCTCGGATTCGTAAGTTGTAAAACCGAATCAAGGTAGACACGACCCGAGCCAAAAGATTGAACGAACAAGAAAAAGAAACTTGGGGACTACGCCCACGTTAATCCGGCATAAGTACTCAGTAGAAAAATATCGTATGTATTTGGAATACAATTCCACCCGGCATACCGGGGATCTCACGAATTTTCAAGTGTTTTTACTTAGGAGCAGCAGGACGGAGTTCGACATCATCATCGCCCTCTTCAATATCCGAGGCTGTGTCTTCCTCCGATTCACCCGAGTCATGTTCGCCTGCGGCTTCCAGGAAGCTCGGACCCTCAGTCCATTCATGAATGGGGGCATATTCAATGAGGCTGTGGGCGCAAGCCTGGCGCCGAGCTACCCACTCCGGATCATCTGTCCATTTGGACCCGGTGCGCAGCCGTGTGAGGAGGCTGAGGTCTATCTTTTCGTACCACGTCAAAACGTGGTGAAGGACGGTATTGGCAGCACGACCAGCGGATTCTCGCCAGAGGTCGAGCTGGGTCTCAACTTCTGAAAGCTTTTCAGCGAGATGCGTGATTCTCTCCGGAGCGTCATCAGCGGGCCAGAAGGCGTGGAAGATCCGGACTGAAACATCGAGGAGGTCCCGGCCGTAGTTCTTGATAATTTCCACGCGAGATGACAGGCTGACCAACAGGTCCTCCGTGTCATAGGGAATGGACTCACCCTCAGCAGCGACCGGAGTACCTCTCTCTCGGCGGAAATTAGCAACAGCAGCACGTGCAATGGCCGTACCCTCTGGAAAGTGGCCTGGGAGACAAGGCAAAGGACAAAGTTGAGAAAATAAGACATGAGACGTAACCCGGAGAAGTAAGGTGGACAAAGGAAGAGAAGTTACGAGAGATATGACTGTGAATCCGGGTCAGCTCCTTGATGCAAGCATCACGCCTTTTTCGAAGCTGCTCGAGCTCAGCATTTGCCGACCCAAGTTTGACCCCGGCTTCCTGGAGGAGTTCGCGATCCTTAGCACTTTAGAGTTGGAGGCGCTCGCGTTCCTCGGTGAAGTCCTGGCCAACCCTTTTCAGCTCGGCTTAGTGCTGCGCCTTCATTTTAGCCATTTCAGCTTTGTGGTCCGGAGGAGGACGAGCTCATCATCCTTTTTCTTCAGCTCGGCTTGATGCTATCCTGCTTGTTCGAGAAAATGCAGCATCATGTCAGGCACATGCACACTTTCTTCAAGCAATGCTGAAACCGTGTGTTGGCCTGACAGAGCCGAGGTATGAATATTTGCCGAGCCAAGGACGTAAAAGGATGAGAAGCACAGCAGGAACAGATAAGAAGGACGTACCCTTGATCTGCTCCAAGTTCTTTCACATGATTTTGTTTTCAGCTTCCACCCCAGCTGCGGAAACCGAACAATCAGATTCATTAGGCAAGTGAAGTGCAAGCAAAATGAGGAAGGGAGTAAGAAAGAAATTTACCCCTTTTCTCATACTCAGCGATGAGTGCAGCCTGTTTCGTGCGAAGATTTTTATGTGTATCCAACAAGCGCTAGAATTCAGCACTTCGGCGGTTGGTGGTCACCTGAAGAGGATACAGAAACTTTAGTCAGGTGTGTGCATGTTCGAAGTGTACTAAGATCCGGGCCAAGTGGAACTTAACCCGGCTCTAGGTGTGTGCATACTCGAAGTGTACTAAAATCCGGGCCAAGTGGAACTTAACCCGGCTCTAGGTGTGTGCATGTTCAAAGTGTACTAAAATCCGGGCCAAGTGGAACTTAACCCGGCTCTAGGTGTGTGCATGTTCGAAGTGTACTAAAATCCGGGCCAAGTGGAACTTAACCCGGCTCTAGGTGTGTGCATATTCGAAGTGTACTAAAATCCGGGCCAAGTGGAACTTAACCCAGCTCTAGGTGTGTGCATGTTCGAAGTGTACTAAAATCTAGGCCAAGTGGAACTTCACCCGGCTCTAGGTGTGTGCATATTCAAAGTGAACTAAAATCCGGGCCAAGTGGAACTTAACCCGGCTCTAGGTGTGTGCATGTTCGAAGTTATTATGGAGCTACGTTAGTTCTATAAAAGAGCATCCGGCCGAGTAACAAGTTACTCCCCCGGAGGCTCGGGGACTAATGGTTATTATCTACAATTTACGAAGGAGAAACGGCGTACCTCCATCATCCGTCCAGCGAGGTTAATGGCCTTGGCGGCGGTATTCACTTGATCAGACTCCTGGATTACCTCGGCCTTGTTCCAGTTCATGACGAACTCCATCAAGCTTGGGGGGTACCATTCGCCTGAGGGTATATGTGGCGTCACCAAACCCTTAGCGTGTGCTTCCTTCCTCTCCACCAAGGCAAGGGCCGGGCTGGTATGCAGAACCAACTGCTGAGACTCAGTTGGCTCGGCAGGCGCGTCCTTTGCCGCTGGTGTTTTCTTGGGGAGCATGGACTCAAGGGTACGTTGCCCAGGCTCGGCAGTGCTGGGCTTGGTAACGTCTTGAGTCTTCTTACCCTTGGCTTGCTGGGAAGAAGAAGCTGTAGCAGCGGTTTTCCCCTGCCGAGGTTGGGAGGACTCGGAAGATGCAGAGGAACTGGGCGCTGCTACTTTCGTTGCTGGACTTGGTGCCGGCGCTGATATTTTCGCTGCCGGGGTTGGTGCTGCTGACGAGGCTGGAGTTGGTGCTGTTTTGGCTGCTGGTACTAGAACAGATGCTGGAGTCGAAGTAGCTTTGGAGGCTGCTGGTTGTGGCGTCACCGAGGTAGTGGCTGCCGTTGTTCTGGTTGGGCCAGTTTCCCCCGCCCTAGGTTGATCCGGAGCGGCCGCAGAGCTTTCCGGAATGGGGCTCAGCGGGCGTGGCTCGTCGTCGCAACGAGGCGAGGGGCTGGCCCGGAGAGGCGATGAGATACTGGACCCACTCTGAGGGACCTCCACCGGAGCCCTGTGAGATCAGGTAACGTCAGAAGGAAAGTTACGACGAGGTAAGGAAGAACGAGTTACAGAAGAAAGAAGGACTTATGCATCCGAGGTTTCAGCTGCTCTGGGTTTCCGAGCCCTTCGTATTGGGGCCTTCTTTCTCCTTTTAGCGGGCTCGGAAGGTCCGGAGGAAGAGCTTGAGGAGGCCGCACGCTTTTTCTTCGGCGCCACCGGAACTGGCTCGCCCGTGGCGAGAGGAGGATCCTCGTGGATATGGCCACCGGCGTGAGTTGATGGCGGAAAAGCAAAAGAAAGGGGGACAGCCTCAAGCGGTTCAATTATCTCGATATCCGAGTAATCTTCATCATCGGGCCAATCTCTGGCAGAAGAGAAGTTACCCGTGGGTCTTTTCGTGGCGTCAGTCATGGGGGAAACATCTCTAGGTCCGGCTCCTCCACGTCCGAAGTCTCCCGGTCTGGTGCCCACTTAAGGGTCGGATCAGTGCCGTCCTCGAGCGTTTGCTGAAGGAATAGCCGAGGAAAAGAATAAATGGAAAAATCAGAAATGCAACAATAATAGACAAGTAAGTGGTCCGGGGTAAGTTTGCTACATGAAACTCACCATGGGAGGAAGCCGGTCACGGCAGAAGTGCTCAATCCCCCAAGTCCAATCAGGGGAGAAATCCTTCTGAGTGGTGAAAAGAGCCTTAACCCGGCGGAAGATCTCCGTGTTGTTCAGCTCGAAAGATGAAGTCCGGTTGGGATTGCGGCCATAGCTCATATGGCACACCTTGTGGGTGCGCTTCTGGAGAGGGGAGATTCGGTTGCGCACGAAAGTGATCATCGCATCCTTGTTGCGCAACCCGAGCTCCTTCAGCTCCGCGAACCTCTTGCTCACTTGGTTGGCCAGGGCCGTAGGTTTCTTCGGAACGGCGTCCCACAGATCCGGGTTCAGCGGACCCGGGGTATAGGGAAGCAACCGGATCAAATCTTCGGTGCCTGTGTTCCGGACATAAAAGAACGTCCGGGCACAACCTTTGCAGGATTCTAGCCCTATGACCCGAGGGAAAACAGAAAACCTCCAGGGTGAGATGGAGGCTGCTCCGAACTGCGTGAGCTGCTTGTCCTCCGGGTCAGCGTGAATGTCGGGGATAACGTTGCGACGAAGGGCGAAAAACCGGATCCACAGCTCCTTCGTGGGCCATAATCCGGCGTAGCCCTCAATCGTAGAGGCGAAAGCAGAGAGGGAAGTAATGGCATTGGCCAGAAGAAGGTGCGGCTGGAGATGGTAGGTGCTGAGCTAATCGTGGAAGAAGTCACTCAACGGGAGTCTGAAGCCCCGGTGAAAATGAGATAGGAACACAACGAACTCCCCGGGGTTGGGCGAAGGAGCTAGCTCGGCGGAGGCGAGGCGAGCAGGGACGCCGGCAGGGAGGCGTCTGGTCCGGTAGAGCCAATCCAGATCGTCCTGGCAGACCCAGGAGCCGGCCCATGCGTCGCGGTCCCCAGCGGCGGCGTCCTCATCCATGTCTTGCTCAGCAATGGCGAGCTCTTCTTCAGTCATCTGCTCCTCGAAGCCATCGCTGGCGCTGGAGGCGGCGGGGGACAGCGGCTTGGATTGGCGAGGACCCGTAGCGGGAGATTGACGTCGAAGTGATGGAGACGTAGAGGTGAAACGGAGAAGTGCGGCAGCGACGCTGTTTTTGGCAGCACTGGCGGCGGCGCAGTCGCGAGGAAGACGAAGGAGAGTAGCAGCAGGTAGAGGCGTGCGGAGGGGAAAAATCCTAAGGAACGCATGCCTCCGCTATTTAACCCCCACGTAAGCGGCGAGTGGGATCGCACCCTGTGGACCGACCACATGCTGTGGCCGTGTATTACCCGTCCGGACCAATCAGTCAGGAGCCACACGGAAGGCCTCAGGGCGGAAAGAATCCTGGGGCGTGACGCACTGATGCGGTAAACGAGGGGGCAGGCGTGACGTGACCCGCGCACAGTGATGACTGACGGTTACTGCGGCGATTATTGTACCGTCCCTTAAAATAAGACGACACAATGATTACCGTTCACATGGGTTAGCGTATGAGAGAAGGAAGCAAGACCCGGATGGAACTGTGGTAACCCGGCCGGCAAGTGAAAACTTGAAATGTGCGAAGGGAACGTAAATCCATACAAACCGAGGTAAAGAGCTAACTCGGCAATAACGACCGGGCCACAAGATTGGACCTGGTGTGGCCTTAGCGGCCAAGGCAGCAAAGACCGCACCAGCTTCGGGGACTAATGTTGGGGGGATACCCCTAGGTAGGGTCACGCCGGGGTATAAAGGCCGAGTTAGCCGAGGTGCGGCAAGGCCAAAGCAGATGCTGGCCGGGTCACCTCAAGGCAGGCCGAGTCACGGGGTAATCCGGACCTGGGGGCGTTCGCCTAACTAGGTCTCATCCGACTTAAGAAGTAAGTCGGAAGTGTATGTCTAACCTGTATGCAGGAAAAGCGTGTGGCCAGATGAACCATCGTCCGGGTCGCAGTAAGCTTCTAGGAGAAGGAAGGAATCTCGCTGGTCAAAAGGAGCCCCGATATGCACTGCCTGAGCGAAGCGAGCAAGGACTGGACCACCGGGGCGTGGCCGACAAGCGTGACGACGCCCGTGTCAGCTGACGAGCTAAAGCGTAGCTGACGAGGGGCGGGGCGTGGCTCACGTAGCTAAAGCATAGATGACGAGGGGGAAAAAGCACCCCGGTCGGTTTGCCACTTTGGGAGGAGGCATATTCCTAAGAATATGCCTCCACATATGCCCTAGGTAGAAACCGAGCCTCCTCTATAAAAGGGGGGCTAGGGCTTCTGTAGGGGGGGTTGATTTCTCGACGATTCAGTTTTGGGCTAGGGTTTCAGGTGGGATCTGTGGGTGAGAGTAAGAGAGCTCTTTCTTCCTCCTCTCGCCAATACAGCTCTAGGAGCACTTGTAACCTTGGAAGAAAATCAATACAAGCTCTTGTGTGGAGAATCACTTCACTATCCCTCCCTGGATTCCCCTAGCGAGTATTAGTCCCCACCTTTAGCCTATACATGGCATCTGCCGTGACACCACCACGACAGCGAACCGGACTATCGTTGGCGTTTTGTGCTACATCGTGTAGGGAGATCATCCTCGCCTACAGTGCTCGCACCCACCGTAGAGCCATAAGAAGGGTGGCGGTGGTGAAGGCCGCGGGCGTAGCGGCGTCATCATGCGGGAGCCCCCTCCCCCACGTGTCGTGAATCCAAGGCCGGAGTGGTAGGTGCCCCCGGAATATGCTATGGATGGGTTGAGGATCCAGCCACGTGCGCCTAGCAACGATGACAATGATGATGACGATGACGAAGACGACCTGGAAGCTGTGTACTATAGGGCTAGACATGAGTATGACTAATAATGGGGGGCCTTTAATCCTGATTCTGTACTCCCGGTTTTTTAATATTAATAAATATCTTGAGTGTTAGTCCCAGTTTGTGGCTAGACCGGGACTAAAGGGGGGGGCTTTCGTCTCGATTCCGTAGTCCTAGTTACCAAACCGGGACTAATATAATGTTTCCTACTAGTGTTGGTCTCTCTACAACTTTCCCGAACTATAAAGATGTTGTTATAATTTTGTGCCGAGGAGCTAACTAATTTCACATATTAGGAAGTGCATCTATGGCCAACTTGTTGGAGATGCCTGAGGACTAGGCTCTGTCGGCATGTCCCTCAAGTTGGTCATAGTGTTATCCCTACTCTCACACACCATCTTGCAGTTTATAACTTTTCTAACTAGATCAATACGTACGCCGGGGGGGGGGGGCTAACTAATTTCACATATTAGGGAGTGCATCTATGGATAGCTTGTTGGAGATGCCGGAGGACTGGGCTCCGCATGCATCTCCCTCAAGCTGGCCGTAGTGTTGTCCCTGCTCTCGCACACCATCTTGTTTGCAGTTGATAACTTCACAAGGATGCCTATTTATAGATTAAGCAGCACAACATAGTGTCGACACTCACCCCTGTCATAGTGTCGCCACCCACCGAAATAGTGTCGTCACTCACTAGCATAGTGCCGCCACTCACAAAATAGTGTCGACACTCACTGGCATAGTGTCGCAACCCATGTTTAGTCCCGGATGGTGTCTCCAACCTAGACTACAGGTTCATCTTTAGTCCCATTTGTAGACACAATCCGGGACTAAATGGGTTCATCTTTAGTCCCGATTAGAGACACCATCCGGGACTAAATCATTTTTAGACTCACAATATGATATTTCTTCAGAGATCAAATGCAAGTTTAAACTTGGTATATTAATTGCATCTTAAAACCAGCAAAGGCAAAATTCAGAATACATATAGTCACTTGGTTCCTAAATTACCTTGCTTATGACCGTGTGGCTGTAACCATGGAGCATCTTCATCAATTAACATGATGCTTTGTAACACCCCGTCCACTCCTAGGCCCGGGGGGTGTCGCTCCTGGCAGCTTAATAGGATATCTAGACTGCCCCCATAGACCAACACTTGTGTTTTCTGCGCACTTTGTCCTCACTCATGTGCACCCGGTTACCCACTTCCCGGTCGGTCACCCATCCTAGAATTGCTCTAGGCCAAGCACGCTTAACCTTAGATTTCTTTTCGAATGAGCTTCCGAAAAAGAAGTTGCAATTTTGTTGGTATGAGTATTCTATCAATCCTATTAAGCCATGTGCCTGGTCTCACATACACCCACCCTTTAGAAGATCGATGCCCTCATCGATCAAGCGCACCCCAGGAATGTTCCCTCTTGGCACACGTCTGTGCGTCTAGTGCCGGCACATGTGCCATGTCGTGTCCACTCCGGGCCACATGTGACATACTCCACATGTCCCTCCACTAACCCTCACACACCCGTGTAATCGCAAGGGTCGGCTCTGATACCACTTTGTAACACCCCGTCCACTCCTGTGCCCGGGGGGTGTCACTCCTGGCAGCTTAACATGATATCTAGACTGCCCCCACAGACCAACACTAGTCTTTTCCGCGCACTTTGTCCTCACTCGTGTGCACCCGGTTACCCACTTCCCGGTCGGTCACCCATCCTAGAATTGCTCTAGGCCAAGCACGCTTAACCTTAGATTTCTTTTCGAATGAGCTTCCGGAAAAGAAGTTGCAACTTGTTGGTATGAGTATTCTATCAATCCTATTAAGCCATGTGCCTGGTCTCACATGCTTGGGTCATCCTTCAATGTGAAGGGAGGAATTTCATGAAACTTATCATAATCTTCTGACATGTCTGTCTTGTCCTCCACTCCCACGATGTTTCTTTTGCCTGAAAGAACTATGTGGCGCTTTGGCTCATCGTATGATGTATGTGTTTGCTTATCTTTTCTTTTTCTCGGTTAAGTAGACATGTCCTTCACATAGAAAAGCCGAGCCATATCATTGGCCATGACAAATGGTTCGTTTAAGTACACAATATTGTTGAGATCCACTGTTGTTATTCCGTACTTCTTGTCTACCTGAACCCTACCTCCTGCCAGCTTGACCCATTTGCACCAAAACAAAGTGACCTTAAAAGTAGGTCCATAGTCAAGTTCCCATATATCCTCTATGTAACCATAATATGTGTCCTTTGACCCATTGTAATATGTTGCATCAAAGCGGACACCACTGTTTTGGTTGGTGCACTTTTTATCTTAGGCGATTGTGTAAAATGTATTCCCATTTATCTTGTACCCTTGGAAAGTCCATATAGTCGAAGATGGTGAGCTGGACAACAAGTATAGATGATCACAAACAATTTTGTTATTCATGAGATGTCTTTGCAACCAACCACCAAAACTTTTCATGTGTTCATCTATAATCCAGGAGTCACGCTTCCCTGGGTTTTTAGAGCGTACAACATTCTTGTGTTCGTAGATATACAGAGCTGCCAAGGTGGAATTCTGTAGAACTATGTACTGTGCTTGAGTGAAAGAATGCCCGTCCCTACATATTGTTGATTTCCTTCCTAGCGTTCCTTTTCCACTCAGTCTCCCTTCATGCCGCGATTCAGGAACACCAATCGACCTAATGTTAGGAATAAAGTCAACAAAAAACTCAATGACCTCCTCTGTTCCATAGCCCTTAGAGATGCTTCCTTCTAGCCGGGCACGGTTATGAACATATTTCTTTAAGACTCCCAGGAACCTCTCAAAGGGGAACCAAAATTCTAATCTCGTCGACTAGGTATACCAGGAAATGCGTCATAATATTGAAAAAGGATGGTTGGAATACCAACTCAAAACTAACGAGACATTGGACCACATCATTCTGTAACCTTCGTAGAATTTCTAGATCGATTACCTTCTGAGAAATAACATTCATGAATGCTCATAGCTTCACAATGGGTAGTCGAACATTTTCCGGTAGAAGCTCCCTCAATGCAACCGGAAGCAATTGCGCCATAAGCACGTGGCAATCATGAGACTTTAGGTTTATGGAATTTTTTCTCTGACATATTTATTATTCCCTTTATATTTGACGAGAAGCCAAATAGGAACTTCATACTGCTCAGGACTTCAAAAATATTTCCTTCTCTTCTTTGGTAAGAGCATAGCTAGCAGGAATTAGACGTCCTTTATCTGTCTTCATTAGATGCAGGCCGTCTCGGTCTTTCATACCTTGTTGGTCCTGTCGTTGGATTGATGACAAGTATGCCATGAGGGGGTCCTCGAGGCGTGCGGAAGAGAGGTGTGTGAGACGTACGGTGTTCCGGGACGGTGATCACACAAGTTTACGCAGGTTCGAATCCATCGGCTTTGGATGGATCATACTCCTGCTAGCAATCTAGTAATACGGCAGAGCCAGATATGGGTTACAAGGGTTTCTCCTGTGCGAGTTGAGATTATAGACTATTGTGGGGTGCCTAAAGGTTGGTCCCTAGGATGGCTTATATAGATATCCGGCCTAGAGTTTACAGGAGAGACCTACCCGACTACGACTGAGAGTCGGTTACAGAGTACATCTTGAACTACAAGTAACACTACATGCCTATGTCGGTAAGTGACGAGGGTTTAACACATCAATGCCCATTGTTATGGAATTGGGTTTTGGAGAAGGAGGGAGCACTGGAAGCATCAATCGGCTAGCAAACAAGCACACAGAGACGTAAGGTTTACCCAGGTTCAGGCCTCGTAGAGGTCCCTACTCCTTCTTGTCTGCTCTTGGAATTAACGAAGGAATCAAATATTACAATGGTGCGCAGATGCAATCTTGCGAGGGTTGTGAAAACTAGGGTTGCAGGGTGTCCTCCTCGCCGCCCCCTCCTAGCCTTTATATAGATAGGCTAGGTCTTAGGTAGCAGGTCGAGTCGGTTTACAGATTAGGATATGCCCTTCAAACTTTCTATCTTTAGACTTCTTCTGATGTCGCAAGTTATTGAGAGTCCGTAGGCCACTCGAAATCTTCATTGGGCCATGGCCACGCCATGGGCTTCCACCGTATTTGGACCGTATATACCAATCTCGAGTACCGGCAGGGTATACCCATGTCAATAGCCCCCGAGTGTCCAGTGGAATCACATATTCGACTTGGGACTTTATGAAGCCTTTCGAGTGCATGAATGACTATTTTCGAGTGTTCTGTTTGTGCAATAGGGATTGTTGATGTGCATGCCTGATTTAACTGATGTATCAGTATCAGTTAACTACCTTAGGGTAAAACAACGCAATCTAATCGAGCTCGAGTCCCCGGAGTCGAATTCGGAAAAGTGCTGGTGTAATTCGACTCAAGCCACAGAGGTCTTACAGGAGTCGAATTCCAGTATATGGGTTTGAGCACTCGACTCGTCCGTCAAGGCATGTTCATCGCACCTGTAGGCATAGATAAATTTCTGGTAGTGTGCAGCAAATGCGTTGCCAGGCCTTATTCAGGTCTTATCTTCACGCTGCAAGCGCTGCATCCGAATTTTGTCATCGCGGAGATGATTTGGGTGATCCAGGAGACGCAGTCTCTTTGTAGGGAAAAAGTATGAGGCGGTGTCGCCATAGCCTTCGAATGTGGATGTTATCAACACACAGTACGGTGTACAAATAATCATAGGGTGCGCGACCAGCGCTCCCTATGGGAGTAGCCCTGAGTGCCTAGTTGACTCGAAGACTCAGGCAGGGACTAAAGAACTTTTGCAACTACTGTCGTCATTTGTTTGCTTGTTTCAGTCAAATTTATTTCTAGCACTCCCTATGGGAGTATCCCATGTCCATAGTCGAATCGCGGATTCGAGTGGTTGGGTATATTTTGAATATCCATATTCCTGCAGAAGAGAAAAAAGAAAAAAAAACGTAGGGTGCACGACCAGCGCTCCCCATGGGAGTAGCCCCCAGTGCTTGGTGGAGTCGAAGATTCGAGCAAGGAGTAAAGTAGTCGAAGTCTTCTACTGCTCAATCTTTGATGACATCTGTGTTGACGATGTGCTGATCTCAGTTGCCCGCGTGAGTGGCTTTGATGGGACGTGACGAGCGGTGGGTCCCATTTTCTGACCCTGACTTGACCGGGCGTGCGTAATCTTTTGTTTTAACTACGCCTCCTTAATTTCCGTGCATAATGGGGGTAGTGGGGGACGGTTCGTGCATCAGGTCGTCCACATGTCAATCGCGATGTGCACCGCGCGTCTGATAGGGTTTCTGCTGGCTATTGAATTACATCTTCCAGGGGGTTAAGTAGCAGCGCTGCTGCGGTAATTTCTCATCTTCTCCCTCTCTGCTTTGTGCCTTCATCTCCATTGCTGCTCCTCTCTGCCTCCAAGAGTTTGTTTCGTTCGCGGCGCTAGACCAACTCCGGCTTTTCCCGAGTTATTTTCTTCGCTCTCATCGCCACCGCAAGAAGGAAGGTGCTGCCGCTGAGTCCACCGCCGCCATTGCCGCTGCCAAGAAGAAGGGCTGCTCCGCCGCTGCGGGCACCAGCACTACCGTTGCCGGGAAGAAGAAGGGCACGGGTACTCGCGTCACCAATGGTGCGTGGCGCGCGTCCATCATCAAGTCGTCTGAGCTCCGTCTTCTGCGCCAAGACGGAGTTCTGTCTCCCGCGGTCGGTGACTCGCGAGTCCCAGGTGGTGAGGTAACCCCTTGTCCTCCTGCTGGTTTCCGGGTGATGTTCCTAGCGTTCATCATCCGCGGTCTTTCTCTGCCCCTGCATCCTTTCTTCAGGGGCCTCCTTTGTTTCTATGGGCTCCAGCTGCACCAGCTGTCCCCCAACTCTATCGTCCACATTGCCTACTACATTACGCTTTGCGAGTGCTGGCTCGGAATCGAGCCACAGTTTGGTCTCTTCAAGCGTCTCTTCAAGCTAAAGCACCAGTCGGCGTCTGGCTCCGTAGTCTACGATGTAGGAGGCTGCGGTATCCATGTCGACTCCTCCGTCACGTATTTTGACATCAAGCTCATGGCGTCCGTGCAAGGGTGGAGGGACAAGTGGTTCTACATCCGCGACCAGAAGGCCGACGGAGACCACTTCGGACTCGCGCCTTTTGATCCCGCGATGCCGTGCAGGAGGAGGTGGTCTTGGAAGAACGTGGTGATGCCCGGCGAGTCTGAGGAGACAGATGTGCTGTACGAGTGCGTCCGCGACCTCGAGAGTCGCATGGGTAACGAAGAGGGAGGTTGTGCCCTCATTCGCACGTGGTTGCGCCGCCGTGTCTAGCCCCTGTAGGCCAGAGTCAATCCTATGCTTCAGTGGGCTAGCGCGGACGATGTCACTCGCGTATCTGCCGATGAAATTTCCGCGAGTGAAGTAGATAAGAGAGTGCGACTGCTGACCAAGTACACTGACAAGGATGTACTCTCTAGTGAACCAGTCGTGCCCCATTTTGATGCTTCTAACCCTCCTCCTGAGGTATGATTGTGCTACGAAATAGCTTTATTTTTGTCAAGTGCTTCTTTTTCTTGATTTGTGCTGACTTGTTTTCTGTATGCAGGATTGGAAGGTTTCTCCCAGTTTTCCCCCTCTTCCTGAGGGGGTTATTCCTTGCGAAGTAGATTAGGAGGATGAGTCGGAGTCGACCGTCCCATTTGAAGAGGAGGAGGAAGCCCATGACTCCAGTGGTCCGGACAGTCGCATGCATTCGTGCAGCAAAGATTCAGATGCGTCGTCTCCAGAAGGCCCAACTATTGGTGCGGAGTCGCTGATTCCTGCCGCTCCTGTGAGTGCTGTGGCGCCATCTTCCCAGAAGAAGGTGCGGCTGCCGAAGGAGTCGTCGGAGTCGGAGTCGAAGTTTTATTGGTAAGTATACAACTCTCTTCTTGGTAAATCTTGAGTTGCATTTTCCTGATGTTGGTTTTGTTCCGTAGTCAACCGACATCGTCATCTTCTGGCGACGTCCAATTTTTGAAAGAGTTTGGAGTCGTGGACTCCAAGGCCAAGGAAGTGGCTGAGCGGACTCCTTCCCCTCCATTGGCGGCCCACTTTGGGCATAATTCATCAAGTTCTCCACACAATGTGGAGCACCAGATGGTTGTCTGGACGACTGTGCGGCAATCGACTTCGGAGTCACTAGAGGATCACGTATGTGTGATATTGATTTTTCTTGCAGTCGAATTAATCATCCATGTTATCTGCTGATCCTTTTGTTGTTTCTCTTGTTGCAGCTTATTGTGAAGGAAGCTTCTCACCTGGCGGAGCAAGTGCTTGCAATGGGTCGCCAGCATGCAATGCTGGACAATCGCCATCGCGTGGTTGAAAGTGAGTGCTTTTTGCTTCTTCTTCTTCTTCATCCTTGTGATATACTCAACCGATGGTCTATCTTTTTTTGTTTCACAGCTGAGCATAATGCGCTTCTTCGTGACGCTGCTTCCCTTGAAAAGACGCTCGCCGCAGCGGTGAAGGATCGTGATGAGGCAATCTCCGCGCTTGACGAATCGCGGAAAGGCGAAGAGGATTTGCGCGCCTCCATCGCTGCTAGGGAGAAGTTGTTCGAAGAACAGCTCTTCTCGATTGCCAAGGCTCTTTCAGGTATTCCTTCATCTGGATTTTTGTCATGTCTTTTCTTTCGACTTTGTTGTTGTGCTAACCTTTTTTGCCAACACTTTGCTCTGTGTAGTAGTCGAAGATCGCAGTGCTTCCATCCAGGGGACGCTGACCAAAACCAAGGGCGTACTCAGTCGCCTCCTTGAGGAGCTGGTGCCCAAAGCTGAGCTGAATGAGAACGTAGATGATCTGGTGGAGTCCCCTGCTGGAGGCATTCCTGTAGGCTTCAAGAACTCGCTTTGTGCGGCTGGCGCTTCTATGTCACGCGCGATGGTTCAAGCCCATGGAGTCGAGGTGGATCCTGCTGCCGTCTCCAAAGCAATGCCTGTCGGCATGGATGGTCAACAGGTAGTTTTTGCTCCTTTTGCAACTGCCTGTGGCTAGTACGGGCCGCAGCTCATCAACGCAGTCACGAAGTACTCTGAGGAGCTGCAACGAGCCAAGAAGGCGGCAAAGGCTGTGACGTCAGGGGCCGGCGGGAAGTCTGTGGCGTCTGATACTGCCACAAACTCGACGAGGCCCCCGAAACCGAAGTCCAAGTCGAAGAAGCCAGTTGCTCCTCAGTAGTCATATTTGTAATAGGTAATAACCTGTCCCTTTTGTCTGGAACATGCCGTTGGCGAGTGTACTGTTGATACTTTGTTATGCTTGAATGCACTTGAGTTTTTGTCCATGTATTGCTTGGTCTTCTTATTATCCCTTGCTTGGCTTGTGATAGGGCACATCGAGTGGTCCTTCGAGTGAGCCTCGGAATCTGCCATCCGCTGATGATACCTTAGCACAGTCGCGCTCAAGGGTGGATGAGCTGTCTCTGCTTTCGCGACTACGTGACCGCGTTAAGTAGATGGAGCACGAACTGCCCGTGCTCCGTGGTAACTCAGATTATGGAGAGTCGAGGGCGGAGAAGGCCACTGCCCGAGGGCAATATCTGCTGGGGGAGGCGACGCAGCTGGGCGACCAATTCAAATGTTAGCTCTATGCTTCCTTATCTTTTCTTGTAGCCACTCACGGTAGTTTGTTGTCTTCATACTTTTGCCTTCGGTTGGTATAGTTGTCAGTGCGCGCCATCCACAAGATGAGAAGGACAGGATTTCTATTCGCATGAATGACCTGACCCAAGAGCAGCTTTAGGCGAGTGGGTACTTCTGGGTGGATCATGATCACGCAATCGCACTGGCGACCGTGCAGGATCGTGTCTCATGAGTGCTTCATTTCCTAAAGAAATCGCAATCGTGCTTAAGGAATATTTATCAGACGATGTTTCCCCTGGACGTTGTTCCCTCGAGCTTGCTGGCTCTTCTAGCTAAGTTTCAAGATTTGAGTGGAGTCCGTGAGTGTGTGCGGCAACAGTTGGTGGCTGGCACCAAGGCAACTCTATCACTGGTGCGACTGCATAGGCCTGATGTAGATGTTGCAGCGATTGCTGCTGGACCGCCGGCGCCGCCAGCAGGTTCAACCTGGAACATGGTTCCTCATTACCAGGCGGTGGATCGCCCAGCGGAGGAAATTGTCGACTTCTTTGAGGAGCAGGCAAACGTTCTTTTGTTGCAACAGTAGTTTAGTTTGTACCCTGCACATAGTTGTACTAGTGTTGTAAAGTTCATATATATATATGCTGTGTATAATTGATTGACATTGATGTATATGAAGAGCTTGTTAGCTCGTATGTTTTGCGAGTGCGTTGCACTATGCGATTCCTTTTCGTTGGCCTGACTTGTGTTTATCTCAGCACCTTGCCAACCTGTCAGGTGCGTTGCAGCTGGGTTGGTGTTTGTCAAGGGTTCGATTAGTGGGTCAGCTACTCAGGATATCGCGATTGGTTCGTAGAACAGATGTGTAAAGGTGGCACAGCCCCCGAGTATATAGATGGTGAAAAATAATATAAAAACGCAGAGTTTGGGGCACTTAGCTTTATTTATTCGTAGAACAGTACGAGGTACAATGTGTGGCTAAGTAGCCTTATTTGTGATGAAAGAAATTAAATCGACTAAGGGTAGAAGCGCCGCAGCTGCGCGATGTTCCAGGGGTTGAAATATGCGACTCCTGTCTCGAAGTCTTTGAGGCGATAGGCGCCACCTAGGATTACTTCTGTAATCACGTATGGTCCCTCCCAAGGGGACTCGATCTTGAGATGCCCTTGTTGTTTCAATCGCAGGACCAGGTCTCCTTCGACGAAGGACCTGGGGCGTAGCCTTCTGCTGTGGTAGTTGCGCAGGTTCTGCTGGTAGATCGTTGATCTTTCTGCTGCAATTTTCCGTGCCTCATCAAGGAGGTCGACGAAGTCTTCGAGTGCAAGAGTTGACTCCTGCTCGCTGTAACCAACCACTCGTGGTGCCTTGTACCGTACCACTGCGGGTAGCACCGCTTTAGCACCGTCCACCATGAAGAACGGGGTATATCCCGTGGCACTATTTGGGGTTGTGCATAGGCTCCAGAGTACGGATTGCAGCTCGTCTGGCCAGCATCCTGCGGCTTGTTCGAGTGGCCTGAGGAGTCGCTTCTTGATTCCGCCGTAGATGAGCCCATTGGCTTTTTCGACTTGACCGTTGGTCTGTGGGTGAGCTACGGAAGCATAGCTAACATTGATTCCCAGGTCCTCGCAGAAGCCCTAGAACTCCTTAAATGTGAAGTTTGTTCCATTGTCCGTCATGATGCTGTGTGGCACTCCGAAGCGATAGATGATGGCCTCGAAGAACTTGAATGCACTGGCTCCAGATTGGTTGGTCACCGGAACGGCCTCTATCCACTTGGTGAATTTGTCGACTGTTACAAGGAGGTAGCGTAGCCTCCTCGTGAGGACTTTGGGAGCTTGCCAACCATGTCTAGTCCCCATTGCACGAAGGGCTAGGCCAATGGTATTGGCCAGAGCTCCGCGCCAGGTGCATGTGGTTTGTCCGCGAATCGCTGGCAAGCGTTGCATTTTTGGACGATGTCCTTGGCGTCACGCATGGCCGTAGGACAGTAGAATCCAGCTCGCAAAGCTTTGGCGATGAGGGCGCGACTGCCGGCGTGGTGCCCGCAAGTCCCCTCATGGATGTCGAGGAGAATGACTCTTCCATCAGCGTTGGAGACGCCTCGTTGGAGTACTCCTATGATGCTGCGCTTGTATAGTTCGCCGTTGATGATGGCGAATGCCTTGGATCATCGTGCGATTTGCCGTGCGTCAGTTGGGTCGTCCGGAAGCCTCTTGCTCAGAAGGTATGTGATGTAGGGTTGAGTCCAAGAGGGTTCGATCATCATGATCGCCATTGGTCCTTCGAGTCCTATGTCGAGCTCTAGGTTGTCGAGTGCCATTGGCTCATTGGGTGGCGTAGCCCCCGAGTCCGTTGTTGCGCTTGTTTTCTTCTCTGTGGCCTTTGGCTTGATGGAGCGTTCGCAGATGCGCTCGAGAAATACTCTAGGTGGTATGGGGAGGCAGGTAGAGCCAATGTTGGCGAGTGCGTCCGCCTCTTCATTGCTTTCGCGGCCTACGCGCCGCAGCTCGCAGCCGTCGAAGTCCCCTTCGAGTGTGTTGTAGAGGTCGCGGTAGGCGATCATATTGTCGGTCAGTGCGTCGCACTCATGCATTGTCTGGTTGACGACCAGTTTGGAGTATCCGTATATTATTAGCCTCTTGGCACCGCAGGCTTTTGCCATCTGCATCCCGTGCAACAGGGCCTCGTATTTAGCTTCATTGTTGGAGGGAGTGAACTGCATTCGCAGGATGTATTTCAGCGTGTCTCCCTAAGGTGATGTCAGTATGACACCTGCGCCAACTCCGTCCTTTCGTTTGGATCCGTCGAAGTGCATTGTCCAGAGATAAGACATATCTGGTTTTTCAGGGAGCTGATTCTCCATCCAGTGCACGAGGAAATCAGGGAGAACTTGATGGCGTCACGCTTTTCATATGTAATGTCTCGTGGAGACAGCTCGATTCCCCAAAGCGCGACTCGTCCGGTGGCGTCGGGGTTGTGGAGTATATGTCCAAGCAGGGCATCGTTGACCACCATGATTGGGTGTTCCTGGAAGTAGTGGCACAGTCGCCTGGCTGTCATGAAGACGCCATATGCCAGCTTCTGATAGTGCGGGTACCGCTGCTTTGTTGGCGTGAGTACCTCACTGAGGTAGTAGACTGGGCGCTGTACCCCGTGGACCTTGTTTTCCTTGGCTCGTTCTACCACGAGCACCATGCTGACCACCTGGTTGGTGGCAGGGATGTAGCAATAGTGATTCCCTTTCGCGTGGGGTCACCAGTACTCTGAGGTAGACAGTAGACACTTGAGGTCTTCGAATGTTTCCTGTGCCTCATTGGTCCACTCGAACTTGTCAGCTTTGCGGAGAAGTTGGTAGAAGGGCAGTGCCTTTTCGCCGATTCGACTGATGACTCAACTGAGCACCACAATTCACCCATCTAGCTGTTGGACACCCCTTACGTTCTTCGGCTTCTCCATGGCCAGTATAGCTTTTATTTTCTTCGGGTTTGCCTCGATCCCTCTCTCGGAGATGAGATACCCGAGTAGTTGCCCAGATGGTACGCCGAAGGTGCATTTGGCCGGATTGAGCTTGATCCGGTAGCGGTCGAGGTTGGCGAAGGTTTCCCGTAAATCATCGATTAGCGAGGCTTCCTCTTTGGTGTTGATTACGATGTTGTCAACATAGACTTGGATGTTGCGACCAAGTTGGTTCTTGAGGCAAGCCTGCATGCACCGCTGTTAGGTTGCTCCTGTGTTTTTTAGCCCGAAGGGCATTGTGTTGTAGCAAAACACACCAAAAGGCGTTGTAAACGCCGTTTTATCTTGATCTTCCTCCTTCATTCGAATCTGATTGTAGCCTGAGTAGGCGTTGAGGAAGCGGAGGCGCTCACATCCCGCGGTGGAGTCGTTGATCTGGTCGATTTGTGGTAGCAGGAAGTGATCCTTTGGGCAGTGCTTATTCAGAGATGTAAAATCCACGCACATCCGTAGGATATCTGTGTCCGTTTTTGGTGCTAGCACTGTATTGGCGAGCCAAGTGCTTTCCTTGATCTCGCGTATGAATTTGGCATCGAGGAGTCTGTTGATCTCCATTCCAACTGCTTTTGCTCTTGGCTTGGACAGTCGCCGAATTGTTTGCTTGACTGGCTTTTCGTCTGGGTTGACATTGAGTGCGTGCTCGGCGAATTCCCTAGGAACTCCTGGCATGTCCGCTGGACACCAGGCAAAGATTTCCCAGTGCTCACGGAGGAATTCGACGAGCGCGAGTTCCTACGCGGGACTCAAGTTGTTGGTGATGAGGGCCATCTTGGCCGGGTCCGATGGGTGGACCTGAACTTTCTTCGTGTGCACCGACGAGTCGAAGGACAGGTCGGGTGAACTTGCCCAGCTCAGAGGAGGCAGACTGTTGTCTGTCGACTCCTTCAATCTTGCGAGTTCTTCCTACATGCCGAAGGACTGGGAAATTCTGTTGAATTCCCTGTCACAACTGTCGGACCTCTCGAAGCTCCCGTTGATTGTGATGACGCCGTTGGGACCTGGCATTTTCATCTACAGGTAGGCGTAGTGTGGCACTGCCATGAACCTAGCGAACGCGACACGTCCGAGGATGTAGTGGTACTGTGAGGGCCAGTCGACGACTTCGAAGTTAATGCGTTCACATTGAAAGTTTTTCGGCGTGCCGAAGATGACGTTGAGGTTGATTTTGCCAAGGGGATATATGCCCTTGCCTGGGACGATGCCGTGGAATTTCATGTCCGAGACCTCTATGCAGGTCAGAGGGATCCTCATTGCTCGCAAGGTACTCGCGAACATAAGGTTAATGCCGCTTCCACCATCCATGAAAACGTGACTCATGTCGAAGCCTCCAATATGTGCCTCGAGTATGAGGGGACAATGGCCTCGGCGGGTTACTTGATGCGGGTGGTCGCGCTTGTCGAAGGTGATGCAGGAATCGCTTCCACTGAGGTACTAAGTGGTGGATGGTGGTGAGTTTGTCGCCAAATTTACTTGGCGAGTGATTTCCTTCTGCACCCAATTCGAGGGGCGTCCCTTTTGGATCATCATGTTACCCACAGCCTGTGGGTATGGCTCGCCGCCTTGATCGTGGATCGGTGCGGCCGCTATTGGGGATATACTTTCCGGGTATCCTCGCAGTTCCTCACTGACCAGGGTGGCCAACTTCGGGTTAGAGCTTTGCTTCACGGGCGGCCCAGTCAGGGAGAAAAGACGGAGTCCAGTCCGGCTACGGGAAGGCCCAGAAGACTTACCGACATAGGCCCATAGTGTTACTTGTAGTTCAAGATGTACTCTATAACCGACTCTTAGTCGTAGCCGGATAGGTCTCTCCTGTATACCCTAGGCCGTATA
Source organism: Avena eriantha (assembly GCA_910589775.1). Classification (NCBI taxonomy): domain Eukaryota; kingdom Viridiplantae; phylum Streptophyta; class Magnoliopsida; order Poales; family Poaceae; genus Avena; species Avena eriantha. The sequence continues at coordinate 465,911,363 of OU342741.1, forward strand.
TCTATATAAGCCGTCCTAGGGAGAGCCTTTAAGGCACCCTCAATAGTCTACAATCTCAACTCGCATAGGCGAACCCTTGTAACCCATATTTCGGCTCTCCCGTATTACTGGATTGCTAGCAGGAGTAGGATCCGTCCAAAGCCGGCGAATTCGAACCTGGGTAAACTTGTGTGCTCACCGTCCTGGAACACCGTACGTCTCACACCCCTCTCTTCCACACGCCTCGAGGACGCCCTCATGGCGTACTTGTCATCAATCCGACGATAGTTGGTGCCCACCGTGGGGCAAGTGAGCTTTGGATCTGCGTTCCGAGCGGAATCTGCAAGAATCGGAATCGGCAAAACCATCACCGTTGGTCGCATCCTCTACGCCAGTGATGTCCCTCTCATCGTTCTCGACAAGACCTAGATTCCGACTAGGGAAGCCGTGACCACCTACACTATCATGTCTTTCGGCGAGATCGATGTTTACATCGGTTTCGCTGAACCTGTCCCACCCATCCCAGCTGTGATGATAGAGGCAGAGGAAAATTCTAGGCCCCCTTTGTCCACGGAGGCGGCAGAGTGCCAGATCTCGGAAAACCCTAATCCCACCCAGCCCACACTAGTTGTGGAGATAGTGGAGAAATCCGAGCCTGAAGCAGACCAAGCGGTCCAAGTCGAATCTGGAATGGATCTCCTTGGAGAGACCGAATCCTAGATCGACCCACCCGCTGAGGTCGAAATCCAGGAGGAGCACAACAACAACGACGGTTCTGGCTCTGATGATGCCGGGACAAACATGCCTTTCCTGAGGTACACGCTGCGACGTTTGGTGATGCAGAACCCAAGCTTAGATGAAATCCTCGAAACCATCAAACGTTTCGACGAAGCCTACTATGAAGACTGCAATTATCTTAGGAGGGGCGCATCACACTTCATCGGGTATGTTGGATCTGGATCCGGCCCTGCCGATGCTGGAGACAACACCGACTCCATGCTGGAAGCAATCGGAACAAATGCCAACATACCCGCATCCTCGGATGAGTCGATGACGTCGGCAGATTTCTGGAAGTTCTCCGCAGAATATGGCGAGGAGCTTCACTCCACAGCTGCGGAAGAAGGAGAAGACTTGGACGAAGGATCCGGAGAAAACTCTCCCAAAGTGCAGGACAACATGGATCTCGGAGACGATCCCGAGAACCAAATGGCCAAAAGTACCAATCAGAGCTTGACTGTGGGAAACATGCCCAAAGCTGTTTTGCTACCGGCGCTGCCAAGAGGGCGAAGAAGAAGAACAAGAAGAACAAGACCCCGACAAAAGATACTCCAGCAGAGGAGGTGATTGCCGAGGAATATGAGAAGACTCAGATGGAGCACTTATCCCAGACAAGCCCAAAAAAGAAGAACCGGTGGATGGACACGTGATCACTGAAGGTGCACATAAATTCATCGATGCTGCATCAACCACACCTATTCCTACAGCTACAGAACTCACTGCTGAAGAGCTGGACGAAAGGGCCCAGGTCCTAGAAGCGCGTCGACAACAACTCCTGGATGATGCCAAAAACATGGAGGAGGAGAAGAAACACATGGCATCTGCAGAGAAGTACAACTCCAGGCAATACCAGAAAACCAGGAAGCGTCATACTAATGACAACCAATTCCAGCAGATTCACGCCGTCCTTTTTGGAGAAGAAATGGGGAAGCCTCGGAAAGATAGCAAAGGGGATTGGATGTATCCAACCCCAGTACAGAACACTGTGGCGGCCCAAGAAATTCTATCGGCTAATCCAGGCCCAGAGCAGTTCCGGTTGGGCATCAAATTAATCAACAAGGGACTGGAGCAGCAAAATGTCGCCATGTCCGGAAGTCAAGAGCTGGTCTCCGATTCCGACCAATGTCGCACAGATCCGGCATGGGCTGACGTAAGACCCCAGCGCATTCTGGAGCAGCACCACCATTCCGATCGCTGGGAAGACAATTATTCAAGAACCGGATCTTCAGGACAACACCACAAAACTGCCCACGACTGGCGTAATGTTAACCCAGTTACGGAGCAAGAGGCAATTGCTGCACTGAATCCGAGGAACCCGCCCCAGCAAGAGTCGAAAGACCGCAGGGACGATGATAAGGAGAAACGTCGGGAGGAGGACCGACAAAGAATGCCACCTCCTAGACACGAAAGCCGTCCAGATGATAGGCGAAGGAACGACGGACACCATGCCGAGACAAGCCGGTAGGGGGCTCGTCACAATGAAGACCCTCCCCGGAATCGGAATAATGACGTTCCGGATGGAGGCCGGCGATTAGCCAGAAATAACCTAGCTGCTCCACTCTCTCCGCTAAGTAGCCATCACAATGGCTCCCAAGGAGGCCAAGGAGGGCGTCGTGGTGGAGGAGGTGGTGGCAGAAGCCGAAGTCCGGATCCAAGGCACCGCAGCCATAGCCGACACTCGGGACGATCTCTATCCCCGAATGATGCAAGGCACAGGATCAACTCCAATATAGAGGTGTGGCGCTACGAAAATGATGATATATACGTGGGCCCAAAGTGCTTCGGACCACGCAGAAGAGCTACAAGATTCCTAGAAGGATTTGCTAGCTCACGACACATCCAAGCCTACGACGGCATTGCTCGACCAAATACTTGGCTACATGATTTCTTCCAAGCTTGCTGCATCACCAAAGGCGGAAACAACCTAGTCGCAATCCGATATCTCCCGCTTATGCTACGGAAGACGGCACGATCATGGCTCAATGAACTTCTGGAGAACACCATCCACAACTGGTATGACATGCAAAGTGCATACTTTCGGAATTTCGAAGGCACATACCGGAGGCCCTGTACGGTCGGAGACCTACATCGTTGCACCTAGAAAGCCGGAGAAACTTGCCGAGATTATCGCGGATGATGGATCAACACCAAGAACTCCTATGAAGGAGTAAATGACCAAACTGCGATTGAAACTTTCATTGCAGGTCTCCCAATTGGTTTACTGCGTCATCGCTTGAAGTGTGACAAAGTCACTGATTTGGGAGAGATGATAGAAACAGCGAGCAAGTATGCAGATGCGGACGATGACGCAGAGGGATTACTCAACGCCCTGGCTGTGCCAAAGTCGGCAAAACAACCAAAGCAACAAGCTCAGAAGCGCAAGAACACCTCGAAAGAGAAACCCAATGTGGAAACAACAGTGGTTACTGCTACTTTCGAGTCTGGAGGACGAGGAGGACGTGGCAGAGGCCGCGGACGCGGTCGTGGGACTTCGAGAGTTCAAGGTAGAGGAGACCAGCAACCAGGCAAAACCTACTCTTGGGTCGACATTGCCAATAACCCATGTGTGCATCACTTAGACACCAATGGGGGCTTGTCCCACACCAACGCCGAGTGTCGTTTCAACGACGACATTAAGAGAGATGATACCGCTGGCTACAAAGCTAAGCGAAAGAAGGGAAAGAAGAATCCCGAAAAGGATAAAGAGTCCAAGGAAGATTCCGACATGGAGGAAGCCGATGCTTCAAATCCCAAGCCGGAAGGGAAGAAAAATTTTCCAACCAAGAAAGACACTTATGTCACCTTCCTCGGATCTCAACCAACAAAGGTCAAGAAAGCAGTTCTACATGAGCTCAATGCAACAGTTCCGGCTGTCCCCCAATTCTTGGACTGGTCGGAGGTGGCAATCACGTTTGACCGCGCTGATCATCCGCCTAAGCTACACAAGCGAGGAAAATACGCCTTAATCGTCAATCCACTTATTGACGGTTATGGTTTCTCCAAGACTCTCATGGATGGTGGCAGCAGTATTAATATTCTGTATGTCAAAACGCTACGCCGGATGAAGATCTTGGAGACCCAGCTGAATCACAGCTCTGTGATTTTTCACGGAGTTGTCCCAAGAAGACAAGCTAATTCCCTAGGAGAAATCACTTTGGACGTTACCTTCGGAACTCCAAAGAACTATCGGATGGAGGCACTTTCCTTTGAAGTGGTCCCGTTCAAGAGTGCGTACCATGCTATATTCGGACGTCCGGCTTACTGGGCTTTTATGGCTCGTCCGTGTTACATTTACAATATGATGAAAATTCTAGGTCCCAACGGCGTGATCACCATCAGGGGAGACCCGAAGAAAGTGCGAGAGTAAGAGGATGGAAATGCCGCCTTTGCTAAAGCCGTGCTGCACACCCAGGAGTACCAGGAGATCAAGAAGAGCATAGATCCGTTCGAGATGCCCGCAACAAAGAAAGAGGTGACAAAGCCGAATCCGGAGTTCAAAGCATCAGAAGAGACGAAGAAGACGCCGTTGAAGGATGATGACCCCTCCAAGGTGACCCAGATAGGCGTAGGCCTAGATAGCACATAGGAAAGCGCGCTCGTCAAGTTCCTCAAAGCAAATCCAGATATCTTTGCATGGCAGCCATCTCACATGACCGGAGTACCTAGGGAACTTGCCGAGCACTCTTAAATGTAAACCCAAACGCTAAACCCGTCAAACAGTCCTTACGATGTTTCAGCGATGAAAAGCGTAAGGCAATAGCTAAGAAACTAGCACGGCTCGAGTTAGCCAGATTCATAGAAGAGGTCATCCACACTGAGTGGTCGGCCAATCCTGTACTGGTCCCTAAAAAAGGACACCACTGATTTAAGGATGTGTGTTGATTATACTACCTTGAACAAGGCTTGTCCAAAAGATCCGTTTGCTCTGCCTAGGATTGATCAAGTTGTCGATTCTACGACAGGCTCGGAACTCCTCTATTTTCTCGACGCATATTCCAGTTATCACCAAATCCAGATGAAGGAATCTGACAAAGTCAAAACTTCATTCATAACCCCCTTTGGAACCTTCTGTTTTGTTATGATGCCTTTTGGATTGAAGAACGCAGGAGCTACGTACCAGCGCACAATGCAACGTTGCCTCCACGATCAAATCGGACGCAATGTACACGCATATGTGGATGATATTGTGGTAATGTACAAAAAGAAGGAAACGCTGATTTCCGACTTAGAGGAAACGTTTGCCAATCTACGAAAATACAACATAATGCTTAATCCGAAGAAGTGTTTCTTTGGAATCCCAGCCGAAAAATTGTTAGGTTTCATCGTGTCACAAAGAGGCATAGAGGTAAATCTAGACAAAATCAAGGCTATACTCAATATTTCCAGGCCAACTCGCCTGAAGAACGTACAAAGACTAACTGGTTGCATCGCTGCAGTTAGTCGGTTTGTAAGCCGGCTTGGTGAGAGAGCCGCACCATTATACAAACTCCTGAAAAAGACCAAGGATTTTGTCTAGACCGACGAAGCTGAAGCCGCAGTACAAGACCTGAAGAAAGTACTCTCATCTGGTCCTATCCTTGCTCCACCGGAACCACATGAACCGATGCTGCTTTATCTTGCTGCGACAAACAAAGTCGTCAATATCGTCATGGTAGTGGAAAGACTGGAGGAAAATCAGGAACACTTGGTGTAGCATCCACCTTACTTTGTCAGCAAGGTCCTGACATAATCGAAACAGCGGTATCCGCACTATCAAAAGCTGGCTTATGGTGTTTTCCAAGCATCTTGTAAGCTACGACATTATTTTCAGGAGCATCTAATTACCATGGTGAGCACATCTCTCATGAGAGATATAATCAACAATAGTGACGCCACAGGACGCGTGGCCAAATGGGGCATAGAACTCTCTGCTTTCGATATTGAGTACAAACCTCAGACAGTAATCAAATCCCAAATCCTTGCCGACTTTGTTGTTGATTGGAAAAAGACGAAGGAGAATATGACCCTCCTTGAGTCAGAATATTGGACCTTATATTTTGATGGGTCTAAGGCTCGTGGGGGCTGGCGTGGTGCTGAAATCACCCCAAGGAGATAAACTTCTATACGTGTTGCAGATCAATGTCACAGTGACAAATAATATTGCTGAGTATGAAGCACTGTTACATGGAATCCGGATTGCTAAGGATATCGACATCCGACGTTTGATGTGTTACGGAGATTCAGATCTTGTTACTCAGCAAGTGTCGGATATTTGTAATGCAAATAAACACATGGCAGCATATAAAGCTATCGTGGATGATTTATCTAAATCGTTCGAAGGGTTTGAGGTTTAGGACATCCCTCGAGCAGAAAATGAGGAAGCAGATGCCTAATCTCGGATAGGCTCTGCACGGAAAGAGGTTCCAGATGGCGCATTTTTAGAGCACCTCAAATTTCCCTCAATAAAGGGAGTGGACGAGGAATATCCGACTAAATCTAACTCACCTTTGATAGCAGTTCTGGCTATAATTCGTAGTTAGACTCAACCCTACCTTGACTATTTGGTAGATGGCAAATTAGCCGAAGACGAGGTTCTGAGCCGACAGATCCGACGAGCAAAAGCCTATACTATAGTTAGTGGTGAGCTCTATAAGCAGAGTGTATCTAGGGTATTTCAGCGCTGCGTATCTCCGGAAGGAGTGGAAATCCTAAGAGAAATCCACAAAGGCGAGTGTGGTCACCACGCTACAGCCAAATCTTTAGTGGCAAAAGCTTTCAGGCACGGTTTTTCTGGCTTACAACCAAGGCAGATGCCGAACGGCTGGTCAAGATGTGCAAGGGCTGCCAAAAATACGCCAAACAAGCTCATGTTCTTACTGATCAGTTGCAAACAATACCTATAACATGGCCTTTTGCGGTCTGGGGGCTTGACATGGTAGGACCGTTTAAACGGGCTCCAAGTGGATTTACTCACCTCTTAGTGTTGGTGGATAAATTCACAAAATGGATTGAGGCTAAACCTGTCACTAGTTGTGATGGAGCAATAGCCAAAAGATTTGTCGAGGATGTTATAATCCGGTATGGTTATCCGCATAGCATTATCACGGACAACGGGAGTAATTTCTCTATGGGAGAATTGGCCGAATTCTGCAATGAACAAAATATCCGGCTTGACATTGCGTCAGTCGCACATCCACAGGCTAACGGATCAGTCGAAAGAGCAAATGGTTTAATCTTACAAGGCCTAAAACTGAGACTCGAAGCACCACTACGACGTGCTGCAGGGGCTTGGGCAGAGGAACTACCCTCTGTAATATGGAGTTTACGAATAACCTTGAACATGTCAACTAGATACGCACCTTTCTTCTTGGTCTATGGCGCAGAAGCAGTTCTTCCTAGCGATTTGATTCACTCTTCTCCTAGAGTGGCCGCGTATATCGAAGAGGATGCCGAGATTTCTTGACAAAATGATCTCGACTTAGAAGAAGAAGTTCGCGTCGTTGCTGAAATGAGATCAACAGCCTATCAGCAGAAGTTACACAAGTATCATAGCCAGATAGTCCGAAACAGATCTTTCAATAAAGGTGATTTGATTCTCTGGCTTGTGCAACAAAGAAAGCACAAACTTTCCCCGGTATGGGAAGGGCCCTTTTTAGTTAGTCGAGTATTGCATAATGGTTAGTACTACTTAACTGACATGAGGCCAGTCAAAGAAAGACCTGCTACTAAGAAGAGAAAGAGAGCTAGAGGCAGTACAAATCTGGGTGAGTTAGACAGACCGTGGAATATTGCTCAGCTATGTCCCTTTTATTCCTAGTTTATCCTTCTTTGTAATCATATATGTGTACATGTTCTGAGAGAAATAAAATTTTTGGTTGCCTCAAGTTTTTTCTGAGAAGTTTTTGCCATCTTATTTCCGAATGATCATGTCACAGTCGAAAATCCCAGAATACTTGAAAGTACTTTATGCTCATGTTTGTTCTGGTTTAGATTTCTGATTCTAAAAATGCTACATTCGGGTATAACTCTAAATTTCATAGTCTATACTTTCGGTATTTGTCTGATTGCCGGATGCGGGCATTTTCCGAGTAGTGAATTGTTGGTATTGGAAGCCGGCTTTGTTTCCGAGTTTAAATAGGTTTAGCAATTGAGCTCCGTTGCTCGGCAAAGTTTTCGTGAAGAAGGTTTAGCCGGCGCACGAAAGGGACGAGAAGGAAAGCCAGATAAACGATAAGTATAGGCAAAAAAGTACAAGTGCTTATATAAACATTTCAGGCACAAAAACATTTAAGCCAAAAAGTGCTGAATCGATTAAAGCTTAGCACCAGCAAAATTATAGTACTGCATATTTACATATCCATAATGTTTTTCAGAATAACACATTTGTTTTCTGATGATCTATGATGCAGGAGAAGAGGTAGGCGCTGCTGGCTCGCTGGATGCATTGGCCTCGGTTTGATAACGTTCCGAAATGTTCAGATCCGATACGGTCTGTTCATCGTCGGAAACTTTAGCTCCTTCTTCCGGAGGCGGAGGCGGTGTGTTCACGTGGGTGAAGAAGGGAGTGTCATAGCTGGTTAAGTCAGCTACATGACACCCATATCCAGCGCAGGAGTCCATGATGGCCTTGATATCTTGCTCCTGGCCGTCTTCATCCACCTTGCAGTACCCTCTGGTCACTTGCCATATCTCCATGTTTCCATGGTGGCTCATGACCATGGTGAGAGCGTTCTGCACTGCGGATCGCGTGTAGGACATGTTCCAGACCCGGACGAGCTGCGACATCTCCTTCGTGTGGTCCCCCACCGAAAAGTCGGACATGCTATGCATGTCCGGAACCTTGAGAGCTTCGCCAATATCCTCAATGGATTGGCAGAAGTCATGAAGCAGATCACCGACTTGTGTAAGCCGGTGGGTGCGAGGCTCGGCTGAGGTGGAGTCCGTCAAGTTCAGAGGACCTATACACATAACACAAAAATGGTTAAGAAAATCCGACATCGAAAAATTCGAAGAATATAGACAAGTCAGAAAGATGGAAACATACCGAAGATGACATCGTCAACTTTGGTCTTCTCTCCTCGAAGACTCCGGAGTTCAGCCCGGAGCGCCTCGGAAAGATCCTTCTCCCTACAAAGCTCATTGTTGAGATCTGAGATTTTCTGATCTTGAGAGGCAATCTTACGATCACGTTCATCAGTGGCCATGGAGGTGGATTCGAGAATTTGAGCGATGCTCCTCTCATTATCTGCTTTGAGCTTATCCAGCTCTTGGCAAAGTTCTTTATTCTCCACCACCAGGGTTTTGAGGTTCTCGGCCTCTTCAATCATAGCACAGGACTGTTTTACCAGTCCTGTAAGAAAAAAGAACAACAGTTCAGTAAAAAATATTCGACTAAGAAAATCAAGACAAAGTTTTGAGTCTCAGAATGTTTACCTTCGGCCTCATCCTTTGAAACCTTCAGCTCAGCATTTTCAAGATGGAGAGCTCTGATCTCTCTCCGCTTGTTGCAGATATTCTTCAACAAATCCTGGTTATATGAATTAACTTTCTATAAGTCAGAATACCCACAGTCAGAAGTCTATTAAAGACTCGGGCTAATATTGTTACTAATATCAGCATGAGCCTTGGGGCTACACTAGTTCATTCTTTGGCATCCTAAGGAAGCATAAACCCGGATTGTATATCCTACTTCATGCTTGGGGGCTAGAGGATATGATATAAAGTACAATAAAGAAAAACTTGAGTTGGAATTCCGACTTACATGATGTTCATGTGTGAGCTTGCTCAGACACATGTTCACCTTGGTGGTAACCTTCTCGGCGAGGGTGAGTGGAATAATCGGAGGTGGTGGAAGCACACCAGCTCTAAGTCCCTCGTCACGAAGACGGACTTGTTCAAGAAGGTCGGAGTACTTGATGTCTTCTGCTTCTTGTGCTTCTTCTTCGGCAGAGAGATTTCGGCCCTCTAGGCATTGCCGGGCCAGAAGCTAGATTTCTTCCGCAGATTTCCGAGCCAAGCCAAATTTGGCAAGTCCCGGATTGTTCAGGAGGTTTTTGGCGAAAGTCTCTGCCGAGGGATCATTACCTAGAGAGGGTTCACCCATATCTAAGCCCGAGCCACCCATGGTGGCGTTAGTTTGCGACTCAAGGGTCGCTGGCCCCGTTGAAGGAGCCAGATCTTCTGCGACAACCGGTGATGGAATGATCATCGACGTTGTAGAAGGTTGGGGCCAGGAGTCGGAGGAGCCGCAACAGGAGAAGCCATAGTCAGATTCGTCTAACGCAAAGGCTTCGAAGAAGTTCCCTTCCCCTTGCCCTTGGCGAGCTATTTAGCTCTGAGAATGTGATAAAGTAGAAAACATTACATCTCTAAATAAATTACGAGTAAGGTACAAAGTCAGAACTTGTGATGAAAGTTACCTCTTCACAACTGGCACCTCCTTTGTGACGACGGCCACTGTCGAAGCTTTGTGCTTCCTAGGCACAATGTCCGGCAGCGGGACCAGTTCCTCCTCCTGAGAAAACTCCGGAGGATATCCCTCGAGGGGAGTCAGCTCCGACTCGAGGAGGTCGTCAAGCTGAAAAGAAGAAAATATTTCAGTATTGCGAAATAACTTAAAAGATGAAACACATAAAAGAGTTTATTGTTAAAGCTTATCAGAACTACAAGGTCTTCCGTTGTATGCATGTCTAGAGACACGTCCGGGATCTTTCTCTCATCCGCTTCTTAATCAGCCATTTAATCTGGCTTACGTATTCATGTGGCTTCACGGCATTGGGGCAGATGCGGAGGGAGTCTTGTTTTGACGCCATGATGGAATGCATCAGCCGGTCGCTGTGGTACTGGAGAGGCTAGATCCGGCGTGACACCTAGCACTGGATTAAGTCGGACCCTTTCAGGCCCTTGTGTTTCATCAGGTATTCGATCCGCCTCTTGGCAAGGATCAGATCGTCACTGAGAGCCAGAGGGGCCTCGTCCCAAGACGGTTGGGCCATGGCAGCTCCGTCGATGAAAGCCGGCAAAGTAGTATCTTTGCCGGGAGTAGGAATATCCTTATGGTAAAATAAAGTGGTCGGCCATTGTTTGACCGACTCACTAGCTAGAATACAAGGATAAGCACGCTCACGTCTAACTAAAAGGCTAATATTGCCGGTAATGTAAGGATTACCGGTGGAAATGGAGTTTCTCCGGACATGAAAATAGTACCGGAACAAAGTAAGACTCGGCCTAATGCCTCGCACAAAGCTGCCTAATCCCTCGCACAAAGCTGCGTAAGAACTGATCTCTAAGATGGAGTTCGGGGGGAGATGATGAAGTTGAATGCTATAATGATCAATCACCTCGGAAAATAATTCCGAGGGAGGGAAAGACAAACCTCTGTCGAGGTGGGTGCCGAAGTGTACCCGCTCGTTGGCGTGCGGGTTGGGGATGGTCTCACCGGAACCGCTCCGCCAGTCGTCGGCGCGGAGGAGACCTTCACTCTCCACGCCGCGGAGTTTCTCGTCATCGAGGAGGCATGGAATCCAAATCCCCTGGTTGCTCTCCTTCTCTATCGCTGCCGTTGCCACCGCCGGTGCCGCTTCCAAGCCGGATGATGAAGAGGAAGCCATTTCTCCGGTGCACCGATGACCTTAGAGGGACGGCGCTGGGAATCTGGGAGGCAGGAGAACTCTGTGCGCGAGGGAGAAGTGGAGATGAGGGAACGGTAAGGGAACAAGTGAAGATGAGGAAAAGAAATCCTTACCCCTTATAACCATCTAATCGCGCCAAGATTCTTGCAAACAACACTGTGTAACCGCCACACGTCGTGCAAGGAACTGGGAAGGACCCACACGATGGTTACGTTGCCTCGATCTCCGTGTACGCATTGAAACGATGCCTCGGTTCCACGAACGACGGACCCACCAATGGTCGTGCTGACAGGATGTTTGTCAGATGACGTGACTTGACCATGACCAGTGTCAGGTGACGTCAGAGACCAAGTTCCGGCTTAGTTTGAAAATCAAGCTGGAAAATCTGAGTAACATGTTGATAGGTCCGACTTATTTTTAAGACTCGGATCATATTTTTTATTGTGAAGTTTCGGGAACCCTACAAGATTCTGCAAGCCGATGATCATGCTAGACGACGATGAATCCGACTTTGGATCTTGGAGACTTCCGAGGGCTGCTGTTGGGGATATACTTTCCAGGTATCCTCACAATTCCTCACTGACCAGGGTGGCCCACTTTGGGTTAGAGCTTTGCTTCACGGGTGGCCTAGTCAGGGAGAAAAGACGGAGTCCAGTACGGCTAGGGAAAGGCCCAGAAGACTTACCGACATAGGCCCATAGTGTTACTTGTAGTTCAAGATGTACTCTGTAACTGACTCTTAGTCGTAGCCGGATAGGTCTCTCCCATAAACCCTAGGCCGGATATCTATATAAGATATCCTAGGGAGAGCCTTTAGGGCACCCTCAATAGTCTACAATCTCAACTCGCACAGGCGAACCCTTGTAACCCATATTCCGGCTCTATCATATTACTGGATTGCTAGCAGGAGTAGGATCCGTCCAAAGCCGGCAGATTCGAACCTGGGTAAACTTGTGTGCTCACCGTCCTGGAACACGGTAGGTCTCACACCCCTCTCTTTCGCACGCCTCGAGGACCCCCTCATGGCGTACTTGTCATCAATTCGACGACAGCCGTGGGTGGTGGCCCTCCAGGTGGTGGAGGAGGAGCTCCATGTGCTATAGCGCATGGGGCGACTATGTAGCCTCTATTGAAGGTGTCGCGATTCATCCACGCCAAACCCTCGTGGAGCTTGTGGAACTCGCGATAGTCCTTGAGAAGGTGGCTGGATTTCTTCTTGTCATCGTCCTTGTCGATGTAGAAGTGCACGTTGCATGGCCCAGACAGTTTGTGCTTGATTGTTGTTGCAGGTGCCTCTTCGCGAGTGCGGCGCTGCCCTACTTGCGTGGTTTTCCCGTAGTTGCGGTGTCCATCGCTACGATAACCACTGCTGCGGTTGTCATCGCGCCTGTCGGCGTAGCCGGCTGTGACCATGTTGACGTCATCGTGGTCATCGTAGATGCGCATTTGACGTTTGCTTCGGCGATCGCGTCTGCGCTCGAGCTCTGCCTCGTCATCGGAGTGGACACGATTTTTCACCGAGTCTTCTCCATCTGCCCACCGATTCATGATTTCCATTAGGTGGTCAATGGTTTTGGGCTTCGAGCGACCCAGCTCCTCTCTAAGCTCTTTGCGGTGAACGCCGCCGTTGAATGCGTCAATTGCTCGGTCCTCCGAGATATTTTCTATGGAGTTCTTGATGATGGACCACCTCTGGATGTACGAGCGTAATGACTCGCCCAATCTTTGCTGGCAGCATCTCAGCTCTTTGATTGATGCGGGCCTTTTGTAGGTGCCCTTGAAGTTGCGTACAAAGCTATAGAGCAGCTCATCCCAGCTGTGAATGGATCCGCGCGGGAGGTTATTGATCCAAGCTCGGGCGGCGCCCTGCAGTTGTAGCTGTAGACATTGCATGCAGTGCTTCGGCTCCCACCATGGAGCCTGACGGAGGAGATGTGGTCTTCTAACCAGATTTTCGGGTCCTACAGACCGTCAAACTTTGGGTTCTCTGATGGGAGCTTGAATCCCTTGGGCATTCGCTTTTGTTTGATGGCCCTGCTGAAGCATCTGGCGCCAAAGAGCTCCATGTCTTCGTCCTCTGAGTTAGTCGATCGGGCACTTCGTGCCATTGACTTGTCGATCTTGCGCTGCGTGATGTCATCACATTCGTCGTAGTCGTGGTCGTGTCGCCGTGAGCGGCGATGTCGAGACAGATCGTGACTATCGTCGCTGGACGAGGGTGAGGAATAGTGTTTTGCCAGAGCCTTGTTTTTCTTCGGCTCCAGCGTCGGCTCTTTGTTGAGAGCGGCCTCAGTTAGCCCCAAGCCTACGATCGTAGATCGGTGCATGGCAGCTCGGGGATCTCCAGCTGGCGGCTGGTTGTTGAGTAGGTACATGGTGGCCGCTGTCATCGCTGCTTGCGGCATCTTCGGGACCACGTTGCCCTGAGTGTCGACGGTCATAGAGCTGAAGTCGAGGACTTTCGCAGCTTCTATGCGCGCCTTCTCGGTGAGGTGGGCCATTCGAGATCGTCTCTTGTTGGCCACGTATTCGTTCCCTTTGGAGGAGAATCCTCCGTGGGAGGAGAGCCCGGACCTTCGAAGGCTCGACTCGTCTGTCGCCTTTTTACGCGCTTCGAGTTGTGTGATTGTTTGTAGCTGGCGTCTATACTATTCCTTCAGCAACCAATGATAGCCCATCAGCAGTTCTTACGGTGTGCCTGGGGGCAGAGGATTGCGTCACAGGGCATCTCGGCAGCGAGCCCACTCGAGATCGTTGAGCTTGATCACGACACGTTCGCCGGTGTGCTCGTTCACCATGGTTGGGGGTTCGAATGCCCCTCCATTGTTGACGGGCGCGCCGTTTCCACCATTGGTGGGGCCGCCGTTAGGAGGTCCGCCATTAGGGATGCCACCGGTAGGCGGGTCGGTGCCAGATCCATTGCCACCGTTTTCGCGATTAGCGGTGGAGTCGCCAGTGTTAATTACGGCGCACATGAAGTGGCTGGGGAAGCTGTTGCTCCCGCAGCTCTCGGATCCAGAGCCGTAGACTCCATCTTCCATTGCTAAGCCACCCAGATCATATTCGCGACTGTTGTCACTGTCCGTGCTTTCAGCTGTTGCTGAGGTGTTGAGCTCACTAAGGGTGTCGATTGGTGGCGGGAACCACAATGCTGGAGCAATTGCGGATGTCGTCGGCTGGTCAGGCATGCGAAGCGTGCCCATCTAACCAACTTGGAAGCAGAAGCTCCCTATTGCTAGGCTGATTCCGTCGCCCATGGACTCGAAAGCCGGCGAGTGGCCGACGTGTGGACGGTGAAGTTTTGAATGCGCCAAAGAGCTGGCAAATCTCCGCTATTGCGGAGTTGTAGATCGCAGTTGATGAGGCCGAAGAAGCCGCAACATCAGCACTCCCAATTCCCACAGACGGCGCCAATTGACGAGGGTTTAACTCATTAATGCCCATTGTTATGGACTTGGGTTCTGGAGAAGGAGGGAGCTCTAGAAGCATCAATCGGCTAGCAAACAAGCACACAGGGACGCAAGGTTTACCCAGGTTCAGGCCTCGTAGAGGTCCCTACTCCTGCGTGTCTGCTCTTGGAATTAACGAAGGAATGGAAGGTTACAATGGTGCGCAGATGCAATCTGGCGAGGGTTGTGAAAACTAGGGTTGCGGGGTGTCCTCCTCGCCGCCCCCTCCTGGCCTTTCTATAGATAGGCCAGGTCTCAGGTAGCAGGTCGAGTCGGTTTACAGATTAGGATATGCCCTTCGGCCAAAGCATCCGAGCGCGTCAAAGCCTGGGCATCGAAGCCCACGCGGCTCTCGCCGGCGCCACTCCGACGCCATCGCACACCTAATCATGGGCTCTCTTTCACTGAATTCATCTGGTGGTGGATGGAAAATCACCTACTCCGGGAGCTCCACCGATGGTAAGTTCCTTGTTGGATCTCTGATTCTCTCAGATAATCGATGGCTGGTCATTCTCAATGCCAACGGTTCACCACTTGAGGGTAGAAGCTTGGAAAATGGGGAGGTACTCATGATTGGTTCTGTGGTGAGGTTCCCCTTTCATCTTGCAAGAATCAATGATATTTCGACACCATCTGTTGGTTTTCTTGGGACTCCTCATGTTCTTGATAATAAGAGTGAAGATTTGAAACTTATGTGGCACGTTACTAGCTCTTCCTTGCCTTCTGATGATTTGGATAAAGCTCCTGGTTTTTTGGTCCTCTATTCTCTTTCTAAGCGGATTGTATTGCTAAATCATGACAAGGTGGTAGTTGATGCTAGATTCCTTCTTCAAAATGAGAAAATCTCTTCTGGTGTGACTTTGGACCTTATCATCAAAAGGGTGGTGGTGGGTGCTCAAATTGTTGATGTTCCTCTTGCATCAGCAGCCAAGCACAACAATTGCACTTCTTTGGATTTCTCTAAAGGGATGATTTTTGAGACAAATATGTTCAAGAAATTTGGTCATCACATCAATTTCTCTAGAGGATTTCGCACAAGGCATTTCTTCCTTGTTGGATCATTTGGTCGTGCAAATTTTAAGATTGATGTTCATACTATTGGCATTGTTCTTCAAGCATGTTTTGGGGGACAGGCATCAAAATTTCAAGTCAAGATCCTCCAAGATAGAACCTTTAGGTTCTCTGTTGCATCGAGAGCTATGGGTTTTGAAATTTATAATTCTGGTTCTTTCTCAGATGAATCTTTTATCTTGAAGATCAACCTTTGGGGTGATGGAGGTCCAAATTGGAAATTTGAAGAGAAAGAATATTACAAAGATTTGGACAAAGATTGGACTTTTGTTTCATACAAAAAGAAAAATAAGGCTTCTGGTTTTGATCGTATTGGTTCACCGAAGTCATCGGTCCCATGCAATAACGGTCAAATAAAATGTGACATTAAACGAGTTGTACTGGGCACATCATTTGCGGAAATTGTGATTAAGGGTCAAGTTAATGAGGGTGCAAAATCACCTACAGTCAACAAATCAGCCACAATTAATTTGCCTGGTCTTTTGCCATTTTTGAAATTTCCTACTTTCCCTACTTGTCCATGGCCTGACAAATCTTACCTGAGTTGGTTCAAGGCCCACGTCACGCTACAAGTTCGCGGCCCACGGTGTACGATTTTCTTAAAGATTTTGCTCTTGCCCAAAAAAAGTATTTGCCCGAACGCCCTGCCTCCTCAACTCCCATGCCTGCGAAAACCCCAACCTCCTTGCTCTGCTCGTCGCCGGCGACAACCGCCGAAGCAATGGAAAACATTCCACTCGACCCACAGCCTTTCCTACCCCATGGCTTCGAGATTATGCAGGTGGCTAGCCGGAATCAGGTCAAGAGGGTGGTGGTTCCTCGTCGTCCAAGGGCACATGAACAGTATGCCATTGCGCACATCAACCCCCTTCCCTGGTCCAGTTCCTTTTGATAATATCCGAGATGTGTTGCAAGATTTCTTTTTCAACGAAGCTCGTGTTGATTTTCTTGATATTCAAGATTGCCCATTTGGCTCTGCATATGTTCAATTTGCAAATGTCCAATTGCTGCGGGACCTATCCCCTTCCAGGATGTTGCAATCTATTTTGTTAGGCACAATGAGGGAATTAACTAGCGTAGGAATCAATTTAACAACGAATGTTGGGTTATGCTCCTGGGTCCTCCACTTGATCACTGGCATACTGAGGACCTGAATGCAGACTTCTCTGATATTGGTAAAGTGCTGCTCTGGGAAAGGGACCCTGAGCACAAAGGAAGAATCATTGCTAAACTCAGAGTCACTAACCTTTTGGATGTTCCTAAAAGTGTCAGATTCACCATTGGAGACCTTGTGGATACAGAATCATGGACTTTCTCTGTTGAAATTTTAAACAGTAGTCTCCTGGGAGGGGGCCCACCTGATGAGGACCCACTACCTGATGATGGTGCTGTCCCTTCACCCCTGCCAGTGGTGGGACCCATTTTTGGCCCCCCTCCACCACCATCTCCTCCACAACCTGAAGGGGACATTGGTGGATGGGACCAATGGGTTGAGCCTGCACCTCAGCAAAATAATGTTGGCTGGGGGAACTGGAATGCTGTCCAAGGACCTGTGTTTGCTGAAGGTGTTGACATGCCTATTGATAACCTGAATTTGCCACCTCAGGAGGCTGACAGTGTTGTTACTAGTTCAGTTCCTGTGGCCAATATTTCATCTGATAGTGATAAGGCATCTGTCCATGGTGCTGAGGATATTGAAGTGGAACAATTAATTGCTAATGCTAACCAGGATGTGGGCATGGGAGATGGACTGCTTAATATTCTACAAAATTACCAAGATGATGAGGGGGACAACCACCATGCTAATGAGGGTAATGTGCATGATGACTGGATGATGGAGGACACAAACCTTCTTTCCCCCAATGAGGCACATCTGCAAGTTGGAATGGCCATCACTCCATTTGTCAATTCCTCTAAACTGCTATCTGCTAGACAATCATTCTCAAAGCAAGGCCTGGAACTATGGGACAGATTCTTTGCTCCTCACATTAATCCCTCACCTGGCAAAGGCAAACTACAATGTGACATCCCTGTAAGTTGGTTTAACTTTATCACCCTCATGCTCATCACTCCTAAAAAATTCAGTTGGGCTAGACACTTTCTTACCTCTCCCCTTTGGGATATTATTAAGGAGCCAATTGCAGAAGAAACTACTTTCACTTTCATTATCCCTGATGAATGTGTTGGACAGATCCCTCCTCACTACCTGAATGAATCCCCACCAAATATGATGGTGCCAAATGCTCCTGCAAAGAGGAGGAGGGTAAAGAACCAATGGTGTACTCTGAGGTGAGAAGGAGCCCCAGAATTGTGGAACTTAATGGGGGGTTTAAAAGCCATGTGAATTGTTTTGATCATAATTGTCTCTCTTGCAATGCTGCAACACCTTGTCTCAGTAATAAAGTTGTTAAGAACCTTCCTGATTCATTTTTCAATTTTAAGGAGGGAGAGCTTGAGAAAAGGTTGCTGAAGAAGAGCAAGATCAGTGATTTGATCATCAAGCCTCCTGGAAAACCTGGACCAAAGAAGACTGGTTCTGAATCAAACCTTCCAAGCAAGAAGAAGGGTGGTACTGCTGATTCTTGTGGACAGCAAGCTAAGAAGAAAGCACCTAAATAATGTTGTTAATGTCTACAAAATTCTGTCCTTTTGTGTCTGGATTATTTACCTTTGGTGTCTATTATGAGCTGTTACAGACCTAAATGCTGTTATGCATGTTTATGAATTCTGTTCCCTATGATATGTTCAATCTTGTTTGTGTGACTACAAACCTTGTGTCACCACAATACTCACCCAGCCTGTTTATCACTGAGTAACAACAGAAATTGGAAGATTTTGAACTGGAACCTCAGAGGAATTAACTCTGAAAAAATGGTTGGCATTAAAAAGCAAAATCATGGAATCTGAATGTGATATCATTTGTCTCCAAGAAACCAAGAGAGAAAATTTTAATATCAATTATTTAATGAAATTCTGTCCAAATAAGTTTGACTGCTTTGACTTTTTACCCTCAATTGGTGCTTCTGGAGGAATCATCATCATTTGGTGCAGTTCATTATTTAATGGCATCAGAGCCTTCCAAAATGAATTCTCCACTTCTGTCACTTTCACTTATTATCCAATGACTCCTGGAGTCTTACAAATATCTATGGTCCATGTCAAGCTGATAGTAAAATTGATTTTTTGGACTGGTTTTCCAACATCACTATGCCTAATAGTGTAGACTGGATTGTCTTAGGGGATTTTAATCTTATCAGAAGTCTTACTGATAGAAATAAAAGTGGGGGAGATGTTAATGAAACTATGCTTTTCAATGATGCTATCAGTAACCTGGGACTTATTGAGCTGCCACTGGAAGGAAGGAAATTCACCTAGAGCAACATGCAAAAAGATCCACTTCTGGAAAGACTTGATTGGTTCTTTACTTCTAGCTCATGGACAACCAAATAGCCTTACACTTTGGTTACACCCTTATCCAAGCCCACTTCTGATCACCTTCCTTGTGTCATCTCTATTGGAACTAACATTCCCAAGGCACAAATATTTAGGTTTGAGAATTACTGGCTTCACCATTCTGATTTTAAGATGATTGTGCAAAATTCCTGGAATATACTAGTGAATTATCAGGACTTGGCAAAAAGAATATGTGCCAAGTTGAAAAATGTGAGGAGAGACATCAAGATTTGGGCCAAACAGTTACCATGCTTAAGGGACCAAATTGCTAAGGTGAATGACACCATTGAATTTCTTGATCTACTTGAAGAATTTAGAACATTAACCATCAATGAATGGCACCTCAGAGATATCCTGAAATCACATATTATCTCTCTTCTCCAGAACCAAAACACCTATTGGAAACAAAGAGGAAAAATTAAATGGGTGAAACTTGGGGATGAAAACACAAAGTTTTTTCACTCCAAAGCTACCATCAGTTATAGACACAATTATATCTCAATGATAAAGAATGCAAATGGACAGGAATTTACCAATCACCAGGACAAGGCTGATATTCTTTGGAATGACTTCAAGGCAAGAATGGGTACTTCAGTCAAAACTGAGATGCATTGCAACCTAGCAGATTTTTATGGAAATGGAATGACTGATGAGATGAAGAATTCACTTGAAAAACCATTTCTTGACAAAGAAATTGAGAGATTATTTCTGAACTACCAAATGACAAGTCACCTGGGCTGATTGTTTTAATAATGAATTTATCAAAAGTTGCTGGTCTATGATTAGAAATTAATCAAATTAATGATTCATGATTTCTTCAATGAGAAAGTTTCCCTTGAGAGCATCAACTCTTCATACATTACTCTCATTCCTAAAGTCACATGCCCTTCTACCTTTGCTGATTTCAGGCCAATTTCCTTATTGAACTGTGTATTCAAAATAATTACCAAACTTCTTGCAAATAGACTGCAATCTGTTATTCTGGAATTGGTGCATAAAGATCAGTATGGTTTCCTCAATAATAGGTCTATTCAAGATTGCATTGGATGGGCATTCGAATACTTATTCCAATGCCACAAGTCAAAGGAGGAAATTCTAATTCTAAAACTTGATTTTGAGAAGGCATTTGATAAAATTGACCACTCTCTCATCATAAATATCCTTAAAGCTAGAGGATTTGGGAGGAAACGGATCAAATGGATAGAAATGATCTTTGAATCTGGAACTTCTGAAATCCTTCTAAATGGTGTGCCTGGTAAAAAGTTCTATTGCAGAAGAGGTGTGAGACAAGGAGACCCCCTTTCTCCATTACTTTTTGTTCTAGCTGCTGATCTTCTTCAATCTGTCCTGAATAAGGCCATGCATATGAACCTTCTAACACCACCTATTGAAGGACCACCCAACAGTGATTTCCCTGTTATTCAATATGCTGATGATACATTGGTGGTACTTAAGGCAGATGCTGCTCAATTATTGTGCTTAAAAGCACTTCTTCAAACATTTGCAAGTTCCACTGGGCTCAAAGTCAACTATTTGAAATCTAGCATGATGCCAATAAACATATGTAATGATAGACTAATGCATTTTGCTATGACAATCAACTGTCAAACTGGCTGCCTCCCTTTCACCTACCTTGGTTTACCACTAAGCATTACAAAACCTTCTATGGAGCACTTTCTACCCATTGTTCAAAGAGTGGAAAGAATATTATGTGGTATTGCTGATTACTTGAATTATGGAGGAAAATTGCAACTGGTAAAATCTGTTATGTCCTCACTTCCTCTATATTTCATGAGCTGTTTGGAGGTACCAATTGCCATCAAGGATCAAATTATAAAATATATGAGATATTGTCTATGGAGAAAGAAGACTAAATATGTTCAAGCAAAAGGACAAGCTCTTGTGTCATGGGATAAAATCTGCCGTCCTAAGGATCAGGGGGGTCTAGGGGTGCTAAACCTACAGATCCAAAATACTGCCCTCCTTCTAAAAAACTTAGACAAATTCTACAATCACCATGACATCCCTTGGGTTCATCTCATATGGGAAACTTACTACAAAAATGGAAAACTACCTGGAAGAAGTATGGAAGGATCATTCTGGTGGAAATCTCATATCAAATTAATTGACAACTTTAAAGGCATGGCTAAGTGCAATCTGAATTCAGGAAAGTCTGCATATTTCTGGGCAAACCTTTGGCAAGATGAGTGCTTGATGAATAAATTCCCTCACCTTCTGTCCTATGCTAAATTTTCAAATATCAGTGTACATGACTTCTTACATGCTGATTACTTAGAGGATAACTTTCATCTACCACTGTCTCAACAAGCATACTCTGAATTCTTAGTCATGGAAGAAAGATGCCAGGAATTCAGGCATACCACTCAGGGGGATACCCATGATAATTGGAACTATATTTGGGGGTCAGATAAGTTTGAAGTAAATAAGGCCTACACAGCCATGATTGGATATTCACCATCACCACCACACTTTTCTTTGGTTTGGGCAACCTCCTGCCAAAATAAACGTAAGTTCTTCTTCTGGCTTCTGCTTCTAGACAGATTGAATACAAGGAATCTTCTGAAAAGAAAACAGTTCATCCTGCCAGACTTCAATTGTGTAACTTCAAACTGCTACTTGGAAGAATCAGTTAATCATCTATTCTTGGAATGTCCATTTGCAAAAAAACGCTGGGACCATATTTACAGAAACATAGCTGCAAATCTGACAGAATTGGAAGCTATTTCAGACATCAAAGAAAAGTTACACCTACCATTTGCAATGGAGATCATTATCATGTCTACCTGGGGTATCTGGATATGCAGAAATGAGAAGATTTTTAATGACAAAAGGCCCACAACTGAAAGATGGAAAGCAATATTCTATTAAGAAATGAGATGGCTACAATTCAGAATCAAAGGAAAATACAAAGAAAAATTCAAAGCCTGGCTTAACCAGCAATTCGACCAGGGATAGGGTAGAATGATGTTACTCTACTGTTTTAATCTACCTTAGATCATTTTTCCAATGTAACATACTCATACTCATATATTATAATAAAAATTGCAGTGGGGATTTTCCCTACTGTTTCACCTCAAAAAAAGGTTATGCCCTTCAAACTTTCTATCTTTAGACTTCTTCTTGTCTCGCAAGTTATTGAGAGTCCGTAGGCCACTCGAAATCTTCATTGGGCCATGGCAATGCTATGGGATTCCATAGTATCTGGACCATATATACCAATCTCGAGTACCGGCAGGGTATACCCATGTCAGTAAGTCTTCTGGGCCTTCTCGTAGCCAGACTGGACTGCGTCTCTTCTCCCTGACCATGCCGCCCGTGAAGCAAAGCTCTAACCCGAAGTGGGCCACCCTGGTCAGTGAGGCACAATGAGGATACCCAGAAAGTATATCCCCAATAGCAGCCCCCGGAAGCCTCCAAGATCTAGAGTCAGATTTCATCATCGTCTAGCTTGAACCATCTTCGGCTTGTCAAATATTGAAGGGTTCCCGATACTTCAAAAGAAAGTATAGGATCCGAGTCTCAAAGAGAGTCGGACCTATGAGTACATTATTCAAGTTTCCAGCTTGAATTTCAAACTTAAGCCGGAACTTGGTATCTGACATAACCTGACATCAGTCAAGGTCAAGTCACGCCACTGCCAGACTTTCCTGATAACACGAGTGTTGGTGGGTCTGCCTTGCGCGGAACTGAGGCGTCGTTTTAATGCGTGCACGGAGATTGAGGCGGCGTAATCTTCGTGAGGTGGTTACCCATCTCCGTCCATGATGCGTGGTATGGTTACTACTTATCTTTGCACAATCATAGTGGAGGTGAGGGATATAAGGGGTTTAGATCTCTTCCTTCTTCCTTACAAACGCTAGTGCCTCCTCCTTCCTCTCGATGCTTCCTGCGAAAAAGCTCCTCTGCCTCCCTCAAATCTCACAACGCTGCCCATCCTAGGTCACCACTGCCCGCAGAATGGTTGACGCTTCATCTTCTGGCATGGTAGCAACGGCGGCGACGGCCTCTGCAGCAACGAAGAAGGAGAACTTCGATAGGGTCTGGATCCCCTGCACCCTTGACGATGCCATGCTCCGTGTCGTCGAGAAGGAAGGCCTCCTCCGTGCTGGCGACTAGCAGAGCGGTTTTGGACAAACCATCCCCACCCCCAACATTGACGAGCGAGTGCACTTCGGCACCCACCTTGATAGAGGTTTGAGTTTTCCTCCCTCCGATTTCTTCTCTGAGGTTATAGATCACTATGGAGTGCAACTCCACAATCTTCCCCTAAACTCACTTTTAGAAATGAGTGCATATGCATATTTGTGTGAGGAGCATCTCGGCATTCATCCGAGTGTTCTTCTTTTCCGGTACTATTTCCATACCCAGAGAAATTCCATCACTTCTGGTAATCCTTACATTACCGGGACTCTTAGCTTTTCTGTTAGGAGAGAACAAGTCTATCCTAGGATTAAGGCTAGTGAGTCTGTGAAGAAATGGTCATCCATGTTATTTTATCATAAGGACAGACCAGCTCCCGACAAAGAAACTACTTTGCCGGCTTTCGTCAACGGTGCTGCCACGCCCCAAGAGTCCTGGGATTCGGATGCTTTGGCTCTCACTGACGATCTGCTTCTTGTTAAGAGGCGGATCAAATATTTGATGAAGCACAAGGGTCTGAAGGATCCGACTTGATTCATTGCTGGCTGGCGTGCCGGATCCAGCCTCTCCAACATCATGGTGACTGGCTTATGCACTCAGTCACCAAGAGCATGACGGATTCTCTCTGGATCTACTCCAAATATTACTCGGACAAGTACTACGAGTCCCAGATCAAATGGTTGATGAAGGAGCAAATCGAGAGGAAGATTCCAGAGCTTTCCTTGGATATGCATACGGCTGATGATCCCGTGACACCAGTAAGTTTTCCGGCAATTACTCGATTATGTGTTCATGATGGCTACAAGTGCACATGTCGTTTGTAGCTAGTTTCAAAATAATATCGATCCCACAGGGAGTAGTAGGCGAAAGAATAAAATGCTTTTAACTATAACTAAACGAAGTACTTAAGAAATAACTTTAAAATGCAAGAAAAGTAGAGTTGTTTTTGGGTTTTTGGTTGAACAAGGTAATTTAAAGTAAAGCAAAACTTAATGCAGAAAATAAGAATCACGTGTGTAATAGAACTTTGGAACTGCAATAGGGAAAAAAGCCTTCTCAGGGAGTGGTGGATACACCGCTAGCAATTTAGACTAAGCGATCAAGATTATTATAAAAAATATTCCCATAATATGTATGTATGTGGGAGGAGCTCCATATATAGACAAATAGGCAGCAACCACTGCTCACATCATCCTTCATAACCACAGCTGACGAATAAACGACATCAATCGTATTATCCCGCTATTAAGGAATTTCTCGCACGGCATGGACATGGCTTAATGAGTTCTCCTTGATTCCCCAAGTTAGCACGAAAGGAATGACAACAAATTTATAGTCATAGTAAGTGTTATCATCCCTCCGTCTACCAACAAGTAATCCCCTTCGTCGAGTCCCCATAGGAGGCAAATGTTAAGGAGGTGCACAACTCCCAACATCAAGATGAAGACAATTAACACATACACATAATGATGTATGGCATAATTATCTCTATCTCATCTCAATCATATGCTAGGGTTTCTCCATCTCCCCAAGAACTAGAGATCTACTCAGACATGGAGGCAATCAACATCATAGCAATGGTAATGGAAACAATCATAGATGAATAGTACTTGTATAAATCCACAACGAGTACGGGAATTACAACAAGATCTAGGAAAGATGTAGATGGGATGGATGGAGATGGTGGTGATGTAGCGGTGGATGATGAAGATCATTGCCTTAGCCTCCCGGATCTGCGCAGGTCGAAGATGGATCCCCGGTGGACAAGTTCCCCCTCCAGATGCCTTTCAGAGGTGAGGTTTCAGCGATTTCTTGGTGTTCTATATGTTGTCTCCCCGATCTAGTTGCACGGGGTGAAATTATTTGAGGAGGCAGAGGTGGCGCTAAATATACGGCCAAAAAATTTATTCTGGTCGTATAGTTGGTCGTTGAACGCTCTGTCTCCTTTATTCGCTTCTGGTTTTCTTCTGTTATTATTAATATTTCCCAAATAAGCGATTTACGTTGTTTTGACTCCTTTTCTCCTTAGTACAACTGCTCCAAGAATCTGTCCTGATCTTGGTGAAAACATACATAAAATGTGCGCGCGAGCACCGTAAAATAACAAGATCCTACATCTACAATGTAAAATAATAATGTAAAACATGATGCAAATATGCACTCATCAACTTCCCCAAGCTTAGACTCTTGCTCGTCCCGAGCAAGTTTAGCTTAATGGATCTGATCCTCCTATTCATGAAGTTGAGTCGATAAAATAAATGAGGTCGTTGTAGCATGTTGATACATTGTAAATGTATCTATAATTTTTGATGTTCCATGCTTGGTTTTATCTACTTTATTGTGTTTTGTCCACACTTTGGAGTACTTTTCATATGATTTCTTGGACTAACCTATTAATAAGAGCCATAGTGCCAGTGGCGTGTTTTCTGCTGTTTTTGGTTCCAGGAAGTCAAAATGAATATTCTCGGAATTGGCGGGACAAAAGCCAAAGTCACTATTTTACCGGGAGACATCTGGAGCCATAATACGAGACGGAGAGGATCCAGGGGGCCACCACACCACCTGGCTGCGCGGGCCAGGCCTGGCCGCGCTAGGGGGTGGTGTGGCCAGCCCAGGCACCCCCTCCGCCTCTCCTTCCGCCTATATATTGGCTTTGATACCAAAACCCTAAGTACCCAATCAAAAATCCACGAAAGAGTCTATAGCCGCCGTCATCTCCATCCCTAGATCGGGAGGGATCTGAAGCTCTTCCCGGCACCCTGTCAGAGAGGGGAATTCACCCTGGAGGCCTTCTTCATCATCATGCAAGCCTCTGGTGTGATGCGTGAGTAGTTCATCTCTGGACTACGGGTCCATGTAGTAGCTAGATGGCTGGTTCTCCTCCTTTGTGCTTTCATGTCTAGATCTTCTGAGCTCCGTTCATGATCAAGATCATCTATTTGTAATTCTGCATATTGTGTTTGCGGGGATCCGATGGATATTGAGATGCTATTTCAGATTGATTATTGATTCTATCATGTCTTTGTTATTTGTGATCTTCCATGCTTTCCGTTGTTAGTAGCTATCATGGCCAAGTAGATGCTAGCAACTCCAAGAGTTAGTATTTATGCTCGGTAGTGGGTTCATGCCTCTAGTAATCTGGGGAAGTGATAGAAATCTCTAAGGTACTAGATGTGCTGTTCCTACTAGGGAGAAAACAACAGTCCTTTGTTCATAGAACAAATGCATTGTTTACATTACACGCAATTCGTAAAGCAATAATCTGTTGCTTGCAACTTAATACTGGCGGGGGTTCGGATGATAACCTGAAGGTGGATTATTAGTCATAGATGCAGTTGGATGGCGGTCTATGTATAATGTTGTAATGCCTAATCAAGTCTCAAAGGAGTCAAGATGAGTAGTATATGCTTGTATGCTTTCTCGATGTTTGTCAATTGCCCCGTTGTAATTTTTTCACCCAGCATGTTATCTATCTTAAGGAGAGCTACCTCTAGTGAACTATGGACCCCGGTCCTTTCTTTTACATACAATCTACAAACTATTTACTGCTTTGTGTTTACTTTCTGCAAACTATTACTTCCTTCCATTCGATATGTTTAATCCTTTGTTTTCAGCAAAACCGGTGAGATTGACAACCTCATCGGAAGTTGGGGACATAGTTCAGTGGTGGTGTTGTGCAGGTCTCCGCGTTGCTACTAGCACCGGTAGTGCACCCTGCCAAGGCTCAGCTAGCAACACCTTTGAGGTGTTTCCTTGCTCCTACTGGATTGATCACATTGGTTTCATAACTGAGGGAAACTTACTGCTATGCTCATCATACCTTCCTCTTGGGGTTCATCAACGAGCTCAACATCAACCACGAGCTAGCAAGTATTTTTCTGGCGCCGTTGCCGGGGAGTCAAGGACATCTTCACAAGGGGAGTCCGTCATAACCAATCTCTTTACTTTGTTATTTTTGTTTTGCTTTGTTTACTTTTGCTTTGTTTTCTTGTTTCTTTATCAAAAACACACAAAAAATTAGTTTTACAAGTTTGCTTTCTTTATTGAAAACACAAAAAAATTAGTCTCTATCTTAAGTTGCCACTATGTCCAGCCTTGCTCCAGTCACTATGTCACCTGAGGAAATGATTTTCACTTTTAAAAAAGGAATTGAGGAGAGCTTCAAGGAAGTTTGGTCTAGAATCTCTGATCTACATGAAAAAACTGAGCCTAAAATGACTCAAAGCTTGTTCCTTAGCAGTTTTTACCTTGGAATTGCTCTTTGCTATAGATATGCTTTAGATGCTGTTGTGGGAGGATATTTCCTCCAATGTAATGAGGATGATGCTATTAATGCTATAAAGAAATTGATCCTTACTTACAACTTGCCTAGCATAACTGATATTTCTTTCGCAAGCATATTTGCTAGATTAAACACTCTTGAGACCCGCACTACTAGCTTAACAGATTGCTATAATACGCTTAGGGAGCATCATAATTATGTTCCAATAAATTCTGAAACATCCAAGTGGTTCCCCACAGTAAAAATTGATATAAATAATGAAACTTTTCAAGCTCGCTGTGATATCATGTCTGAATTTTGTCTGATGCCAAAAGATATTTATGAATCTTTGAATCTTTGGGGTCTTACTGAAGGAGGAAAAGAAATATCTCTAGCTATTAATGCTACAATATTACCTATTGGAATAGCTGAAGGAGTGTTTACAAAGATCCTTGGGAAAATGATTTCTACTGATTATCTTGTTATTGAATGTGCAGGAAGAGGACAAATTACACTTGGAAGGTCCCTATTAGAACTCCTTGGAGCAATAATAGATGTGGGAAAGGGGAACATGCACCTTTCTTCTCCACCAAACAATCATATTTTCCCCAAGGTTAAGAATAAAAGTAAGAGAGGTAAGGGCAAGCAATTTGGTTTTAATGCTTCTTCATTTGAGAACACTTGATTCTTTTTCTTGCTTTTTATGCCTAACTTAAAGGCGTTAAAGAAAAGTACTTATTGGGAGATAACCCAAAAGTTTTAGATGAGTCTTGGAAGTTATTACTTCAGTAATAACTTCTCCTTATCCTTTTTATTTGCTTTTTGTGCCAAGAGTAACCTCTAATGAGAGAGAAGTAATGATTGGGAAAGTTGTTGTCCCGAAACAAATTTCTGTGCTTCACCGTAAACATTCGTGTAAAATCTCTAAACGTCCTTTTGAGGAGTGAATTTTTGTGCTTCTGCCCCAGGTTGTTATCTAACTTTCGTTAGTTCAACACTTTTTGATTTGAGCAACAGAAGGTCTTAGAAAAAAAATCATCTTTACCTGCTGGTTTGTTTTGACAGATTTCTGCCATTTTCTGCATTTGCTTCTTGTTGGTTCCTTTTTGAGTTCTTTTGGGGAATTGAGCTTTTTGAGGGAAGTTCTACAGTAGCTAGTGTTTTAATGGAAGTTTATTGGTGTTAGAACTGAACCTAAAGACTTATTATCTTGAGTGCACTAATGTTGCTAATAAAGATTGTGTGAAGTTTGGTATGAAGAAAAAAATTCAGGTGTATGGAAGGAATGAGTAATGAGATGAAGGATGGACTAAATCTCAAGATTGGGGATGCCACGTGTGTCACCCTAAGAAATATCCAAGAAGTACAAGCGTCAAAGCTTGGGGATGCCCAAGGCATCCCCCTCTTCATCAATAAAAATCCCAGGTTTCTTCCAAACACTTCATTTTTATTGTTTCATGCATAGTTGTGTTGTTCTTGGAGCGTCTTCCTTTTTGTTTTTGTTTTGGTTTTTCGTTTGCTTTTGCTTGCTTAGTTTGCTGAATAAATTGGTTGGATCCCCTCTTTCATACATTGGTTTTCAAATAGTTTGGTTTGGTTTGGAAAAGAGTAGGAAAGCTCATGCTTAAGTGGTAAAAAGAGCTTGTTTTTGACTGTGGCCTATGCTTTGTCATGCCATACTTGATATTGTTTTGGCTTTATGCTTAGTATTCTTTGCTTAATGTGCCTTGGATGAATCATGCGTTGTTTTAGCATATTAAAGCATAATATAGTGGTATTCTCCTTTGATGCTTTATTTGGGTTGACTTGGCGCATGCTCACACCATGTTATGACTATCTCAAGTCACCATAAGCCTTTATGATCCTTTAGTTTTCAACTTGTAGTATCACTTTATACTTTGATCAATGATGTTTTGTCGCTCTGCATGATTATGGCCATTATTGCTTTCTTATTTTGTCGCTCCCAGTCTTTTGCTAGCCTCCACAACCAAGTATGAGTGCCACTCATGCATCCAACTCCCTAAACCAAGTTATTCCAAAGAGTCCACCATACCTACCTACTAGCTTATGCTATTCCAAGTATATTCATGCTTTTGTTTACCTTCCAAATTAAACTTGTTATGAGAAAACTAGTGATTAAAGCTCTCACGAACTTGATGTCACACTTTACTTTTCTTGCCCTTAATAAACTTGAACCTTTGTGTCGTCTATGTTGTATATGCTTGCACTTATTTGTTGGGAATTCGCAGAACCATGTTGTCATGGGGAACACTTTGAGCATTGCACGGGTACTTTGTACCTAGTTGATATCATGCTCTTTTGTCTATGGATGTCGTCGGTGTGAAATGAAAGGGGAGCTTGTAAGTCCATGGAGTTATGTATATGTGTTAGAGAAACGCCTGGGCCGCTGGTCTAATCCATGCTGACATGGTGGAAACCTGCAGCGTAACCATAATGAGCTGTCTATGAAGCATTCTTCTTATAAAAAAAGAGCCTATATTGAGAAAAAGAGAAAAGTAGAAAAAAAAACGAGATTATGAAAAGAGGAAAGAGAGAAAAAAGCACCATATTCCCATGGTAAATAAGAAGATTGTTGAGATGCTCATTGTCTGCTTTCCTTGTCATTTTGATATGGGGATTCTTCCATATCATGGGGCAAGGGGTACCCCGTTGGTGGTTCTCTATGATACACATGTACTTATGATGACAAGAACTTACCGGTGACTAAACTTGAGTAGCATGAGGAGCGACCCTCGTATTCAAGCGACATGAGATTTCTAACTTATACTTCGTCAAGCATGGACACCATAGTTTGTTCACTTTAACCTTAATCACTTCAAGATGCTTATGATAGGGGCAATGAGAGATGAAAGCTATTAAGTACCATAATTTTTGGAAGCTCTTTATGATACTTAAATCCCTACTTCCTTCTATGAAGGCCTTTCTTCCACCATTATATTGAGTCTCCACCTTTGACCTTTATGCACCTACTTTGAGAGTATAGTGGCCATTCTTAGTTCTATGTGCATTGTCCCAAGACTAGTTGATTGATGCATAACTTGATATTTCTTGTGTTAAACTATTTGTATCTAGTCACTTTGATGAACTTTGAAGGTGTCCTATGCATTTATATTTGCTACTATATGAGGGACAAGCTGAATACTGTTATGCTATGTTTTATTTATGTGAAACAAACAAACGTCTTGCAAAGCATTGTTATTCATGAATCTTTTATTTGTGCCTTTTCATGTTGCAACATAGTTTCTTTGTCTTATTGCTAGAACTTTTTCTTTCATGTTATGATTGAAGTACTATGATCCTAGCTTTGAATGTTTTATAAATACTTTGATCAAGTTTATGATGGTGCATGTCAACTCGAGGACAAGCAGGAGTTAAGGTTGGGGATGTTGATACATTGCAAATGTATCTATAATTTTTGATGTTCCATGCTTGGTTTTATCTACTTTCTTGTGTTTTGTCCACACTTTGGAGTACTTTTCATATGATTTCCCGGACTAACCTATTAAAAAGAGCCACAGTGCCAGCTGCCTGTTTTCTGCTGTTTTTGGTTCTAGGAAGTCAGAAATTGAATATTCTCGGAATTGGATGGGACAAAAGCCAAAGTCACTATTTTACCGGGAGACATCTAGAGCCAGAATACGAGACGGAGAGGAGCCAGGGGCCACCACACCACCTGGCCACGCGGGCCAGGCCTGGCCGCGCTAGGGGGTGGTGTGGGCAGCCCAGGCACCTCCTCGGCCTCTCCTTCCGCCTATATATTGCCTTCGATACCAAAACCCTAAGTGCCTGATCAAAAATCCATGAAAGTCTATATCCGCCGTCATCTCCATCCCTAGATCGGGAAGGATCTGAAGCTCTTCCCAGCATCCTGCCGGAGAGGGGAATTCACCCTGGAGGCCTTCTTCATCATCATGCAAGCCTCCGGTGTGATGCGTGAGTAGTTCATCTCTGGACTACGGGTCCATGTAATAGCTAGATGGCTGGTTCTCCTCCTTTGTGCTTTCATGTCTAGATCTTCTGAGCTCCGTTCATGATCAACATCATCTATTTGTAATTCTGCATATTGTGTTTGCGGGGATCCGATGGATATTGAGATGCTATTTCGGATTGATTATTTATTCTATCATGTCTTTGTTATTTGTGATCTTGCATGCTTTCTGTTGTTAGTAGCTATCTTGGCCAAGTAGATGCTAGCAACTCCAAGAGTTAGTATTTATGCTCGATAGTGGGTTCATGCCTCTGGTAATCTAGGGAAGTGACAGAAATCTCTAAGGTACTAGATGTGCTGTTGCCAGTAGGGAGAAAACAACAATCCTTTGTTCATAGAACAATCGTATTGTTTACATTACACGCAATTCGTAAATCAATAATCTGTTGCTTGCAACTTAATATTGGAGGGGTTTCGGATGATAACCTGAAGGTGGATTATTAGTCATAGATGTAGTTGGATGGCGGTCTATGTATAATGTTGTAATGCCCAATCAAGTCTCAAAGGAGTCAAGATGATTAGTATATGCTTGTATGCTTTCTCGATGTTTGTCAATTTCCCCGCTATAATTTGTTCACCCAGCATGTTATGTATCTTAAGGAGAGCCACCTCTAGTGAACTATGGACTCCGGTCCTTTCTTTTACATACAATCTACAAACTGTTTACTGCTTTGTGTTTACTTTCTACAAACTATTACTTCCTTCCATTCGATACGTTTAATCCTTTGTTTTCAGCAAAACCGGTGAGATTGACAACCTCATCGCAAGTTGGGGACAGTGTTCTGTGGTTGTGTTGTGCAGGTCTCGACGTTGCTACTAGAACTGGTAGTGCGCCCTGCCAAGGCTCAGCTAGCAACACCTTTGGGGTGTTTCCTTGCTCCTATTGGATTGATAACCTTGGTTTCATAACTGAGGGAAACTTACTACTGTGCTCATCATACCTTCCTCTTGGTGTTCCCCAACGAGCTCGACATCAACCACAAGCCAGCACATGTGTTTATCATATACGATACATAGGAATGAGCTCATGAACAGTACCTTACTCGAACCATATGAATAATATTAGCAGGCTTCCACACGCTAGTGATCAACAGTTCATAAAAGATGAATCTCAACATAATGTAAAAGTATCCGGTTCAACCGATCATGGAGGCACCTATACTGCCGGCATAAGCTGCTTATGGAGGCAAGCAGACTGCCGACAAAGGTTTTTTTGCCGGCAGATAAAACTGCCCTCTATAAACCTGACGGCAAAGATATTTGCCGGCAGATAATCTTTAGCGGCAGATCTGCTGCCCTGGGATAATTCTTTGCCGGCACATACCTTACACCGGCAGTTGTGTTGCCAGGACGTTTCTACCGGCAGTTTGTTTGCCACAAATTTTTGTACCGGCAGTTAGATTGCCAAAAATATCCTACCGGCAGTTTCCGTGCCGTCAAATTTTGTACCGGCAGCTGGGCTACTGGTATTTCTCTACCGGCCGGCAGGTCGCCACAATTTCTACCCGCTGGCCAAAATAACCCACCACGCATGCGAATTGATTTTGGGAGTGGGCCTAGAAAGGTGTGCATGCTGGTGGGTTATTTTGGCCAGCGGGTAGAAATTTTCATCACAAGTAACCAAAATCAATTCACAGTATAAACCAAACTTCATAGATAGATCTCATTTAATACATGTTGCATAGATAGATTAATTCAGAAAGAAGATCGAGGCATTCAGAATAGTCTGATCACATATAAAGATTAGTTCTCACACTGTCATAATCCATTCAACAAGATTCACATAAGTGCAACACTTAATCACATATAAAGATTAGTTCTCACACTGTCATAATCCATTCAACAAGATTCACATAAGTGCAACACAGGTCGAGCGCATACATATGTCTAGTTGATCCAATTGCCAGTTATATAGCTACTGACTAATACATCAGCCCACCAGCAGTGCAACATTCCTAAATATTTTAAGACACTCCAGCTAGAAAACAAAAACTAGATCTCTAATCCAACCACCAGTGTCATCACAGCCTTGTATGGTATGAACTAGCTAGTCTGCATTCCTATTGACCTGAAATAAATGAAAAGGGAAAATATGGATGAAAAGTGACAAGTCTGTAATGGTATATAGGATACAAGTCAGAATGAAATACAAAGGAGAACACAAGCACAGTTTGAATGCATGATTGCTGTCTGATATGATAGAACAAAGTTATTTCATAGTTTGAAAACACTCGAGCAAGCACAGTTTGAACAAGCAAACAACTTTCCTGTTGTTTCTATCATGTTATTTCACAACCTGTTATTTCACAGCCTGTTGATATGACAGCCTTTTTTGTATAGAAGCACTCGAGCATTTATTTCGCAGTCAGTGTTTAAAATTGCTGCAACAAGTCATTAACATATCTAAAAAGGCAAGATACTGAACATAGATAGCCAGCCAAGTAACATATACTACCTGTAGATACTTCCTACAGTCCTACCATAAGTAACAACATCATCGCATTTCAAATATAGCATGGATTCAGATAACATATGCTCAACAGTTGCGCCCAAACATTGGAATGTGACAGACGAATGATTATGGCCACGAAGATCTAGTTCTAGCAGGGATCTAATTCAAGCATTTCACGAAGTGCATTTGTTTATAGGTGTTATGTTCCATCTTTGGTATTTATTTACAAGATCTAATTCTAGCAGGATCTAGTTCTAGCATGTGTACCTGCTCGGCTGCCACGAAGGTGTATTAGCCTTCATTTGGAGCTACGGTAGTCTTATCTGCAGACTTCCTTTGTTCCTCCATATGCATATAGAAAAGCAAGAAGGAATACACAAAGTTTAACCTCCATATGCAAATTTACTGCTATATGAAGATGACAAGATTAAACTTCTTTCAGAAACATAATCCTACATGTTTATAGAGCCAGGCGATAGATCGCCCTTGAGCTTGTCCCATGGTAGTGACATTGCCAATAGGACGAGGTAGCAGAGCATCCGTTTTGATTATGTAGTTGATGACAACCTCACAACATTCGACACCTAGTTCCCTGCCCCCTACCATCTTCTTTCGGTCAGTTGATAGAATGGTGGCTTTTGCCACAGAGGTAGTGTGGTCACGATAAATATTGTACAATATCACTTCTTTCCCATGCTGGTCACAATTAAGGAACAGAATGAGATAAATATTGCAGAGTACTAACTCTCAATAAACAAGCATGAAAGAATAAAAGAGAGGAAGAAATCCAAACAACACCTGATGGTTTCTTTGTGTAACTGCTGCTTCCTTCTGAATTGTTTCATGTTGCCTTTTGCACATCTCAGCATCCTTCTTTTGCATTGTTTCTTGTTTCTTTTGGTGTACTTCAGCATCCTTCATTCTTTGCAAGAGCAGCTGCAACTTCCTTGTTTTGGTTCAAAGCGACTCCTTTCATCTGCAAGAGCTCTTCTTCCTTCTTCTTTTTCTGCAGAAGCTCTTCTTCCTTCTTCTTCTTATTCTTCTGCAAGAGCTCTGCTTCCTTCTTCTTCTGCAAGAGCTCAACTTCTGCTTGCTTCTTCTCAAAATATTCCTTTGCTCTCCTCATCTCTTGTTGGATTCTTTCTTCCTCATTGTCGAATTCATTGTAATCTTCAACAGCATAGGACTCGCCGACACTTCCTTCAGGTTCTCTTTCAGGTTCTCTTTCGATACTCTACAAATATGAAATTAAAACATCAATGTTTACATAGATCAACCAAGTTTAACAGAAAACTAGAATAGATGGGACAAATGCAAAGAATTGTGCAACCAACCTTTGTTTTATTGTTTGCAACAATTGTTTGCTCCATCATCCACTTAAGTAGGTCAATTTCTTCCACAACTCCATCAATCTTGGATTTAGTTTCTTCTCGAATTTCTTCTACATGCTCCCTTAGAACATCGTTAGCCCTCCATGCCTCCTTGACCTCTTCCTCTGCCATTTGCAGCTTCGTAGATTTCAGCTTCAGACCTCCTGGAATGCCAAGCCTTCCAGGACTCGGACCCATTCCTACACACCGAACATACCCATTTTTCTCTTTCCCAAATACATGTGCCAAAACATCACCTTGCTCAAGTGTTTTCTCTAGCAGTTCTGGGTTAGTTTCAATTGCTACCTCTATGTCTGACTACAATAAGAATTAAAAGAAATTAATTATGATGAGCCAAACTATGTCACAAGGGAGAATACATAGCATAGTTATCAGAGACTAAACATGAAGAGAAAGAGTACTTACAATTATTTTGGCA
Source organism: Avena eriantha (assembly GCA_910589775.1). NCBI lineage: Eukaryota > Viridiplantae > Streptophyta > Magnoliopsida > Poales > Poaceae > Avena > Avena eriantha. Next base: position 465,947,394 of record OU342741.1, read on the forward strand.
GTTTCACTATCAATAGGGGTTCCATTTTTCCTTTTTGTGTGTGTTCTCAGGAACAATTCATCTCTACGAGGGGCGTATCCATTTTCCCTGTGCTATATTCATTTGTATATACTATTAGGCAACACGGTATATATACATTCTGGTAATGTAAAAAAGTAATGAAGACAAACATAGGTTATACCATTTCAGACGCAACACGGGCATAGCTCTTACTTCCAGCTGTATGCATTACCTTCTGCCTTGATCGGTTTAGTTTTCCTTGGTCACTACGTTTCTAAGACAAGAGAAGTAGTTACTTAAAGTTGTGTCATATTTCTCGTTTCTCGGTTTATGAGCTAAAGAAAATCAAACTACATTTCTAAGACAACAGAAGTAGCTACTGTAAGGTAATATGGTTTACCTTAAAGTCTTGGCTTCTCCAGCATGTGACAAGCCATTCCCAATCCTTAATTGTTACCCTATCATCCCTACAAGCTAGTAGTTCTTCATCTGTTTTTTCTTCTTTGAAATGCTTCTCTTTCAAATCTGACTTGAAATCTCTCCATTTCTTGTGAGCTGTTCCCCAAACCCAGTCCTTGAGCTCATCATCCACAACATAGAATTTCTGGTTACAAACATGAATGTAAAGATCATTTCATAACAAGAAAGCATAGGAATATGTACTACAACTACTAGACCATGCATACCCTCAAGGATTTCATGAAGTCTAGCTTCCAAGTAATGTCAACTTGTCTCCAGTCATCATGCCCAATAGGTATATGACTTTTGACCAGTGTTGCAATGAAGTTCGAAAACTCAAAAGCATTGTTGCCATCTGGTTGTCCTTTACCATTATAGTGCACTCGCTAGGGTGGTTGATTTAATCTATCATAGACATGGTGCATTTTAGTGCGCTTCCGCCCACCCTTTTGCTTTTCCTCACCCTCTTGTCCATCAGCTGAAACAATTAATGTTCATTGGCAACATTAACATGCAGTAATCATGAATAAACATAATAAATAGAAGTAATCAAAGATGCTTGAACAACAACCATACCTTCCTCCTCTACTTGATCATCAGCCATTTCTTCGCTATTCTCACCATCATGCATAACAGAATGAGACCGCAACACTCTACTTGACTGCGGAATAGTTTCTTGATATGTTCTCTACAATTACAGAAAATGCATGCTTCACTTAATGCAGATTCATCTATAGACAATCACAAAGAAAATGATTCAGATGGATACAGCACCTTTTTCCTTGTGCTTGATAGGGCCACACGCTTAGGAAGTGCATCGATATCGCCCACAAGTGACCGGATCCCAAGTGAGTGCAGTCTTTCATTGTTTATCCGGATCTGTTCTCTTTGTAGATCTTCTAGTGGATTGGACATCTCACTTCCTCGCTCTCTTGACATTCTTTTTCCTGCAAAGAAAATTAAAAAGATTTGAACACTGAATTGCATGATACAAATCAAGGTGTATAGAAACAAAATGAAAAGAAGTATAACACACTTTGGTTTATCCTTGAGAGCAGAGACAAGTATTCCATCGATATCTGCCCTAGTTTTAGGTATATCTCTTAAATCAACTTTGGGGGTTTGAACATCATGTAGATTAGGCATTATAGACGCTTCTGATTGATCAGAATTTTCATTTCCAGCCTCAAACATATCATATAAGTCTCGTGGTCTTGGTGGGTGATTAACAGCACACCAGTTTGGATCAAGAGGATCCTCAACGTAATATACTTGAGTGGCTTGAGATGCCAAAATGAATAGTTCATCGGCCAACCTATCACCTGTTTGGATCACATGCTTAAGATTCACATCCGTGATACCAAGATTATCAACTTTTACCCACTTATCTTGCACACGATTGTCAAACCAATCACACTTGAAGATCACTATATTCCCTTTTTGATTGTAGTTTAGCTCAATGATTTCTATAATGACACCATAGAATATCCCATTTCTAGTGGAGGATGATGACAACTTTGAAACCAACACCACGCCACTACATTGGGTAGGCCTACCTTCATCATATGATTTTGTACGAAAATTATAACCATTGATAGTGTAACTGCCATAACTCCTTGCAACCAGTGAGGGCCTTGCAGCCAAAGTATTAATCTCGTCGGGAACTTCTTGCCCACTCTCAACTAATTGCGCCACATGCGACCTAAACCACTCATGGAAAGTGTCATGCTGTTTTTTTTCAATCTGTTGCCTAGTAATATGACCAGCCGAGGACAAATATTCAGCATGCTCACTGCAGGAGTTGAAATGCATTCAGCTATGTTACCATAATTAAAGAGGGCATACATGAAATTCATAAACTAAAGCACTAGCAGTAGCATACCTCAAATATGGATCTATGTTGTCATAATTAAATAGGACATATCTATGTGCCTGAATCAATGTCTTATGATCTAAATTTACTATCAGCTTTCCTGCCAAATTTCGACTGTTGTTGTTGAAGAATGGCATGCTACTGGACTGGGCTCCATTTACATCAGGTGTGGCTGTTCTACTGAATCTGGTTTCACAACCTTCTAAATACCGAGAGCAGAATGTAAGGCACTCATCAAAAAGGTACCCCTTGGCAATTGACCCCTCGGGATGACTCCTGGTACGAACATGGCCCTTTAACTTGCCCATATACCTATACAAGATGGACCAAACATATATCAATTTATTTGTTACATATAAATTATATGGTGTATAAGTTCAGGTTTCAAAAATGACCTTTCTGGTGCATACATGTTGCTGAATTTCAAAGGCCCCCCAAGCCTCACTTGAAGTGGAAGATGAACCATCAAGTGAACCATCATATCAAAAAATGATGGTAGAAATATGGTCTCAAGAATGCTCAGCGTCTCAGCTATTTCTTTCTCTAGCTCCTCCATATCACTTATGCGAATGACAGGTGAATTTTTTTTTGAAGAACGTACTCACGCGGATAATTGCAGCACTGACTCCCTCTGGCAATGTTTTTCTCACAGCTAGCGGAAGGAGGTACTGAAGTAGAATGTGATTGTCATGGCTCTTCAGTCCAACAATCTTCTTCTCCTTAACCAGGACATTCTTCCTTATATCAGACGCATAACCAACTGGAAACCTAACTCCTTTCAGAATTAGGCAAAACAACCTCTTCAACTCTAGGCTCAACGTGTATGGGGAGAAGGCAAATCGAATAAATCATCTCCTATAGGAACGGGATGGAGATCCTTTCTAAGTCCAAGCTCCTCGAGGTCTCGACGAGAGTTGTAGTTGTCTTTAGTTTTTCGGTCAATGCCCAAAAGTGTGTAAACTATGTTGTCACACACATTCTTTTCAATGTGCATGGCGTCAAGGTTGTGAGGCTGTAATAAATCTTTCCAATATCGTAACCTAAACCATATGGATCTCCTTTTATGGATTATTGGAGGATCCCCACGCTTACGTTTATTTGTGGTTGGTTTCTTAGAAGGGTGCTTACCAAACACTGTTTCCATGTTTTGTGTAAGGGCATCCACTTCAGTTCCTGTAAGTGGTACAGGGGTTGTCCTAGATTCCTCCTTGCCATCAAAAAAATCCTTTTGTGTTGTTCTAAATGGATGGTCTTCATCTAGGAACCTGCGGTGATCCATGTAGCATGTCTTATTGCCTTTGCTCAGCCGAATAGAGCAAGTGAGAGAGTGACACTTAGGACAACCAAGTTCACCTGAGGTTGCACATCCAGCAAGAGTAGCCATGCCAGGGAGATCGGTGATGGTTGAATGTACAGCGACACGCAAATGGAAGAAATCTTTCTTGGAGGCATCATAGGTTCTCACTCCCTCCTCAAAAAGTAATTCAAGGTCATCGATAAGTGGTTCAAGGAAAACATCCATGTCTGCACCGGGTGACTTTGGGCCGGGAATTAGTAAGGAGAGCATGAAATTTGGTTGTTTCATGCACAGCCAGGGAGGAAGATTCACCGGAATTGCAATAACAGGCCATATACTGTAGGAAAAATTCATTGATCTGAAGGGATTAAACCCATCAGTTGCTATAATCAACCTAATGTTGCGACTATCAGCAGCAAATTTTGGATGTTCAGAATCAAAATGCTTCCAAGCTGGTGAATCTGCTGGATGCCGTAGGAGGACATCTTTTGTGCGTCCTTCGTCATGCCACCTACAGTCTGTTGCACTCTTGGGTGAAATGAACAACCGCTGCAGCCTCTTGCCTATTGGGAAATACCGAAGAACCTTTCTCGGGACTTTATGTATATGTCTCCCATCGGGCTTCTTCTTTACAGATTTCCAGCGAGAGGTTTCGCATACAGGACAAACCTTAGCATCTTTATAATTCTTCTAGAATAAAACACAATCATGCTCACATGCATGGATGCTAACATAATCAAGCCTAAAGCATTTTACCAATTTTTTAGCTTCATGGAAGTTTTTTGGCAGTTTTGAGCCTTTAGGGAAGGCCTTTCTTAGCAGTTCTAGCAACATGTCAAAACTTTTATCACTCCAACCACCCATGGATTTGGTGTGAAGTAATCTAACCATGAAACGTAACTTTGAAAAACCGGTGCTCCATGGATAAAGCTCCTCGCTATTGTATTCAGCTAAGAGTTTAAGAGATTCACTCTCATCACCATTATCACTAAGACCCTCATCATCATCACATCTATCACTAAAATTCCCTTCAGCGTGTCTCATGTCTCTAATCATGCCAGCCATCTCATCATATTCTTCAAAGTCATCCTCCTTCTCTACAGCTTCTTCACCAACATCAACATGACCCACTTTAAGTGGAAGAGTGGCCTCCCCATGAAATTCCCATGTTGTATATCCATTGACAAACCCATCACATACCAAATGCTCATGTACAACATTAGCTTCAAGCCAAGAACAATTATAACAATTCCTACAAGGGCATAATATTGTGCTCCCTCTAGCAGAATGTGTAAAAGCAAACTGAATAAATTGAGCTACACCATCAGTATAAGGTGTTGTGTGTCTAGCCTCACTCATCCATCTCTTGTCCATTTTTATCAGTTATACTAAGATAGACCTAAAACAAATGCAACACAAATGGAACATAAGCAGAAATATCGCTACTCATCATAGTATTCACAAAACAAATGCAACGTAAACGAAACATAAGAAAAATTATCACCACTCATCATAGTTAGCAAGAGTTCAATATACCTATGTGTAGCAGAAACTAGGTGTAGCAGTCTTGGTATATCTCCAGCAGCCTTGGTATACCTCCAGCAGCCTCAGCTTCGGAAAATTCTTGATCCGCTCAAAGAAAGAAAAACATGTAACTAACCACTAGCTATCCTATCAGGATAAAACTACCAAATCAATTATACAAATTGATTATATTTCATCAGTAAGAGAGTGGCAAAAGAAGAACCACCAATGTGTATATTAGAAAGCAAATAAAATAAAGTTCTAACTGTTGTAACATGGAAAATAGGAAACATAACAGAAAGGTTGTGAAGAAAATAATCTAATAATTACCATTTTTTAATAGTTGTAACTATTCATTGCTTGTACGACATGCTAATATCAGCACACATGTACAAGCCCACAAGATACTTTTGAGGTCACGTGTATGTATATATTATCACAAAATATGAACTAAGGCTGAGCATTGTATTGGTTATCATTCAGTTTTACTCCCTAGAAAAGTTGAATATAAATGTTTGGCAGACCAAAAAAATCCTATCCAAACAACAAACATAGATCAATATCCTGGTCGCAAAAGTACATGAAAACTACAATTGCATCGCTAGACTTTCAGAACTTTGAATACCATATATTGTTGACTGAATAGGAAAACTTAAAGTTACTTTAAAGCCATCTTCATATCAAGGTACAACCTAATACCTCTTCCAACATAAATAAATACTTGAAAGATATTCAATGTTGAGATTGCACACGTAGAAAAAAATAAAGACAGTAATAGTTGTGCACTGAAGTAAAATTATACATATAATAAGAATAATTGTTATTACAACAATATGGATCAATTTTAGAACCATATATCTGGTGTAAATAATATTTTTCAAAACATGGATGCTATCCCAGGTCCTTACTAAAGTGAAGCCTGCTTTTGGTTCGGCCTGCACACTCGGTTTGTCTTGCCACTGTTCTGTCAGCATGCTTCTCATCCGAGTGGGATGTGAAAGATTCTACTACTTCGCCTAATCTAGCAATTCCGTACACGAGAGTTAAAGTGCTTCACACGAAAACATGAGGGTCCCAAACAGACTTACAATGTTTCAGACAAAAAATTGGAGGCTCACAAACAAGGCTAACCAGAATTCAGATAGCCACACTACAACTTTGCTGCCTTGGCAATTGGTAGCAAGCAGATGACTGGAATTTACATAAGCAAATCATTGGCTGAGAACCTGACGTCCATGTCATGCACTTAATTTGACCCTGATCAACAACAGTCCTTCGGTCCTTCCAAGCACAAGCTCGCACTTACATACGTACGTACTATGCTAGCCTATTTGCATATCTTAAAATTAAAATAAACATGATAATCACCAATGAATGACTAGCAAAAGGGAAAGGAAATGACCTTCTTTAGGTGTTAGTCGTGCTTGACGGCAACTGATCTGCAGGGATGATGGCTGAACGGCAACTGATGGTCACAGATGAGAGCTGGACAACAACTGATGGCCAGGGACGCTCTATGGCTTGCTCTCCTTGGATCGACACCTGCAGCGCACCAAATCAGAAGAAAAAGGTCAGGGGCAAGAAGGAAAATAGAGGAAATGGGGATGAACTGCTTACAGGGAGGAATCGAGACCTTGATCAGAATCAGAAAATAGGGAGGAATCGAGACCTTGCTCCGAATCAGAAAATGGAGGAAACAACAAGACCTTGCACAAAATCCGAAAGAAAAACTCCAGACTGTGAGGGGACGGGGATAAAGGAGGGGAATATGGATGAAGGCGGGGAACAGGGAGGAAGCGGTGCTACGTACCTGTCAGGGTTGAACCTAGGAGGAAGAAGGAGAGGACGGGGAGGATGTGTTGCGGGTGGTAGAGGCGGACCAGCTAGAGGATGGATGGGACGGGGAGGATGTGCTGCAGGTGGGGGAGGCGGACCATCTAGAGGAAGAAGAAGGCGACGGGGAGGATGCGCTGCGGCGGCAGAATCCGTCGATGGGGGTGGGCGTGGCGGCAACGGTGGGAGTGCGGCGGCGGTGGTGTGTGGTGGGCGGCGGTGTGTGCGAGGGGCGAGCTGGGGTTGGGCATGGGGATGGATTGGGGATCTAGGGATCTGGGGCTTTCAGACTTAGCGATTTCGCTCCATCGCGCCACTGGGCATCTTTCGCGCGCCAAAATTTTGGTCACGGCACCAATCTCACCCTGCGCGCTAATGTTTGGCCCACCGCGCCAATGTCTGTACCGGCAGCCCAGGTGCCTCTAGTGTATTTGTTCTGGTAGTTTACTCGCCCGGCCACTTGCCGGCAGTTAATTGCCATTGATTCAACTCCTTTAGCGGCAGATCATCTGCCACCCTGCTTCTATCCCGGCAGCAAACTTGTACCGGCAGTTAAAATGCCTCTGTAAGTCAACTTTTCCTGGCAGTTGTTTGCCTCCATGCTTGGTCCATCGTGTAGTGCGAATGAGTTAGCGAGGTAGTCCCAAGTGTTTTAGGATCAACATATTCACTTGGGATTCAAAATCTCAAAATTGTCTCTTTGGCATACTACAATACAGTGGTATATGCCTATTTGCTCTTTGCACACTCGCTCCTTTTCTGCTTTCTTTTGTTCTCTTTTGTGCATATGCTCACACTTTTGTTCAAGTGTTGTGCAAAGGAGCTAGCCACACATTCCACTTTATGTGGAAATTCAAAGTTTAACGATCTCAATTATCAAATTCCAATTGTATATGAAGCATTTTTATGACTTGAAGATTCTTCCTCGACTTGCTCTCACTCTATTTTGGTAGCACTTTCATTTTCCTATGTTCAATGTTTCTTTTTAAACTTAACTATATAGATAGTTTTTCTTTGTAAATGAAACCACAGACTTACAATATATTGACCAAATTATCTTTATATGTTCCATTAATACCAATGGTGTGGAAGACTCCTATTTCTATCATTAGTTGCAAGTAAACTTATACTCAAGCCATTCATATATCCAATAAGATAAACAAAAACTCAATATTTCCCCATAATAATAATAAACTCGGAATTTCATAAAAGGGATCGACTATTCCTTAAGGGAATTCTAATGATGCAAACTTTATTTCTAGTTTGAACTAATGCAAAATAAAATAGCGATATAAAGTTTATAAGATAAATTACAAGGTCTTTAAAGATCTCCCCAAGCTTGGAACCAAGCGAGGCGGGATCAAATAACTCCTTCTTGGTACCTATTCCTCCTCTTGGGTAGAAAGAGCGCCGCCCTCTTCTTTTATGTTGCCATCTTTAACTATGCTTGCAAAGCGGATGCTGAGCTCGGCCATGTCGTATTGGAGCTTCAACATTTACTTCTTAAGGAATTTCTTCTCATCTGTCAACTCAAAGATAGTTTTAATTAAGAAACCAACTCTACCATCGATGTCATCGACCTTTTTCTCAATGTCTTTGCTCATAATCCAATAGGAGTCAATCCCTTCTCCAATTGTTTGAACACATGCCTTCGAAGCCTTTTATAACTCATAGATCTTATCATGAATCCCATCTTGTCAGACCTTCTTAGGTTTAAGAGGTGATGGACCAAGAGGAGGTTTATAATAGGATCCTATTTTGTAATGATAAGGATTAGGGAGATACTCATCCATGTTCCTTCCCCGTTCAGCTTGCCATATCATCTCCATCCTTTGCGGGAACATGTCCTCCCAATTTGGTAGAGGTTTGATTTCCGTGCTAGATGACGACAATGATCATTTAGGTTCTACTTCTTCGATCCTCTTCACGGGCTTCTCTTCTTTCTTCTTCTAGATCTTGTTAACATGGAAGGGTGATGACCCACAAGTATAGGGGGTGTATCGCAGTATTTTAAAGGGAAGTGAAACCTAATTTATTGATTCAACACAAGGGGAGCCAAAGAATATTTATAAGCCTTAACAACTGAGTTGTCAATTCAGCTGCACCTGGAAACAATCTTGCTCACAGCAGTTTATCAGTAGCAAAAGTTTTGTAGTAGGAATAGCAAAGTAACAGCAGTAGTAAAGCAAAGACAGTAGTAATAAAAGCAGTAACAGTGGGATTCGAGTGCGGTAGGCATAGGGATGGATGGACGGGCGTTGCATGGACAAGACAATTCACATAGCAATCAGAACATAGGGAAATTGCAGATAAATAAGATAAAGCATCCAAGTACTAGACAATCCCAGGCATGTGTTCCATATATAGTCATACGTGCTCGGAATGAGACCTTGCACAACATCTTTTGTCCTGCCAGCCCGTTTGCAGCGGGGCCTCAAGGGAACTACTGGAAATTAAGGTGCTCCTTTTAATAGAGCACCAGAGCAAAGCATTAACACTCCGTGAACACATGTGATCCTCACATCAAAGCCATTCCCTTCCGGTTATCCCGATTTCTGTCACTTCGGGGCCATAGGTTCCAGACATCAACGTGTGTATACACCTTGCAAATAAGACCAAAAACAATACTATCATAATGAACAATAACATGTTCAGATCTGAAATCATGGCACTCGGGCCCTAGTGACAAGCATTAAGCACAACAAGTCGCAACAAAGTCATAATGCACTAACAAAAGATACTAGGCACCATGCCCTAATAATCTGATGCCATTACATGAATGATCTCATCCAATCCCTACCATCCCCATAGCCTACATCGGGGGATTACTCACTCATAGATGGGGGAAACATGGATGGTCGACGGAGAAGCGATGGTGATGATGATGGCGATGATCTCCTCCAATTCCCCGTCCCGGCAGGGTGCCAGAACGGAGTTTCTGGTGCTGTTTCGTGGAATCTGGTGGTGGCAGCGGAGCGGAACTCCTTTTGGAAAAATGTCGAACCCCCCGAAGTTTTTAGGTTAGAAGGCTTCTTATAGGCGAAGAGGGAGACCGAGGGGGTGTCTGGGGCCACCACACCATGCCCTGGCGCAGCCAGGCCTAGCCCGCGCCTAGGGGGGGTGTGGCCAGCCCTTGGCCCTCCTCCGTCTCGTATTCTGGCTCCTAGAGTCTTCTGGAAAAATAGGCACTTTGGCTTTTGTCCCGTCCAATTCCGAGAATATTCATTTTCTGACTTTCCTGGAACCAAAAACAATAGAAAACAGGCAGCTGGCACTTTGGCTCTTGTTAATAGGTTTGTCCAAGAAATCATATGAAAAGTACTCCAAAGTGTGGACAAAACACAAGAAAGTGGATAAAACCAAGCATGGAGCATCAAAAATTATAGATACATTTGCAATGTATCAACATCCCCAAGCTTAACTCCTGCTCGTCCTCGAGTAGGTAAGTGATAAAAAGAAAGAATAATTTTTGAGGAGACATGCACCATCATAAACTTGATCAAAGCATTTGTAAAACATTCAAAGCTGGGATCATAGTACTTCAATCATAACATGAAAGACAAAGTTCTAGCAATAAGACAAAGAATCTATGATGCAACATGAAAAGGCACAAACAAAAGATTCATGAATAGCAATGCTTTGCAAGACGTTTGTTTGTTTCACATAAAGAAAACATAGCATAGTGGAATTCAGCTTGTCCCTCATAGAGTTGCAAACATAAATGCATAGGACACCTTCAAAGTTTACAAGAGTGACTAGATATGAATAGTTTAAAACAAGCAATATCAAGGTATGCATCAATCAACAAGCCTTGGGACAAAGCACGTAAAACTAGGAATGGCCACTATGCTCTCAAGAAAGTGCTCAAAGAATATGTGGAGACTCAACAAGGAAATGAAAAGGTTTTGAATAGTTTGAAAGGCTTCCAAATGCTGAAAGTATGGTACTCATTATCTTTGAGCTCTCATTGCCCCTATCATAAGCATCTTTAATGTGGTTAAGGTGAAAGTGAGGTCCAATCTGAGTTATATGCTTGACAGACTATAAACTGAAAATCCCAAGTCCCTTGAGTACGAGGGCCGCTCCTCATGCTACTCAACTTTAGTTACGGGTAAGTTCTTGTCATCGTAAGTATGTGCGTATCATTGAGAACCGCCAACGGGGTACCCCTTGCCCGATGATACGGAAGAATCCCCATATCAAAATGACAAGGCAAGCGGACAATGAGTATCTCAGCAATCTTCTTATTAACCATGGGAAAATGGTGCTTTTTTCTCTCTTTCCTCTTTTCATAAATCTTTTTTTTCTTTTTCTCAATAGCTATCTCTCTCTTTTTTTATAAGAAGAATGCTTCATAGATATCATTATGGTTACGCTGCAGGTTTCCACCATGTCAGCATGGATTAGACCAGTGGCCCAGGCGTTTATCTAACACACATACATAACTCCATGGATTACAAGCTCCCCTTTTATTTCACACCGACGACATCCGCAAACAAAAGAGCAAGGTATCAACTGGGTACATATTTACATGTGTTGAAAGCGTTCCCCGTGACAGCACAGTTCTGCTAATCCCTAACCTATAATTAGCAAGCATATAACTTTCATGGAGAGTTTACAATGGTTCAGGTTCATTACGTGCAGGAAATAAAGTGTGCCATCAAGTTCGTGAGCGCTTTACTAACTAACTTTCTCATAACAAGCAAACATTTTATTCAGAAGAAAACAAGGCATATTTAATATGCACGGAAGTAGCAAATGATGCTAATAGGTAGGTATGGTGGACACTTTGGCAGTATTTGGTTTAGGGAGTTGGAAATTTGAGTAAAACATACTCAGTGTAAGTGAAGGCTAGCAAAAGACTGGGAGCGACAAACGAGAGAGAAATAATGGCCATAATCATGCAGAGCGACAAAACATCATTGATCAAAGCATAACATGATACTACAAGTTGAAAACTAAAGGATCATAAAGGCTTATGGTGACTTGAGATAGTCATAACATGGTGTGAGCATGTGCCAAGTCAACCCAAATAAAGCATCAAAGGAGAATACCACAACACTATGCTTTAATATGCTAAAACAACGTATGATTCATCCAAGGCACATTAAGCAATCTCAATTGTTTATAACAAGTCATGCTACAGCAAAGAATACTAAGCATAAAGCCAAAACAATATCAAGCAAGGCATGACAAAGCATAGGCCACAGTCAAAAACAAGCTCTCTTTACCACTTAAGCATGAGCTTTCCTACTCTTTTCCAAACCAAACCAAACTATTTGAACACCAATATATGAAAGAGGAGGTCCAACCAATTTATTCAGCAAACTAAGCAAACCACGCAAACTAAAAACCAAAACGAAAACGAAAAAGAAGACGCTTCAAGAACAACACAACTGTGCATGAAACAATAAAAATAAAGTGGTTGAAAGAAACCTGAGATTTTTATTGATGAAGAAGGGGATGCATTGGGCATCCCCAAGCTTTGACGCTTGTACTTCTTGGATATTTCTTGGGGTGACACGCATGCCATCCCCAAGCTTGAGCTTTAGTCCATCCTTCATCTCATTACTCATTCCTTCCATACACCTGAAATTTTTCCTTCATACAAAACTTCACATAATCTTTATTAGCAACATTAGTGCACTCAAGATAAATAAGTCTTAAGGTTCAGTTCTAACACCAATAAACTTCCATTAGAACACTAGCTAGTGTAGCACTTCCCTCAAAAATCTCAATTCCCCAAAAGAACTCAAAAAGGAACCAATAAGAAGCAAATGCAGAAAATGGCAGCAATCTATCAAAACAGACCGGCAGGTAAAGACGAATTTTTTCGAAGACTTTTGTTGCTGAAATAAAAAAGTGTTGAACTAACGAAAGTTATATAACAACCTGGGGCAGAAGCACAAAAATTCATGCCTCAAAAAGACGTACAGAGATTTTACACGAATGTTTACGGTGAAGCACAAAAATCTGTTTCAGGACAGCAACTTTCCCAATCATTACTTCTTTCTCATTAGAGGTTACTCTTGGCACAAAAAGCAGATAAAAAAGGATAAGGAGCGGTTATTACAGAGGTAATAACTTTCAAAACTCATCTAAAACTTTTGGGTTATCTCCCAATAAGTACTTTTCTTTAACGCCTTTAAATTAGGCATAAGCAAAAACTAAAATGGATAAAATAGAAGTAAGCGGAGATAATCATGGTGAAAACATTGTTTTGTTCAATGAAATCCTTTTGTTAACAAGGTTGATCAGGTCTTGTTACCAAAACAATTTCATATGAGACAAAACTTTGTATTCCACTAATGATTATGTTACCTCAACCTTGATAGCAATGGTCCCAATCATAATAGTTTCAAATTTTTCTCTTAGTATGGGACAATATATTTCTCCAACTTGAATGCCCTCAACATGTTCAATTGAGTTTAAACCATAAGTCCTTTCAATATTCTTGGGGAAATAGACAGTATGTTCCTTGTCATTCTAATTGAAAGTCAGCTTCCCTTGATTACAATTAATAACAGCTCCTGTAGTATTTAAGGAAAGGTCTCCCAAGAATAATAGACATATTATCATCTTCAGGCATAAAAGTTTGAGAGGATGCTCACATAAGAAATAAGAGTTGAAGTAAAAGAGAGCATCAAGAAGCAAAATCAAAAAACATTTAAGTATAACCCACTTCCTATGCATAGGAATCATGTATGCAAATAAATTCACGAAGAACAAAGTGAGAGGCATAGGAAGATAAAACAAGAGTAACTTCAAAACTTTCAGCACATATTGAGGTGTTTCAATGCCATGAAAACTTCTACCACCATATTTTCCTCTCATAATAATTTTCAGTAGCCTCATGAATAAACTCAACAATATAACTATCACATAAAGCATGCTTTCCATGATCTACAAGCACTAGAGCTTTATCATAAACATTTTCAAAAGAATCCTCAGGAACATAACATTCATCCTCCTTTAGTAAGCATGGATGACAATCAAATAATGTAAGGGATAAAGAGTTACTCTCATTAGAAGGTAGGGATGGGTAGCTAATCCATTCTTCCTCCTTTTGTTCATCACTCTCCTCCTCTTTTTCATCTAATGAGATTTCAGGTTCATCAATTTCTTCTTCCATAGGATCCTGCAAGGCATTAGTCTCTTCCATTTGTGGAAAGCATCTATTAAAATATTCAAGAATATAGCCATTTTCATCCTTATAATTATCAAAGCAAAATTTAAGTATACCATACACCTCATATTTGTCAGGTGAATTATCAATATTTTTGAAGCAAACTAGCAAGTTCTAAAGCACCCTTCCAAGCAATAGATTCTTCAATTTATTCCGCATCATAAAAGTCATAAATTCCTTTAGCATAAGAGGATATGGTATCATTATCATTATACTCACACTGAAAAGGGAGGTGTTTATACCTCTTTCTGCAATAAGATTCATCACAGCAATAAGTAACATTATAAGTAGAGCACACATTTCTAGCATTGGTATACAATCTATCAATTTGTTCCCATAAGTGTTTCCCTTTTTGTGACAAGCGGTGTTCCTTATAATAATATTTTTGATCTTCCGTGAACCCACCTTGCCAATAAGCTTCAGTTTCAAAGAAACCAACCATTGACAACAAGCATGATAAGGCAAGACAATAACAGACCAACGAAAATAACAACTAGAGTAGGAACTACTTTTTTTTGTATTTTTGGATAAAGAAACAAGCAAACAAGGAGAAAATAAACTTAGCTTGAACAATAGTGATTCCAAGTGGACTTGATAAATAAAGCTATGCTCCCCGGCAACGGCGCCAGAAAATAGTCTTGATGACCCACAAGTATAGGGGGTGTATCGCAGTATTTTCGAGGGAAGTGAAACCCAATTTATTGATTCGACACAAGGGGAGCCAAAGAATATTTATAAGCCTTAACAACTGAGTTGTCAATTCAGCTGCACCTGGAAACAATCTTGCTCACACAGTTTATCAGTAGCAATAGTTTTGTAGTAGGAATAGCAAAGTAACAGCAGTAGTAAAGCAAAGATAGTAGTAACAAAAGCAGTAATAGTGGGATTCGAGTGCGGCAGGCATAGGGATGGATGGATGGGCGTTGCATGGACAAGACAATTTACATAGCAATCAGAACATAGGGCAATTGCAGCTAAATAAGATAAAGCATCCAAGTACTAGACAATCCTAGGCATGTGTTCCATATATAGTCATACGTGCTCGCAATGAGAACTTGCACAACATCTTTTGTCCTGCCAGCCCGTTTGCAGCGGGGCCTCTAGGGAACTACTGGCAATTAAGGTGCTCCTTTTAATAGAGCACCAGAGCAAAGCATTAACACTCTGTGAACACATGTGATCCTCACATCAAAGCCATTCCCTTCCGGTTATCCCGATTTCTGTCACTTCGGGGCCATAGGTTTCGGACATCAACATGTGTATACAACTTGCAGATAAGACCAAAAACAATACAATCATAAGGAATCAATAACATGTTCAGATCTGAAATCATGGCACTCGGGCCCTAGTGACAAGCATTAAGCACAACGAGTCGCAACAAAGTCATAAAGCACTAATAAAAGATACTAGGCACCATGCCCTAACAATCTGATGCCATTACATGAACGATCTCATCCAATACCTACCATCCCCATAGCCTACAGCGGGGGATTACTCACTCATAGATGGGGGAAACATGGATGGTCGATGGAGAAGCGATGGTGGTGATGATGGCAATGATCTCCTCTAATTCCCCGTCCCGGCAGGGTGCCAGAATGGAGTTTCTGGTGCTGTTTCGTGGAATCTGGTGGTGGCGGCGGAGCGGAACTCCTTTTAGAAAAACGTCAAACCCCTCGAAGTTTTTAGGTCAGAAGGCTTGTTATAGGCGAAGAGGGAGACCGAGGGGGTGCATGGGGCCACCACACCATGCCCTGGCGCGGCCAGGCCTAGCCCGCGCCTGGGGGTGTGGCCAGCCCTTGGCCCTCCTCCGTCTCGTATTCTAGCTCCTGGAGTCTTCTGGAAAAATAGGCACTTTGGCTTTTGTCCCGTCCAATTCCGAGAATATTCATTTTCTAACTTTCCTAGAACCAAAAAAAGTAGAAAACAGGCAGCTAGCACTGTGGCTCTTGTTAATAGGTTAGTCCAAGAAATCATATGAAAAGTACTCCAAAGTGTGGACAAAACACAAGAAAGTGGATAAAACCAAGCATGGAGCATCAAAAATTATAGATACATTTGCAATGTATCAAAGGGCTGCATGGCTTCGTTGCACGGATGTTGTTAGAGGGACTTGTATAAGGTTCACGAGGATTTTTCGAGGCTGGAGGTTGTAGCTCTGCGAAAATTTGTGAAAAAGGTTAGATGTGATCAGCTTTAAAAGGAGAGTTCAAAAACCCTAGCCGCCTTTCCTAACGAGCAACTATACGGGTGCGGACCATATAGCTCCCGCCGTATAGTTATGAACTGACTATAGATTACATCTGCGGTGGATCCAACTATACGGCCGAAACTATACGGGCAGGAATTTTTATTCCCGTCGTATAGTTGGTCGTTAAACTCTCTGGACTTCAAATAAAATTTCTAGAGATGGGTCGATAACTATACGACTGCAACTATACGGGTGGAATTCTTAATTCCGGCCTTATAGTTGGTCGTTAAACTCTTAGTACTCAGGAAATAATTTTGTCAAAGGCATCGATATCTATACGACCGCAGCTATACGGGAGGAATTTTTAATTCGGGCCATATAGTTGGTCGTTAAACCTTCTGTGTCCACCAAAAAGTTTTTCCTTCTCCAAGGATTCTTTATTAATCTAAAACTTAACAAAATATCATGTTTTCACAGAAAAATGTCAGCTTAGATTTTCGACCTATTTTGGCATTACCACCCTTCCTTCTTCTTTGCTAGAGCATCAAATGTTTCTTATTTAACACAATGCTCAAATAAAACTTTAATTGAAAATTTAAAAACTTACTCAAACCTTTACTTCGCATGGGTTGCCTCCCATGAAGCGCTCTTTTATGGTCAATAGCTTGACCGTATTGTTGCTCATTCCATCTCGAGTCCACTCTTCTTGCAGTTGCCATTCCTTGTATACCTCTACTTAATCACTTCTTCTAGGGTGATTACTTCTATGATGATTGCAATTATGACTTCTTTTACTCGATAATGCTTCAAGCGTTGTCTATTTACCACCCATGCAAGAGAGGGTGTTTTTCCTCGGAGCTTCACTACTCCCAATGAATAAGCTTCTTCAACTATATATGGGCCTTCCCACTTCGATCTGAGCTTTCCTGTAAACAACTTGAGACGAGAATTATAGAACAACACTTTGTCTCCACTTTTAAAGGTATTATTATCTATTTTTCTATCATTCCATTTTTTCACTTTTCCTTAAACAACCTAGCATTCTCATAGGCTTCACTTCTAAACTCATCTAAAGCATGAATATCTAATAAACGTTTTTCTCCTGCTGCTTTAAGATCATAATTTAGGTTTTTGATTGCCCAAAAAGCTTTGTGTTCCAACTCTAAAGGTAAATGGCATGCCTTACCGTACAACATCTTATAAGGTGTCATACCCATTGGATTTTTAAACGCAGTATGGTATGCCCATAGAGTGTCATTTAACTTGTACGACCAATCTTTTGTTGATTTGTCCACCATCTTCTCGAGTATGGTCTTTAATTCTCTATTAGAGAGTTCCACTTGACCACTTGTTGGAGGGTGATATGGTGAAGCAATAGGGTGAGTTACTCCATATTTGTTGAGGATTTTCCTGAAAGTTCCTTTTGTAAAGTGAGAACCACCGTTAGTGATTAAAAATCTAGGAACTCCAAACCTGGGGAATATGACATCCTTGATCATCTTCACTGAAGTAGTTGCATCGGCTTGACTTGTGGGAATAGCTTCAACCCATTTAGTAACATAGTCAATAGCAACAAGAACATGAGTATAACCATTCGATTATATAAATGGTCCCATGTAATCCATTCCCCCACACATCAAAGGGTTCAATTATGAGACTATAATTCATTGCCATTTCTTATCTCCTACTTATATTACCTCTTATTTGGCAAGAATCATATTATTCCACATACCTGTGTGCGTTCTTAAGCAAGGTGGGCCAATAGAATCTGGATTGAAGTACCTTTGCAGCAGTTCACTTACATGCATGATGCCCTCCATACGGACTGTCATGATAAGCTTTCAATATTGCATTCATTTCATGGTTAGGAACACACTTCTGAATCATTCCGTCAGGTCCATGACGATATAGATACGGATCATGCCAAAAATAATATTTAAGATCATTAAAGAATTTCATCCTCTGATTTCTTGACTTACTAGGAGGTATAAATTTTGTTACAAGATAATTAGCATAATCCACATACCACGGGTCAACAATTTCAACGTTTGCTAAATATTCTCTAGGAAATGATTCATTTATAGGTACGGGGTTAGTAATTATTCCCTCCATCCTAGAGAGATGATCTGAGAGCGGATTATCTTTACCCCTCCTATCTACTATTTGCAAACACTATTCTTGTAGTAATAAACCCCACCTAAGAAACCTAGGCTTAGCATCCTTTTCCACAAGGAGGTGACACAAAGATTGGTGCTCCGTATGAATTATTACCTTAGAATTAAGGATGTAGGATCTGAATTTGTCGGAAGCAAAAATTATAGCTAGGAACTCTTTTTCTGTAGTAGTGTAATGTTTGTGAATCTTATTAAGAGGTCTACTAGCGTAATAAATAACATTCAAATTCTTTCCGTCTCACTATCCCAAAACAGCCCCTAAAGCATATTCACTAGCATCACACATGATTTCGAAAGGTTCATCCCATTTTGGAGGTTGTATGATAGGTGCTGAAACTAATTTATTCTTAAGGTTCTCAAAATCTGCAATGTAGTCATGATCTAAGTAGAATGGAGTTTCTTTATCAAGAAGGATGGTGAGAGGCATAACTATTTTAGCAAAATATTTTACAAAACGCTTATAAAAACCTGTATGTCCGATGGTTGTGATAATACAACACTTTTTAGCAACATAAATTGTGTCATTTCTCTATCATATCATGCTCCATCTAACTATTGTTATGCCTGATATGCATGATTACTTGTTTTTATTAAATACAATATGAGCTTTGGACATTTAGTAGTTTAGGTAGAATTTTATCCCTCTTCCTTGTCTTTGACATGTGTATAGGTATTGATGATGATTATGGATGAAACAAAGGAAAAAGGAACAAAGAGAGCATAGTATGGAGGAGTTGCAAGGACCAGACCTAGCTATTTGAGAGGTTGGAAAAGCGAAATTTTCCAACTTCTCGAAATAAATATCCAAGACCACATGATTGTAGCCCTCAAGGATACAAACTCAACGAGCCTAAGAACACCCAAAATGGAGTTCGTATGAAGAAATGGTGACCAAAATACTAAACGGGACAAACAATTTAACGGGCAACTATACGACCGTAGGAATATTTTCGGCCGTATAGTTGCGCCCGTATAGTTGTAAAAAGGGTCGGAAACAACAGGATTTCGCCCCAGAAAAGCTCCAGAACCTTCCCTAAGTCATATGACGGTATTGGGGAACCCTAGGGCACCCCTAAGGCGTATATAAAGGAGGGAAGAGAGGAGGAAGCCACAAGATACCATATACAAGATCTAGATCCCATCTACCGCCTCCAGGGCGGCGCCCTGCCGCTGTGCCACCTCCATAGCCTCAACAGCTCCACCAAGATCTCGATCTCTATCAACACCATCAAGCCATCCAAGCAAGAAGAGAAGGAGAAGAAGGACACCGCCATCACCACGCCAACACCACCATCACCGCGTCGTCATCACCATCTCCATCGCCGCTACTCCTTCATCCTTCCCCATCATGATCTCCGTGATGGGTTGTAACTTGGCTTAATCCCCCTTTTATTAATTTGATGGTGATTTGAGTAATTGAGGTGTGGTGTGTTCTTGTTAATTAATATGTTTGCGCTTTCTCTTTACATTGTTCTATTCATGATATTATTCTAGTGATTGGAGACATCTAATCAATTGTTGAGGACTTTACTAGGGATTCACGGAGTGTCACAAAACTTATCTTTAGTCTCTACTCGTTCCATGGGTCTGACAAGTCCGTGGGTAGAACTAATAGGCTATTTGCTATAAGTGATTTGGGGAGGAAATAATAGCTTACCATCATTAAGATTGAATTTCCTCAAGATCACTCATGATATAGATAGGTATAATGTTGCGAATTGCTTGACCCCAAAGTGACATACGTGATATCTTGTGACTAACACACTTGCTTAGGAGTACGGTTGTCCATAGACTTAATGCCGTTGCTCTAGTTTACATTGATTGGTCTTGTTACTTAATACACTATTCTCTTTAGGATGACCCATGCCCAGAGAGGGTGTGGATAATTGAGTTGTCTAGTTGCCACTTACCAACGGTGGGAGACAACGGTATATGAGGGACCGCCACGATTATAGTTAAAAACTATTCCATAAGCACTTATCATGCACACCGGTATACACAACATTACTTGAGGAATCATAGCATTAATATTTCATCTCATTGCATTCACCTATTTTTAGTTTTACTTTTGTTCTAGTTTTTTTCTAGTAGTAGTAGTTATTACAAAAGATCTTAAATTCATTTATCCTAAAAACTTATATAATAGGCTATTTCCAAACCACAGTTTGGGTGCGTACGTGGTTGCATTGACAACACGGCTGCGAGGGTCGTGTTCGCCGAGCACCCATCGGGACAAACTCTTAAATATTTGCTGCTACAGGTACTACAATAACCCATTTTTGGTGCAGGAACCTAGCCCATCAAATTGGCGCCGTTGTCGGGGAGCAAAGCGTTTGGTTATCTACTCGCACATAGTTTATTTCTGTTTGTTGCTATTATCTTACTGATTTCTTTTATATTTAAAACAATAAAAAAATTACAAAACCAAAAATTTATAAAAACTGTTGCTACTAATCATGTCTTCCAAGATAAATTTTGTTCAAGATATAATATAAGCATTGGAGGAGATAAAGGATTCAAGTTCATCAAGCCTGGTTGCTAGACATGAGCTGATAAAGAAATTGATGGACCAATTAGAAATGCATTCATTATGGTTGTGTGCTAATGATGGATCTTATTGCACAATTTGTATAAAAGATGACCACCTTAACTTTCAATGTAAGTGTTCCAACAATCCTACTCTAGCAAATTATAATGGAGATAAAACCTATGCTAGTTTGGAAGTTCTAGAATACATTATTTTCAAAGGTGCATCTGAAATGGTATTTAGACTAGGAAGTATTGATGTTGAAAGTCAAGAACTTGATGGAGTTTTTAATTTAGTATACCTCAATTTCCTCTTTTGCGAAAATAATTTAAGTGGATAGGAAAAGGAGCACAAGGAGGAAGAACATATTGATCACCCGCTCACACCTTCGACTCCTACTTTTGATTTTATCATTGCTATTAAAACACTAGTCGATGAAAAGAAGGAACAAAAAGGTGAGGTTGACAAAGAGAGTTACACTACAACTTTTGTTTGTGATGCCTCTCACTCTAGTAGTGATTTTTATAATTCTAAAACAGTTGATAATTGTTCTGTGGAGGCCTTATGCCTAGACACTCATATGGAGAGCATTAATAATAATGAACTAGAGATAGAACCTTGCTATAATAACATGCAGGGTCCTGAACTCCCTGCTATCAAGGAAGAATACTGTGAAGTGTTCCCCTACACAGGTAACCAAGGTAAAGATTTAATAATTTTATACGAATCTCAAATCCTCACATTGCAGCTATACACGAAGGCGTGTTCACCAAGCTTGGTGTATCAACACTCGCTTGAAAGGGAGAACTTGTTCTACATGATGCCGATGCACCGTAAGAGGGTACGACTCCGACCAAACTCTAGTTCAAGATGCTCCAAGCTGGTATGTACAACCTCACCTCGACTCGATATCCCTTGGGATCCAGGTGGGTAATGTATGGAGCATTCTAGGCTGGCTTTATGGCTTTAAAGAGAGTGCTTCTCGGGAGGCAACCCGGAAGTCAATAGGAATCTTTCTTAATTTTGTGTCTTGAGTCTAGTTGCATTCATGTTGCATTGACACTTTTATTATTCGCATGTCTTGGTATTAGAATAATCTTGTTGAAGTTATCAAAAGGTAGAATTTATTGTCACTATATTACGTGTTGCAAAAAGGAAGAGAAAATCAGTTTCGGGTGAATCCTTCAATTATAGGTATTTCTTGGTCGAAAATTAAAGTTGTTATTTTACCATCAAAAGAAGGTATTTCACTAAGTTACAGGATAAGAAAGAATTCACGAAGAAATAGAAATTTTCTGATACAGAAGGTTTAATGACCAACTATACGGCGGGAATAAAACTTCCGGCCGGATAGTTCCGGTCGCATAGATATCTTTACCATCGATTTTTTATTTCATGTGTATTGAGAGTTTAACGACCAACTATACGGCGAGAATAAAAATTCTGGCCGTATAGCTCCGGTCGTATAGATATCGGTGCCTCCATATAAATTCTTTTGTAATGTACTGAGAGTTTAACGACCAACTATACGGCGGGAATACAAATTCTGGTCGTATAGTTCCAGTCATATAGATATCTATGCCTTCGTATATTTTCTTTCCTAGGGACAGACAGTTTGACGACCAACTATACGGCCGGAACATTGTGTTCCGGCCGTATAGTTGCACCCGTATAGCTGCGCCTCCAGGAGGAAACGCTAAAATTTTGACAGAAGGCCAACTATACGGCAGGAACATTTTGTTCCGGCCGTATAATTGCGCCCGTATAGTTGGGAAAACCCCTCAAACGCCAACTGGAAGGTAACCATTGCTCAAAATTTCATTCTTTCTTCTTCCTTCTTCTTCTAAAAACCTCGAAGCACCACTTGGGAGCTTCTCCCATGTTTTAGAGAAGCCGAGCGTATGTAAACAATGAATTTCTATCTCAGAAATTCCTTAAGTTGTAATTATCTTTAGTAGTTCATGTTTTCTTTTCGTTTTCTTTCATTAGTTGGGTGAACGAACTTCGTTAGTACACCAAACCATTGTCTTTTATTTTGTGTGTTATTTTTGCAGTGACTTGAACCTTGTGTGACGACGTGTAAGGTAGTGCCAACGATGCAAACACTCGCATGAGCCACCTGGTTGCTTCATTTCAACGTGTCAACAATCAGTGTCTGGTAAAACCTTCCAACTCTAACCTCTTTTAAATAAGCACATAGGGGCTGCACACTCGTGTCGTGTATCCTGTTTCACTTGCACCTCATCACAATCTAGGAGAGGCCACTTCTAGAACTAGTTTGTTGACTTAGGTGTGGTGCTTAGGTTGATGAACCGACTCAGTGGGACTTGTATTTTTATCACTTGTGAGCTAAACCCGTGTCTTAAAAAACACAAAAATATTTTGTCTTCTTTCTAGTCTTGTTCCTACCAGGTTCTTAAGGAAGGCATACACCGGATCGTGAAGCATTCATGGAAGCAAAGGTTCTTTGTCCATCAAAGTAGAGGTTAAAAGCACCTCACCGGTAAAGTGTGTCACCCTTGCTTTAACTTAAGCTTGGGGAGGTAACCACTTCTTATACTCTCTTTTGATAACTGCATTTTCTCTTTTGTTTTCATTATCTTCTCAAATTCTTAGCTTGGGGAGGTTATTTTGCATGCGTAGAGTCTTGTGTAAAGTTCTTTATCTTAAAAAGTTTTCATGCTATTGTGTATCCCTCTGTTTTTGAATGCTTACTTAGAGAGTTTTTGTTCATATTCGTGTAAGGGATATACTTGCTCATGTTAGGCCCCATAGGAGACAAGCCATAGCTTTGATGCACCTTGTTCAACTTTTATCTAGCTTGTGAAAAATATTGTGATCCTCTAAAAATACATTGCCATGTTCTCTACATTTTGAAAACAAAAAATTATATATAATAAAGAAGTTCTTCGAAACTTGCTAGTTGACAATGTTTAGAATTGTCATAAGTGAGTGGTTATGGAGTAGCATGACCCCATAGTGTTGGAAGTGATGATCTTAATAGATGCTTACTGAGTGAGTTGGCAAATAAGAAATGATGTTTGAAAGTTTCGAGATTACATATGCCGAAATTTTGTCTTGGAAATCAAAGTGAGATATTGCTTTATGCATGTGTTGCGCCACTATCGCACAACATGGGATGCTAACAACTCCGAAGGCCTTTGGACAATCCAAAAAGAGGAAACTCTTGGAGTTTGGCTATGAGTTGCCAAACATATGTAGCAAAAATGCTATATTTGGGTATGCATTGGTATCTCATGGACCTGTGTTAAAAGCAAAAGTCGGAATACTCCTCTGATCGTTATAAGAAATCATTAATACCGAAAAGAGAAACCTTGGTAATGATCACGAGTGTCCTTCCTAGCCTACACAGTCTCGATTGAACATATACCACTCTTTTGGCATGGTTCGTTACTAAGTAATATATTTTCTATGAGCTCAACAATCAAAGTTTGCACTTGAGAGATTTTAATAGATGGCATGAGTGGGAAGCTTTGGAAAACTCTATTTCTATTTATGATTGACAACTAACCATGTTCAGCTTTGCCTTATACAAATAAAAATACAAAAATACAATAAAGTGCGTGTAGAAGGATCACAAGTTTACTTGCAAGCTAGATTTAACTTTGACATGGGGCATAGAAGTTTTTTGACTAATCTCTAGTGGCTTGAAATAATATAACTGAGTGTATATTGCCTTGTATGATTATGTGCTTTCTTACTTTGAGCTTGCAGGAAAAACAAAGATACGGTGCATTGATTTCCAATGATAAGCAAGATCGCATCCATTAAGTTATCCATCCCTTTTGCTCGAGGACGAGCAAGATCTAGCTTGGGGAAGTTGATGGCTGTGATAATACAACACTTTTTAGCAATATAAATTGTGTCATTTGCCTATCATATCATGCTCCATCTAACTATTGTTATGTCTGATATGCATGATTACTTGTTTTTATTAAATTCAATATGAGTTTTGGATATTTAGTAGCTTAGGTATATTTTTATCCCTCTTCCATGTCTTTGAGATGGGTGTAGGTATTAATGATGATTATGGATGAAACAATGGTAAAAGGAACAAAGAGAGCATGGTATGAAGGAGCTGTAGGGACCAGACCTAGCCATTTGAGAGGTTGGAAAAGTGAATTTTTCTAACTTCTCTAAATAAAGATCCAATACCACAGGGTTGTAGCCCTCGACGATACGAACTCAACCAGCCCAAGAACACCCAAAAAAGTGTTCGTATGAAGAAATGACGACCAAAATATTAAAGGGAACAAACAATTTAACGAGCAACTATACGACCAGAGCAATATTTGCGGCCGTATAGTTGCGCCCGTATAGTTGTAAAAAGGGTCGGAAACGACGGGATTTCACCCCAAAAAAGCTCTAGAACCTTCCCTAAGTCATATGATGGTATTGGGGGAACCCTAGGGCACCCCCAAGGCCTATATAAAGAAGGGAAGAGAGGAGGAAGCCACAAGACACCATATACAAGATTTAGATCCCATCTACCGCCTCCACGGTGGTGCCCTGCAGCCATGCCGCCTCCATAGCCTCTACAGCTCCACCAAGATCCAGATATCAATCAACACCATCAAGCCATCCAAGCAAGAAGAGGAGGAGAAGAAGGATGCCGCCATTACCACGTCGACGCCACCATCACCGCGCTGTCATCACCATCTCCATCTATGGTACTCCTTCATCCTTCCCCATCATGATCTCTATGATGGGTTGTAACTTGGCTTGAACCCCCACTTATTAATGTTTTGATGATTTGAGTAATTGAAGTGTGGTGTGTTCTTGGTAATTAATATGTTTGTGATTTCTCTTTACATTGTTCTATTAATGATATTATTCCAGTGATTGGAGACGTCCAACCCATTGTTGAGGAGTTACTAGGGATTCACGGAGTGCCACAAAACTTATCATTAGTCTCAAGTCGTTCCATGGGCCTGACAAGTCCGTGGGTAGAACTAATAGGCTATTTGCTATAAGTGATTTGCGGAGGCAATAGCAGCTTAGGATGCACCGCCCACTAAGATTTAATTCCCTCAAGATCACTCATGATATAGATAGCTATAGTGTTGCAAATTGCTTGACCCCAAAGTTACATACGAGATATCTTGTGACTAGCACACTTGCTTAGGAGTACGGTTGTCCATAGAACTTAATGCCTTTGCTCTAGTTTACCTTGATTGGTCTTGTTACCTTAATACACTATTCTCTTTCGGATGACCCATGTCCGGAGAGGGTGTGGACAATTGAGTTGTCTAGTTGCCACTTATCAACGGTGGGAGACAACGGTATATGAGGGACCGCCACGATTATAGTTAACAACTATTCCATAAGCACTTATCATGCACACCGGTATACATAACATTACTTGAGGAATTATAGCATTAATATTTCATCTCATTGCATTCACCTATTTTCAGTTTTACTTTTGTTCTAGTTTTCTTCCAATAGTAGTAGTACTTATTACAAAACATCTTAAATTCATTTATCCTAGCAACTTATAGAATAGGCTATTTCCAAACCACGGTTTGGGTGTGTACGTGGTCGCATTAACGACGCGGCTATGAGGGTCCTGTTCATCGAGCTCCCATTGGGGCAAACTCTTAAATATTTGCTGCTACAGGTACTGCAATAACCCTGTTTTGGTACAGGAACCCATCCCATCAATGTCCCAGGAACATTTTTAGGTTTTTAATGTCCCGAGGTATTGGAAGATTTTTTATAGCATTTATATAAGTTTTATCTATTTCTATTCCCTTCTCCGAAAATTTATGCCCGAAAACTTTACCTTCTCTTTCCATGAAATTGCATTGTTTCCAATTCAAAACCAAATTTGATTGCCTGCATCCTTGCAAAATTTTGGTCAGATTGTAGAGGCAATTATCAAAAGTTGTTCCACAAACAACAAAATCATTTGTTAGAACTTCCATAGTCTTCTCAACAAAATCATCAAAGATCTTTAGAACACATTCTTGAAAAGTTGCTGCTGCGTTACATAAGCCAAACAGAATTAATCTATAAGCATATGTGCCATAAGGGCAAGTGAAAGTTGTTTTCTCTTAATCTTTTGGTTGTATGGCAATTTGTGAATATCCAGAATAACCATGAAGAAAACATGAATAAGAATTATTACTAAGTCTTTCTAAAAATTTATCCATGAATGGTATAGGTTTATGATTTTTCTGTGTCTCGCGGTTTAGCTTCCTAAAATCAATGCACATACAATACCCTACAATGGGCCTTACAGGAACTAGCTCACCATCCTCATTCATAGCAGCATCAAGACCACCTTGTCTTGGTATGCAATGAGCTGGGCTAACCCACTTACTATCTGAAATAGGATATATTATACCAGCATCTAATAAGCGTATAACCTATTTTCTTACTACTTCCTTCATTTTCAGATTAAGCCTTCTTTGTGTATCCACTACAGGTTCAACATCATCAAGCATGGTAATATTATGTGTTACAATAGATGGATCTATTCCTTTAATGTCACTGAGAGTATATACGAAAGCTTCACGATGCTTAACCAAGATTGAAATGAGTTTATTTTTTCATTCTCTGATATATTCTTGCTAATAATAATAGGACATTAATTTTCATTATCTAAAAACTCATACCTCATATCGTCCGGAAGTTGTTTCAATTGAATTGGTGGAGGCTCTTCATCTCCTTTTCTTACCAGTTCTTCATAGTCATGTGGAATTTGTGCTCCTAGAACTGAATCAAGATAATCATCCATGTCTTCTCTATCCTCATCATCTGGTGCTTCCTCCCAATTAATCAGGCTCCTTGATAACCCACAAGTATAGGGGATCATGTGTAGCCTTTTCGATAAGTAAGAGCGTCGAACCCAACAAGGAGCTAAAGGTAGGATAAATGTTCTCTCAAATTCTATCAACCACTGATACAACTCTACGCACACTAAATGTTGCATTATCTAGGAAATAAAACTAGAGCAACAATACGAGTAATAGAGATAGCTTTGCATGATAATAAATAACAAGAAAGTAAAGCTAGTTGCTGTAGCAATAAAATACACTAAACTAACAGAACCATGAGTGTGGAATAGTGGTGGTAATTGTGGTGGCTTTGCCCAAGTTTAAATAGCGAATAGATCGGGTTCATTGTCTTCGATGCAGTTTTCTATGTGGGAGAGGCTAAATATACATGCGCTTCACTAATTGGAACTACATGTACTATATGATTGGATTGTTAGCAAACATCCGTAAGTACTAATCAATGCATTAAGATTTTCCCAACCATAGCCTTATGTTTCATGGTCCTCTTACTCCCATACGTGCAATGTTTCGGTTCGCGTCCTCAGGTTTCTATCACTCCGGCAGAACTCCCCCTTCCTTTTACAGATACTACAAACCCTGTGATGTTTAATCCATGCATGCACAAATATAATGGACATCAAAGGACGGTACCATATCAACATACAACTCTAATGAACCAAAGACGTTCAACCATTCAATCTAAGAACAAAGAAACTACGCAAACATGACATAGATCATAGGATTATAACATATAGCATCAAACACCATGTTTACATAGGACGGTACAGAGGTGTCTGGGAGGATGGACCACTGCATACTAGGAGGATTAGGTGATGGAGATGGCGGTGAAAATGGTGAAGATGGTGAAGAAGAAGGTGGCGGCGGGGGAGGGGGGGACTCCTTCCCCGCCACCGGTATCACGGGGAGCACCGCCCCTTAGCCCCTTCCTTTATGGCTTCTTGGGAGCCCTCCCCCATGGATATGGGATCCATGGGGGAGGCAAAAACGTGGCTTTGGTGGCTGCAAATTCGTGGGTAGAGATCTCTTGGGCGAATTAGGTTTCCTCCCTTTATTAGCTTCTCGGATTCCCGTCACCCCATCTTGGGCTGCAGTAAATCGGGCCTAGATGCCCCGTACGGAATCGGAATCAGCTAAATTTTATGTCCAGAACGTCTGAAATTTTCAACAACTTTGTAGTTGAAGAGTTTTTCGTTTGACGCCGTCTTCGACCCGAAACGTGACCATCTTAAAAAAGAGTTCTGAGACAGATTTCTAGAAAAATCCCAATTTGACTCCAACAAGGTTTCCGCTTGTATTCTTGGTAATTCCTACACATCAAAGTGTAAAACAAGAACATTGTGCACTTTTGCAACTATTAGTAGGTTAGTCCAAATAAATCATAAACTTTATACAAAAAGGAGAGTCAAAATCATATTATTAGCATAAAACCATCAAAAATTATAGATACGTTATAGACGTATCAACATCTCAATCTTAGTTCCTGCTCGTCCTCGAGTAGGTAAATGATCAAAACAATATAATTTTTGAGGTGACATGCAGACAACACAATCTTGATCATTATTATTGTAAAAGCATTGATGGCTGGGATTAAGGTACTCTAAACATGAATCATGAAAGATAGAGTTCTAACAATAAGACATAACAACTATGTTGTAACATGAAAAGGCACAAACAAAAGATTTATGAATAACAATGCTTTGCAAGATGTTTGTTTGTTTCACATAAAGAAAGCATAATGAGTGGTATTCAGCTTGTCCGTCATAAAGTAGCAAAATATAAATTCATAGGACACCTTCAAAGTTCATAAGGGTGACTAGATACAAATAGTTTAGAAACAAGCAATATCAAAGTTATGCATCAATCAACAAGGCTTCGGACAATGCACATAGAACTAAGAATGACAACTATGCTCTCTTAATTGGTGCATAAATATAGAAGGTGGAGACTCAATATAAAAGTGGAAGAAAGGCCTTCATGGAAGGAAACAGGGATTCAAGTCTCATAAAGAGCTTCCAAAAATTATGGTACTTATTAGCTTTCAGCTCTCCTTGCCCCTATCATAAGCATCTTGAAGTGATTAAGGTTAAAGTGAACAAACTATGGAGTATATGCTTGACAAAGTATAAGTTGCAATTCTCATGTCCCTTGAATACGAGGGCCCCTTCTCATGCTACTCAAGTTTAGTTACCGGTAAGTCTTGTCATAGTAAGTACATGTGTATCATAGAGAACCGCCAACGGGGTACCCCTTGCCCGATGATACGGAAGAATCCCCATATCAAAATGACAAGGCAAGCAGACAACGAGCATCTCAGCAATCTTCTTATTTACCATGGGAAAATGGTGCTTTTTTCTCTCTTTCCTCTTTTCTCATCTCTTTTTTTTCTTTTTTCTCAATCTCTATTTCTTTTTTATAAGAAGAATGCTGCATAGATTGCTCATTATGGTTATGCTACAGGTTTCCACCATGATTAGGCATGGATTAGACTGGCGGCTTAGGCGTTTCTCTAACACGCATACATAACTCCATGGACTTACAAGCTCCGCTTTCATTTCACACCGACAACATCCATAGACAAAAGAGCATGCTATCAACTAGGTACAATGTACAAGTGCAATGGTGAAAGTGTTCCCCATGACAGCATGGTTCTGCTAAGAGAGAATTCCTTTGTTGGCCCTGGCTAAAACTTGGATTCCTTTCTTGACCTCAGACAAAATTTTCTTCCCTTCTTGACACGGAAATTTCTTCGGTTCCTTATTTGGCCCTCTAGTACAATTTGGACACTAATGGTGTTAACTTGGTATGTAAGATTACACTTTTGCCCCTAGTGTAATATGTGACCAATATAGAGAACCAAAAATTCTATCACATAACTAAATTGAATTGAAGAACTTAGGATCATATTTAAACTCAAAAAATTGAAAATTTCGGCAAAACTTCCCTTGAACTGTAGCCATATTCCCTGCACAACAGTTCATATATATATATATATATATATATATATATATATATATATATATATATAACGGTCACAGTACACTAGTTCCCACATGTTCATGTATATAAGAAGAGATCTCATATAAGAGACAGTAGTTCACACATGTTCATATATGTAAGAAACGGTGGTCATAGTACACTAGTTCACACATACATCACACACATGTTCACATATACATCACACACATGCATTCGGTCACAGTATGCTAGTTCACACATACATATGGTCACATACATCACACACATGCATACGGCCACACAAATTGTTCCAAAAGAAACTTGAAATGTAACCATTAAACCAGATGAAAATTACAAGCTGAGCCTTCTTTTGCTTCTTGCGCTCATTGCAGGGCTAGAAGGATTAAACTTTTTGCTTCTTATGCCCATTGCTGGACTATCAAATGTCACCATAGGAATTTTAGTAACTGGCTTTTTCTTTTTCTTCTTGACAGGAACATTTGTTTGTTCGTTTGGCATATAACTCTCAATAGAAAGTGGTACAGGTTGATTTGAGCCAGTTCCTGATCTGTAGTTATACATGTATGTCATTAGTAATTGGAGCAAGACAAGGCAGAAAAAGTACATAACTTATAGAAAAAATAGAAACATTACCTCTTTGATCCTGTAGATTCACACTTGTGTCCTCCAAGATTTTCCTATGATGAGAAGAAGCATGTAGAATACTTAAGGTTTTAATTTAACTCAATATAAAATTTCAGATCTAGTTATAATTACCTTTTTGATGCTCCAGCACTAGTTTTTGCATATTTTCCACTTTTCTTTGTTGTAGTTTCCAAGCTAAGGCTATGGTGAGAATAAGCTACTTATTATTATTCAAAGTCATATTACATGTAACCATGAGTACAAGTGTACACATTGCTAACCTTGGTGGAAAACACATTCTTATTGGTGCTCCATCATCGCACGGCACAATGGACGATTCACTTGTTTTGGTGGCCTTTTTCTTCCTCTTTGGTGGTTCTCTAATTCAACAATAAGAAAAGTGAGAACTCAAGCAAATTACTACATATATAATGCAAGGACATGAGATAAATGTTGGCCTTTTACCTCACAGCCATCATTATGGCAATGCCATCTGGGTTACCCTTCTTCCAATTATGCCAATGATGGCCATAGTCCTTGCAAATAGGGCACAAATGTTGGCATGTTTTCTTTTTCTTGTCACTGCAACCTTTGTACCTCTCAGTTTTGGGCCTACCAGCTGTAGCCTTTAGGAGTGGTGGATGCATGAAGAATCCATGGTCAGATTTAGGCCACTGAGTCTTGTCAGGCATAGCAGGGATTAGTTGGGCATAAGCCGCTCTAAAGGTTTCAACAGAGTAACACAATTCAACATGGTTCTTTATGTATGTATTCCTTAGTGATGTGATGAAGGCAAGCGCATGTTTGCAAGGAAGGCCAGAAACTTGCCATTGTCTACAAGAACATGTCCTCTCTTGCAAGTTGACAACAAACCTAAAGCCACTGCCTCCCAATGCAGTAACTTCGGACAATTCTTCTGAGCATTCTACCACTTCCAAGTTTAATTCTCTAGTCATTGCATTCAACCTTTTCATTATGTGGGGCAGCACCAATGCATCTAACTTCTTCGCTACTTTTCTCCTTTGGTTCCACTTGATCATAATCAGTTGTCTCAACTTGTCCATGAATTCATCTAAGTTCAAGGATTTGTAGTGCTTAATCCAATTATTAAAGCACTCTGCCAAGTTGTTGGTTACATAGTCCACCTTGCACAAGGTAGAGAATTGACTCCTAGACCACAACCTATCATGCCACTTCCTTATATATGCAGTTGCTGCTGGTCTTGCTTCCTCCATTGCAACCCAATGTTTTCCAAATAAATGCGGGTTCCATGAGTAAGCAGTAGCCCAAAGATGGTCATCAAACACCTTCCCATGGAACTTCTTGTTGAAGTTGCTCACCAAGTGAAACATACATTCTCGATGTTCTACCTCTAGGAACACTTCCTTTACCCCTGACATCACTGCCTAACCAGCATCAGTGCATATGGCCAAACCTAGTGGTGATCCTATGGCCTGTCTAAGTAGTTGCATGAACCAAATCCAATTCTCGTTAGTTTCAGAGTCAAAACTCCAAAACATACCGGATACATCCAATTATGCCCATCAACGGTGGTTTCTGCCCCTTGAACCTACCCGTCAAGAAGGTGATGTCTACTGCCAAGTATGGTCTGCAACCAACACGGAACCCCTCTATGCAAGGTTTGAAAGCAAAAAAAATTCTTCTAAACCTGATTTTACCATTTATAGTATGATGATCAATCTGCACTATGCTACCAGGGCAACAACTTTCAACTTGTGCCTTAAATCTATACAAGTTATTGAAGCTGCTATCCCAATCACCATATAGTTGTTTCAAAGCTAGCAGCTTACCCATGTAGACTCTTTTGTAGTGGATTTTGATCTTGTAGTGCTCTTTAAGCTTCTTTCGCAATTCATGTGCTCCGAGAGTTGCATCTTCAATGAGCGAGTCCTTGACCTTCTCACATACCCAATGCTTAGTTGCATTCTTCACCTTCTTTTTCCTTTTTGAACTAGAACAATCATGTTCAAAAGGATTTGTTTTCACCTACAAAATCAGAATATTAGCTACAAGATCATAATATAAGTAAGAGATAATCTACAAAATCAGAAGTTAAGTTGGAAATTACCACAATAGTACACATATCATCCGTTGTAGAAGCATGTATCCTCCATGGGGAATCATCTTCATATTTTCTTGTACAATAGGTTGTGAACCTATGTAGTGCACTCTTCTTCGTATGAAACTCAAAATCACGTTTGATTGCATGTTGTCGAATGGCCAACTTAATCTCATCCATATTTGGATATGTGGATCCTACTGTCATTGGAGGGTCTTCTTTATTGTACTCAACATTGGGTGTATGATTTGGCTCATGTACCTCCTCATCCTCCTCTACTTCGGTCTCATCCTCGCTATGATCCTCGCTCTCGTCCTTATAAACATAGTCTTTTTCCTTCTCTTTATCAGAATAAAGAACCAAATTTAGAGGTATAGGTTCTTTCTCTCAATATATGCCCTCTTCATCAATACCAACATGCTCATTCTCGGGTATTGGGTTTCGAAGGTAACTATCATCATCTTGTGATGGATTGTTGTTTGGTTGGACATGCACATCAGTAAACCACTCAATGCAAGGCTTATATGTTTTAGAGGGATCCCAATATGCAATGAAAATTTGAACAAACTTTGTCTCAGAGTGCTTCTCAAACATTATCATCAATTCCTGATCAAATTTTATTTCTAGGAATGTTTTAGAACCTCGTCATAATAGTGAAGATGTGCAACTTCCAAATATATTGGTTGGTACTGCTCTACAATTGATGCCCCCAAATCATTATAGTTTGTCAAATCAGAGTCCACAAACTTCTCAAAATAAAAACCATTGATGTCTTTTCTAGCTGTTTTGGGGTTGCCAAGCAATCTTATTTTCAGAAAATAACTTGAATTAGGATCCAGCCTGTGAACAAAATATGCATCCATAAGCACTACTATACTAGCAATCAGACAAGAGACATCACAAGTTGTGGTCAATCCTGGCCATGTCGAATCCTACCAACAAGATAACAGAGGAGAGAGCTACTTACCCTTCAGGCCATGCCGATGATCCCACACATGGAGCCGATCCTATTGGAGTTCGGTGGATTCTTCCTGTAGAAGAGCAGTGGACGATAGTTACAGCCATTCCCGCCACTGAGCTCGCCACCGCAGCATCTTGCGTCGATGTGCCTAGCTCGCCATCTGGATCCCCTCCTTGATGTCCCTCTATCGTCGCCTCTAACCGGACCTAGACAGCCCCCCTCCCGCCGCCCTCTTCTCCCATAGCTGCGCCCCCCGTCGCCGCCGTTTCTCCTGCAGCTAGGATTAGCCGCCGCCGGTAGAGGAGATAAGAGATGGGTGGGGTGAGGGAGGAGGGTCGGGGCGAGAGAGGAGGGTCTGCGCCGCCGTCGCTGATGTTTCTCCCGCCGCTAGGGTTAGCTGTCGCCAGTAGAGGAGGAAAGAGATGGGCGGGGCAACAGAGGAGGGAAGAGATGGGCGGGGCGATAGAGGAGGGAAGAGATGGGCGGGGTGACAGAGAAGGGTCGAGGCGAGAGAGGAGGGTCGGGTCGGGACGGCATGGGACTAGGGATGGGATTTGGGGTTTTCTTTTTTTTTCTGCTGTGAAACAAGCGAGCCAGGGCATACTTGTCCAGAAAAATAAAATGTAACGGGGGCAGCAAACGGACTCGACGGAAGGGCCAGATAAGGAACCTTCTGAATTTTCCATGTTAAAAAGGGAAGAAAATTTTGTCTGAGGCCAAGAAAGGAAGCCAAGTTTCAACAAGGGCTAACAAAGGAATTCTCTCTTCTGCTAATCCCCAACATATAAATGCAAGCATATATAACATAGATGACACAATGGTTCAAGTTTATTAGGTAGAAGAAAAGTAAAGTGTGCCATCAAGTTCGTGAGAGCTTTAATCACTAGTTTTCTCATAACAAGTTTAATTCGGAAGGTAGATAAAAGCATGAATACACTTGGAATAGCAAATGCTAATAGGTAGGTATGGTGGACTCTTTGGGATAACTTGGTTTTATTTGGAGTTGGATGCATGAGTGGAACTCATACTTTGTTATGGAGGCTAGCAAAAGATTGGGACCGACCAACTAAAATTACAATAATGGCCATAATCATGCAAAGCGACCGAACATCATTAATTAAAGCATAAAGTGATATTACAAGTCCAAAACTAAAGGATCATAAAGGCTATGGTGACTTGGGATAGTCATAACATGGTGTGAGCATGCGCCAAGTCAACCCAAATAAAGTATCAAAGGAGAATACCACAATACTATGCTTTAATATGCTAAAACAACGCATGATTATTTCAAGGCACATTAAGCAATCTCAATTGTTGATAACATGTCATGCTACAGCAAAAATCACTAAGCATAAAGCCAAAACAATATCAAGCATGACATGACAAAGCATAGGCCACCGTCAAAAAACGAGCTCCTTTTAAAACTTAAGCATGAACTTTTCCTACTCTTTTCCAATCCAAACCACACTTATTTGAAAACTGATGTATGAAAGAGGGGGTCCAACCAATTTATTCAAGCAAACTAAGCAAACCAAGCGAACGAAAACCAAAAATGAAAACGAAGACGCTCCAAGAACAACACAACTATGCATGAAACAATAAAAATGAAGTGTTTGGAAGAACCTGGGATTTTTATTGATGAAGAAGGGGATGCCTTGGGCATCCC
The DNA here is from genome assembly GCA_910589775.1 of Avena eriantha. NCBI lineage: Eukaryota > Viridiplantae > Streptophyta > Magnoliopsida > Poales > Poaceae > Avena > Avena eriantha. The sequence continues at coordinate 465,983,583 of OU342741.1, forward strand.
CATGCTTTGACGCTTGTAATTCTTGGATATTTCTTGGGATGACACGGGGTCCAGAATGAAGCTAAATTTTATGGCCAGAATGTTTGCCACGAAATTTCCAACAACTTTGTAGTTGAAGAGTTTTCCGTTTGACGCCGTATTCGACCCGAAACGTGACCATCTTCAAAAAGAGTTCTGAGACAGATTTCTGGAAAAATCCCAATTTGACTCCAACAAGGTTTCCACTTGTATTCTTGGTAATTCCTACACATCAAAGTGTAAAACAAGAACATTGTGCACTTTTGTAACTATTAGTAGGTTAGTACAAATAAATCATAAACTTTATAAAAAAGGAGTTTCAAAAGTATATTATTAGCATAAAACCATCAAAAATTATAGATACGTTATGGACGTATCACTCCTCTATAATTCATCTTGTGGAGTACTGAAATGAATTGTTGCCAACTCGGCGATCGTTTTATCTTACTTGGTATCTTCCACTTCATATGGCCTCTTCTTTAGTTTGGTGAAGTGGAATGTCATTTGCTCTTCTCCAAACATTAGTGAAATAGTCTTCTTCTTATTATCGACTCGAGCTTTCGTGATGGAAACAAAAGGCCTGGCAAAAAGAATAGGACAAAAAGAATCTTGAGGCATATCAACAATATGAAAATCTAGAGGGTACATGAGTGATCCAATAAAGACATAGATATTTCTGATTACTCCTTCTGGTTTTATATTGGTCCTATTAGACAATTTAATAGTAGTGTCTACCAGTTCCACATCTGAATTATTTAAATTATAGCGGAGTTCCTCATAAAGTGATGAAGGCATTATATTTATAGTGGAAATTGGCTCACAAATTCCGTATAAGAAAGTTTCTCCATAATATAAAGGACTCGTTGGTTTAGAAGTTTCGTTACCTCGTACCTTACATTCGATGAATTCTGAGGTTTCAAGGTCTAACATAACCACTTCATTGTCCACTATTCGTGCTCCCATAAGATCCTTTTATATAACATTATTTATATTGGTAGCTTCGGGGTTGCTTTCTGGTTTCTTTGGTCTCTTCTTCATTTGTTCTTCCTCTTTTTGCCTTTTCTTGACGATCCCTTCAATAGGTGTCGAGGAAAACTCTCCCCTTAACGCTCTTTCACGCTTCTTCTCTTCGAGGGGTTTACTAGTTTCCCATTTTGTTGGTACCTGTAAATGTCTTGCATAATTCTCAATAATTGTATTTACTGAGTAAGAGTCAATACCGAGGGTTTTAATCATTGCATTTGTCCTTTCATCTTCAAGGACATCGTTAATGCAAGCATATTCAGAAAAACCATTTCTAATGTTTTCCCTATCTTTAAGATTTTCTGTTGCTTCTCTCATTTTTATTATTAGATTCGAAGCTTCATCGTAGTTATAAGATAGAAATCTGCCTTTAGAAACAATGTCTAGATTTATCCTATTTTCAATATTTAGCCCTCCATAAAAAGTATGAGTGAGTAACCAATCAGGGAAACGATGATGGGGGCAATTATCTAGGTAGATTTTGTACCTTAGATATCCTTCATATAAGCCCTCACCAGGATTATTTTTGAAACTGGTAATAATACCTCTCATTCTATGAGCTTTGCTTTCTGAATAGTATTTCAATAGGAGTTAGGTTGTCAATTCCTTCCAAGTCCTCGGTGCTTCCGCACAAAAAGATTTATACCATTCGCAAACATTATTAGAGAGAGTTTTTCTAAAAAACTGGGTTTTAACCAGATCAAGATTACAGTCATCGAAAATAAAGAAACTGAGAATGTCTTTAAAGAATTGTAAGTGTCCATATGGACTCTCTTCATTGGTTCCTGCAAATTTCTTAGAGTGCAATAGTTCAAATAATAAAGGGTGGATCTCGATTCCATCCGGATTTATGCTTTTATTGATAGCTATAAAAGCGTCCATGGGAGAACCCATTTTCCTTACTGCCTCAAGCTGGTTTAAATGCTGAGTGTTGTCCATTTTTGCGTTCCTGCAACTCAAGTAAAAATTAGTAAAACAAAAGTAAATAACTAAAAGTAAAGTGACTTATAGCACTAAGCTCCCTGGCAACAGCGCCAGAAAATAGCTTGATGGCTGCAAGTGCACAGATCGTTTGTAGCTAGTTTTGAAGTAAAGATATCAATCCCACAGGGAGCAGTAGGCAAAAGACTAAAATGCTTTTAACTACAACTAAACGAAGTACTTAATAAATAACTTTAAGATGCAAGAAAAGTAGAGTTGTTTTGGGGTTTTTGGTTGAACGAGGTAATTTAAAGTAAAGCAAAACTTAATGTAGAAAGTAAGAATTGTGTGTGTAATAGAACTTTGGACCTGCAATAGGGAAAAAGGTGTTCTTGGGGAGTGGTGCATACACCGCTAGCAATTTAGACTAAGTGATCAAGATTATTATAACAAATATTCTCATAATATGTATGTATGTGGGAGGAGCTCCATATATGGACAAATAGGCACCAACCACTGCTCACATCATCTTTCATAACCACAGCTGACGAATAAACGTCATCAATCGTATTATCCCGCTATTAAGGGATTTCTCCCGTGGCATGGACATGGCTTAATGAGTTCTCGTTGATTCCCCAAGTTAGCACGTAAGGAATGACAACAGCTTTATAGTCACAGTAAGTGCTATCTTCCCTCCATCTACCAACAAGTAATCCCCTTCCTCGAGTCCCCATAGGAGGCAAATATTAAGGAGGTGCACAAGTCCCAACATCAAGATGAAGACAATTAACACATACACATAATGATGTATAACATAATAATCTCTATCTCATCTCAATCATATGCTAGGGTTTCTCCATCTCCCCAAGAACTATAGATCTACTCAGACATGGAGGGAATCAACATCATAGCAATGGTAATAGAAACAATCATAGATGAATAGTACTTGTATAAATCCACAACGAGTATGGGAATTACAACACGATCTAGGAAAGGTATAGATGGGATGGATGGAGATGGTGGTGATGCAGCGGTGGATGATGAAGATCGATGCCTTAGCCTCCCGGATCTACGCAAGTCGAAGATGGATCCCCGGTGGACAAGTTCCCCCTCCAGATGCCTTTCAGAGGTGAGGTTTCGGTGATTTCTGGGTGTTCTGTATGTTGTCTCCCTGATCTAGTTGCACGGGGTGAAACTATTTGAGGAGGCGGAGGCGGCGCCAACTATACGGCCGGAAGCTTTATTCTGGTCATATAGTTAGTCGTTGAACCCTCTGTCTCCTTTATTCTCTTTTGGTTTTCTTCTGGTATTATTAATGTAAATCGAGGCAAACTCTGAATACTAGATATGACCCCAAAATAACGGGGGTCCCCAAATAAGCGATTTACGTTGTTTTTGACTCCTTTTCTCCTCATTACAACTACTCCAAGAGTTGTATCCATTGGATCCATCATATGTCCTGATCCTAGTGAAAACAGACATAAAATGTGCGCGCAAGCACCATAAAATACCAAGATCCTACATCTACAATGAAAAATCATAATGTAAAACATGATGCAAATATGCACTCATCAGTTCATCTATACATTATTGTGTCTTTTTGCAATACTGAGGTAATTCTTCTTTCATCTTGCTAACCTCCCCGAGTCGGAGCTTCCTCCTCTTGAGGGATATCCCCAGAGCTCTCTCAGGATGATGGAGAACTGATTGCACTACCGGAGGCGCTTACCCGAAAGCGTAAGACTCCGACTGTGTCTATTGGCACAAAAGAAGTGCCCGTTGTGAAGAGGTAAATTTCCTCACAAGGTATTTGTATTTATTTTCTCATTCTTTCTGAAGCATAATGATCTTGTTCTATTACTTCTTTAGAGCTAAGAAACTCACCAAGGGCAAGGGGAAGGGAATTCCGGCAAAGCCTCTGCGACAGTCAAAGTTAAATTTGACTTCGCCTGCCATAGCGCCCCCGACTCCTGCCCCAAGGCCTTCTACAACATTGGAGATTACTCCATCTCCACATGTTACGGAAGATCCGGTTCAGCATTCTGATCCAGGAAACCTTGGTTCATAGACCGACATCACCATGGGTGATTCGGCCATTGATAAGGGTGAACCCTCAAAGGGTAATGATCTCTCAGTAGAACTTTTCGCAAACAACCTCCTAAGCAATCTGGGTCTTACCAAACTAGGTATTACTTAGAAAACTGCGGAAGAAATCCAGAGGCTGGCTCGAGAATGTTTAGAGAGCCGGAACATCACTTCAGAGGAAGAGACTCAAGAAGCATAGTACGTAAAACTCTCTAAGATTCTTGATCAAGTTTGTCTTTGGGACGACAAGCTGAAGGCCTGTGTGGCTCCGCCACCACCAGTGATCCCGCTGACTCTCGTCGAGAAGGTTTCTTCTGAGGTGAACACGAGTCTAAAGAAGCTGACCCATGAACATTATGTAAGTCAGAATTTGACTTTACTTTTTACTTTATTTCATATCATATCCTCTAGCCCCCAAGCATGAGGTTGGATAAGAAATCCGGATTTATGCTTTCATAGGATGCCAAAGAATGAACTAGTGTAGCCCCCAAGGCTTGTGTTGATATTTAACTTAGTTAAAATATTAGCCTGAGTCTTTAGTAGCCCCCAAGCCGGATTTATGACTCTGGTTACTATTCTGACTTACAGAAAGTTAATGCTTATAACCAAGAATTATTAAAGAGTATTTGCAATAAGAGGAGAGAGCTCAAAGCTCTCCGGCTTGAAAATCCTCAACTGAAGGTTTCCAAGGATGAGGCCGAAGATAATCATTTCAGTCCTTATCCTTTGTATTTTTGCTTTCATAGTCGAATGCTTATCCGACTGTTTTTCTTTTGCTCATAAAACTGGTGAAGCAGTCATGTAAAATCATTGAAGAGGCCAAGAATTTCAAAACCCTGGAGGTGGAAAATGCCGACTTACGGCAAGAGCTAAACAAGCTTAAGACGAATCATGAGCGCAACATTGCTAGCATTCTTGAATCCTCTAACATGGCCACCAAAGAGCATGATCAAAATATCGCAATCCAGGATCAGAGAATCTCGGACCTCAATGATGAGTTGTTTAGAGAAAAGGACATCACCCAAGCTCTCCGGGATGAACTCCAGAGTCTCTGAGCAGAGAAGACCAAAGTTGATGATGCCATCTTTGGTAATTTTCCTGTCTCTGACCTTTATTTCTTTCCAATTCCTAGGAATCTAGATATTAGTCTAACTTTGCTTTTGTATATGCAACTCCTTTGAGCTTACTGGATTCTTCCTCCACCGAGTCTCGCACCAGCCGGCTTACCAAAGTCGGTGACTTGCTTCATGATTTCTGCCAGTCATTGGAGGATATTGGCGAAGTTCTCAAAGTTTCGGACATGAATAGAATGTCCGCCTTTGAGGTGCAAGACAAGGCAAAGGGGATGCCCCAGCTCATCCAAGATTGGAACATGTCCTATGCGTGAACTATAACACATAATTACCTTACCATGGTTATGAGCCACCATGGAAGCATGGAGATCTGGCAAGTAACCAGGGGTAATTAAACTATGGATGAAGATGGCAAGGAGCAGAACATCAAGGCCATCATGGAGTCCTACCACGGTTATGGATGTCACGTAGCTGATCTGACCAGCTACGACACTCCCTTCTTCACTCGTGTGGAAACGCCTCCTCCGCCCGCCGAAGAAACAGTTGAAGTTTCCGATGATGAGCAAACCAAATCCGATTTGCCTATCTCGGAAAGATATCATGGCAAAGGCGATGTCTCCAGTGAGCCGGCAACTCCTACCTCTCCTCCTGTATCGAAGAGTACCAAAAAAACAATGTGTTATTCTGAAATAATCGGATTGTAATAAGTAGTATAATATTTTGCTAGTGCTAAGATTTGCATGTACCGACGCTTTTGACTTTTTTAGCACTTTTGTCTTTATTTTGACGTGCTTGAAATTTTACATAAGCACTTTTGTTTTGTCTATACTTATCGCTTATCTGGCTTTCCGCCTCGTCCCTTTCGTGATCTGGCCAACCTTCAACACGGAAACTTTGCCGAGCAATGGAGCTCAATTGCTAAACCGGTTTAAACTCGGAAACAAAGCCAGCTTCCAGTACCAACAATTCACTACTCGGAAAATGCCCGCATCCGGCAATCAAATAAAGAACCCAAGTATAGACTAGAAAATTTAGATTTATACCCGAAGGTAGCATTTTTAGAATCGGAAATCTAACCAGAACAAACATGAGCATAAAGTACTTTCAAGTATTCTGGGATTTTCGATTGTGACATGATCATTCGGAAATAAGATGGTAATATAAAACTTCTCAGAAAATATTGAGGCAACCAATACTTTATTTCTCATTGAACATGTACACATATATGATTACAAAGAAATAAATATTAAGAATAAAAGGGACGTAGATGAGCAATATTCCACGGTCTGTCTAATTCTTCCGGGTTTGTACTGCCTCCAGCTCTCTTCCTCTTCTTAGTAAAACCTCTTTCTTTGACTGACCGCATATTAGTTAGATAGTAAAAACCATTGTGCAATACTCAGCTAACTAAAAAGGGCCCTTCCCATACTGGGGAAACTTTGTGTTTTATTTTTTGCACAAGCCGGAGAACCAAATTGCCCATATTGAAAGACCGGTTTCTGACTCTCTGGCTATGATACTTGTGTAACTTCTGCTGATAGGCTATTGATCTCATCTCAGGAACGATGCGAACTTCTTCGATTAAATTGAGATCAATTTGTCGAGAAATTTCCGTATCCTCTTCGATATACGTAGCAACTCAGGGAGAAGTATGAATTATATCACTAGGAAGAAATGCTTCTACACTATAGACCAAGAAGAAAGGTGTGTATCCAGTTGACCTATTCAGAGTTGTTCTCAAGCTCCATATCATAGACGGTAATTCATCTGCCCAAGCTCCCTCAGCACGACGAAGTGGTGCTTTGAGTCTTGGTTTGAGGCATTGTAGAACTAAACCATTCTCTCTTTCAACTTGTCCATTAGCTTGTGGATGTGCGACTGATGCAATGTCAAGACAGATATTTTGTTCATCGCAAAGAATACAACCATAACATGTATATTATATATATACCTTAGCTGGACATTTCCAGTCTTTTATTTTCTGCCAAATATTTTATAAATTCTTTTTCAGCATTTCATTTTCTTTTTAAAATAATCTATCAACATCAACAGTGGCGCCATACATATGACACATAATCCAAAGCATGTATAGTCAAATACTAAAACTTTTGGACATGCACTTTGAAGTTGATCACCATCATCAAATGTTTGGTGTTCTTTCAAAAAACCATTCTTTAGTAATATTTTAGAGTAGTAAACATTTTACCTACATCTTGTATTCATCTTTATCATGATAACTTTAATTATCAAGCTACTATAGCTTATAAGGACGAATTGTGAGTATAATGTCAGTTCCCAAAACCTTTTGGGAGATTAGGACGTCTAGCGTCTCCAACATTCGAAAATCCTCATACAATATGAGAACATGTATTTTGCTAAATTATACTCTATCATATTGCAACCATATACATTTTTTCAAATTTAAAAATATCTTTCACACATGATGGCTTCTAAAACAATTCTTTTAGCTCCTAGATAACCTCGATATTAAAAATAACTTTTGAATATCAAGAACCATGGAGGCAAACATGATACTTTTGATACTAACATTGGAATTCTTACTCTTGATTTAATACTACTAACTTCATGGAGTAAATAGAGTTTGCTGAAAGTCTGCAATAGGACTTATAAACTTTAAATTGACATTCAAAACAATACGATACCAGTTCGTAAAGTAAATATCCAGAATTCTATAGTTCTATTATCTCAATTAAAACAAAGCATAATGTAGTAAACAGATGCCAATGAGGGCTTGTTCGTCTGCGGTACCAAAGTTCGCAGGCCAGCGCATGGCGATACCTAAGTTGCCTGAAATTACCGCGTTTCGAAAAGTTGGGCCGCCAACTACTGAGAGGGGCCATTTCGAGGCGAACTCATCTCACCCCTACCAAATTCAAACATTCTGTTAAACTACCCCATGAAGTAGACAGTCGGGACCCTCATGTCGGTCATCTGTCCGTGACGCGGGCGCCAACGCGGCAACCTCTTAAGGAAATCGAGCAGCTAAGTGGATTGGATGCGTTGACCAAATTCACAAATCCATTCCCAGCTTTCCCCTAGCATCGGCGGCGTCGGAATCCACCCTCTAGGCAGGACGATCCCTTCGAACATTTGAGTTCCGGCGCCAAGTTGTTGCACCCAGTTGCTGCGCCCAGTCGCTGATCCCGAGCTCCAATGGCGCATGCCATGGCCGCCATTGCGAGGCTCTAGCCCGCCTTCACCGTCGACGAGCCGAGCAGCTCAAAGGATGGAAAATGCTACTATAAAGAAAGAAGAAGTTCTGGCTACAAGCAGGTGATCTACCCTTCACTTTGCTATTCGCACTAGTTACAACTGCTAGCTGGCTACTAAACCTCAAATTGTTTGTTACCCCAACGCTGACAAACAAATTTTTTCCACAGTTTTCTGTCAAGTGGGATTATGCGTGGACCCCCCCCTTACCTGGTTACGGTAGTCCTCTATAGGTACGACTCTAAGGGCAAGAGGTATGGACACCATTGTTTCACGATGGAAGAAGCGCCTGGGTAGATCTGCACAATATCTGGTGTGGTTGCTGCTCTGCGTAATCATGTTCAGTTATGGCCGAAGCAGACTGCAAAGTTCAGCTTCATGGATGAACGTGGCATCATGGTTCCTATAATGTGTGACAGTCAGCTAATTGGGTTGATGAAAATGTATGCTTCGGCTGCCATGTTTGAGCTGAAATGTGATGTAATGGATGTGGAAGCTGCTGTAACTGGGAGTCTCCCTTCTATTCTTGGACAGGGTGGTTGCTCGAACCCAATTACCTCCTGGTAAACAAAGGTCGCTTGGGGTTCACATGTTTATGCTGAATTGTAATTTTTGTTTTATTTACTCGTAGATATTGGGCACTTATGCAACAGTCTTGTTTCTTTGACAGGAAGCGCCGCAAGGTTAGAAACATGACTGTCGGGTCAGTCATTTTGCTGCCCGAAGAAATTAAAAACGAGTGGAAAGATGTCATTTTGCTGCCCGAAGAAATTAAAAACGAGTGGAAAGATGATGCTGAACACGATTCTGGTGCCCATTGTCCCGGCGATGCAGAGTACGTGAAGCTAAGAAAATGGGCACCGAGGAAGAGGAAGAAGGCAGGAAATGAAGAAGCCATTGGACGTGAAGGCTTGGCACCCAGGCTGCGGAAGAAGGCTGCTGGCAATGAAGATGCATAGTAATGTGTTGAACTTGAACCTATATATGTAATTCTATTAAATTCTGATCGCTCTGTGTGTGGCACGTTGCTGGGCGAAACAATCTACCCATGTTCTGTGAGTAAAATGTACCGCGACTTAGGATTTGGAAACGCCTGAGTCAGTAGTTGAATCCAAAATTGTGATTGTGCAACTGCTATCTGAAAACAAGGATCCACCAGTTCCACGATTGCTGAGGGGCGGGAGGTATCCAAATACGACAGAATGTAAGTGGCACAGAAATAAATTATTTAAGCTGCCACACTCCACGAAGCAGCAACTTATTTCAGATGTTGCACAACGACGTGGCAACATAAACAACAATGTTCTCACCGGTAATACACAGATGAGGAGGAAATCTGTACCACTTTCTGGCCTAATCTTGAGCCCGTCTATCTCACCGCCTCTCCGCTCCTGCATCCCCTACATCTGGCGAAGCTCCTGGATCTCCAGTAACCAAGTGTACATGCTTCCACTTTATAAATTGTGGTTGTGCCATTTGCATGCGGCACAATCCACGTAGATTAAGTTTAAACAAACCACCAATGTAAGAATACACTAGTAGAAAAGGTGTCTTTGGCCCACGATCATGTTCCCAATCCGGGACAGAGATCTAAATCGAGGCAGAAATTGATCTAAATCACAAATTCTTCCACAAATTAATCGATACAGAGATCTAAATCGAGGCATTTCATTACTTCAACCACAAATTCTTCTAAACAAAGGTGCAATTTCACATCCTACATTAATTCAACCACTAGTCAACAATTTCACTTCCGCTGCTACTGTCCTCCGAGCCGCTGGCTTCCTCGTCGCTGTCGGACAGAACCTCCATGTTGTCCGCATTCTTCGCGAGATGGAGCACCTCTTCGCATCGATCGGCGGAGATGACGGTGTACTTGGTCTGTCCAGGGACGGACCAGAACCTCTCCCGCCCTTCTCGGTTGCGGAGATGCCGGTGCACCATGCGCCCGTCAACGATGCGGTTGCCAATCTTGGCCTTCCGCTCCTTCTTGAACAGCACGGCCAGTACGGGATGGCCGCCGCGTACCGAGGCAGCGCCCTCTTACACGCGGGCATCTGGCGGCGGCGCGCCGCAATTTTGCTCTCCATCTCGGCTCGGCCAGGTAGCGGAGCTATCGTGGAAATGGCCACGGCAGTCGCTACTACTGGCAGCGATTGATTCTAACGTGAGGAAGAGTTGGCGGCCATCTGCGGTGCGAGATGGGGGCAGATGCACATGGGTTTACCCAGGTTCGGCCCCTCGGAGGGTAAAGACCTACTACTGCTAGATTAGATTATTGGAGAGCGAGTTACAGGGGTGGCGAGCTCGGCGTCTAAGCAGCGAGTCGGTTGAGGGGCTGTATGATGGAACGTGCGTCCTTAGGATACCCTAGGGAGGTTTATATAGGAGTCACCTCGCTAGGGTTTACAAGTTTCAACCGAACCAGATATGGTTCCGGAGGCTTTCTGACCTAATACGATTGGGCTTCAGATATGCTTCTGGGCCTTCAGCTTCTAGTCGCCAGGCTTCTCCTTCAGTCGTAGTCCAGTCGCCGTCCTTCAGGCACACTCACAGGCCCTTCGGCCCAATCGGAACGTCCTGCTGGGCATACCCCCTTTGGCATATCCCCATCAGTAGTCCCCGAGGCCATCGTTGATTCAGGCGCAGGTGTCCCTTTGGCGATCGAAGTAGGCGAGCCCAATTTGGACGCCCAATCGAGTCGGCGATGGACTCCATTGAAACCAAAGGAGAATTTCCCTAGGCTTCCACTCGCAAGCTGGGTCCAGAATTGGACAAGCCTGCCCACATCAGCACCGGGCTTCGTGTTCTCCCAGTCGCTAAGTGAGTATAGGTTCTTCATTCCTACTCGCCTGTTGTTTTTGTATTGTCGTTATATTGACTGTGGGAATTCGGGCAGATCTGGAGCCAAGAAGATTGGTCGTCCTTTTGTGGCCAAGATTCCGCCGGCCGCCACCATGGGAGAGGGCGACCTCCCCAAGAAGAGAAAATGCGCCGGATATGTAGCGACCATGGAAGGCGCGAAGAAGCATAAGGGGGGTGCCGACGATGCCACAACCATGGACGGCGCCGCGGAGCCCGATGTTGCGGCAGTCGCCGAAGAAGTGGTGGCGGCGCGATCAGAGCCAGTCTTGGTTGTGGCTGCGCCGGAAGCGCCGACCCTGATAACCAGTGCCCCCGCCAGAGCGTTGGCGACGTTCCTGCGCTTCATGGCTAGGGGGTTTCCAAGCGTGGCGGACACCCAGTCTCCGCAAAGTCCGGAGATCGTGGATGCGGACATTGGGTCCCTTCCTGGGCGCTGCTATTCAGGTATGTCCAGTCCCCGAGTTCTTAGTCGCTGAATTTCAGCGGCTGGGAACTGAACTTCTTTCTACTCTCCAGTCCCCGAATTCCTAGTCGCTGAATTTCAGCCACTAGGAATTGAACTTTTTTCCTACTCTCTAGTCCCCGAGTTCTTAGTCGCTGAATTTCAGCGGCTAGGAACTGGATGTTGATTTTGGTAAGTGCTGAGTTGTGTTGTTTGTTTGCAGGGTTTGCAAAGGGAATCGACCGATCAGTAGGCCGCGAGGGAGCGCTTGGAACGTGATCTGCACGAAGCGCAGGAGGCGAACCAGCGGCTCATGAAACTATTGGTGAGTATTTGCCTTTCTATCAAGTGTGAACTATTGGTGTATGGCACGCTGATGGTTTCTCTTTCAGATGGTTTCTCGGCTGCGATTTCCACGGCCCGCGAAGGGTATGTTCCAGTCGCCGAGCTGGACACGGCGAATGGACGAATTGCCTCCCTGATCCAAGACTTGGAGGAGGCGAGAGCAGCCTCAGTTTCTTCGGAGGACCGAGCGAAGGCTGCTGTCATTGCGGCTGAGGAGGAATGCAAAGCCATGGATTTGATCATCGTGGGACTACACAACGAGCAAGCTGCCTTGGAGAAGCATGTCACGGAGAACTGCCGCAAACTCCTTGGTGAGTCTTCGTCTTTGCTTGGCTTGTTCGGCGAGTCCCTGATTGCGGAGGTCCGTAGTTTCACTGACGTCTGATTTTGGAGCTGTGATTAGCCAAAGCAACCCGGTGGTTTAGACTTTCAACGCTTCACAGTGCGTGACTGCCGTGGTGAAGGCGTCCATGGCTTCGGCGTTATGTGTCCAAGCGGTTCTTCAAGGCATGTCCCCCACCGAGGTTATCCCTAGGGGGCTTACGGAGGTGTGGCGCTATCTGGAGGAGGTGCCTGTCGTTGTGGAGTGGATGGCGCGCTCGGCGTTCAGGCGCGGGGCCACCACGGCATTGAGCTTGGGTCTCACCCACTTCCCCGATGACTTCGACCTTGAAGACGTGACGAGTGGCTACCCATCGGCGACCGGCACGGTGGAGATGTCAGAGGTGCTAAAGCTGACTCCGAAGGCCGCCCCTTACGCCGATCGGGTCCTGGCTATGCGGGATCTGCTGCCATCCAGGAGACGGTGTTGGCGCCTGGTGACCCCGAGCCGGAGCATCGCGATATGAAGTCGGAGCAGCCCTTCCGGTCGGTGTTGTCGAAGTTTTTGACGACGTACCCGACGAACCCATGGCAGCCTTTTGTTCGTGTCAAGGGGCGTGGAGGTGCTTCTTCATAAGGACATGTGGAATAAACAATGTAGTTGGGCAGTTTGTGATGTATGCCAAGTGGCGACTGCTGTAATGTATTTTGTAATGTATGCCAAGGGGAGTCAATCGAGTCATATTGCGACCAGGACCGTGTGGTGTGTTTTTTTTGATTGAGCGAGTCCCCGAGCGCGTCCACCCTTTAATGGGGTATAACTCGATTGTATACTTTTGTGTTTTGTTTTGGTTGTGCATTGTTTATCTCTCGCATCTTCTGAGTGGCGAGTCCCAGAGCGCGAGTAGGATTGATTTGTAGGCGAGTCCCTGAGTGTGGTGCTCAACCATATTGGTCGTGTTCCTGTTGTAGGTTGTGAATGTGTTGTTTGTAACGCGTCTCCTCCCCTGGCCCAGAGAGCCAGTCGCTTGGCGAGTCCAAGGCAGCTCTCTTACTTAGTGTGTTCCCGAGCCGCGTGGGGGTTCCCGTTTTGCGGAGTCCCCGTGTGTGGTACTTAACCGTTCGAGTCGCTTTGCGCGAGGATGGGAGGGACAAGTCGCTGTGAGAAGCGTATACCGGTTGTCTTGGCCCGGTGGGCCAGTCGGGCTAGGCGACTCCAATGGCAGCTCCGGGTTGGTGTTTTCGTGGATGACCCAAGGCCCGAGTATTTTCGCTGCCCTTGTGCCGCACTACTTAGCCATGCTGGTCGCTCGACCAGAGGTTGACATCCGTGAGTAGCGTATTGCTAATATGTACGAGTGCGAGTGGCACAAGAATATGGAGAGTAGACACAATTTGTGGATCCGAATGAACTTCATTATATAAGCCAGCTGAGTACAATTTGAGGTTCTAAGTATAGAACTTTCTGAGGAAGTTTACATTCCATGGCCTCCCGACCTCGAGCTGGCCGTCACCCCGTATGTCGATGAGGTAGTAGGCGTCATTGCCGAGGACTCATCCTATGGCGAATGGCCCCTCCCATGGGGGAGAGTTTTTGCATGCCTTTCTTGTCTTGGGCCAGTCGTAAGACCAGGTTGCATTCCTGGAAGGTGCGAGTTCGTACTCGGCGGCTGTGGTAGCGGTGGAGTCCTTGCTGGTATATGGTGGTGCGAGAGCGAGCTAGGTCGCGTGCCTTGTCGAGTTGATCGATGCTGTCTTGGCGGGCGATCTCGTTGGTCGCCTCGACATAGTTGGCGACTCGAGGTGAATCGTGCTCTAGGTCAGTTGGCATTACGGCCTCGGCGCCGTACACCATAAAGAAGGGTGTGAACCCGGTGGAGCGATTGACGGAAGTGCGGATCCCCCATATCACGGAGGAGCTCGTCGAACCAGCATCCTGGGGTGCGGTCGAGGGGCACCTGGAGTCGCGGCTTGAGCCCATGGAGGACGCTCTGGTTGGCGCGTTCTGCTTGGCCATTCGACTCCGGGTGGTCGATTGAAGCGAGGTCGAGTCGTATGCCATGTTCTTCATAGAATTCTGCCATGGCCCCCTTGGCGAAGTTGGTGCCATTGTCTGTTATGATGTTGTGCGGGTAGCCGTATCGATAGATGAGCTCGCGTAAGAACTTGGTGGCCGTCTTGCCGTCGCACTTTTTTATTGGCTTGGCCTCGACCCATTTGGTGAACCTGTCGACCGTGACCAGGAGATGGGTGAAGCCAGATGGGGCCTTCTTGAACGGGCCTACCATGTCCATGCCCCATACGGTGAATGGCCATGTGATGGGGATGGTCTTGAGTGCCGAACCAGGGAGGTGTGTCTAGTGGGCGTACTTCTGGCACCCGACGCATCGCTGGACGATGTTGGTGGTGTCGGCGTGTGCGGTGATCCAGTAGAAACCGTGCCGCATGGCCTTGGAGACTATCGACTTGGCGCCGGCGTGATGGCCACAGTCGCCGGCGTGAATGTCCTGCAGGATCTTGCGGCCTTCTTCCGGTGTCTACACTGCTGGAACACGCCAGTCACGCTGCGTCTATGGAGCTCGCCGTTGATGATGACGAAGGATTTGTAGCGGCGCACAATCATTCGCGCCTCCGTCTCGTTGCTTGGTAGGATTTTGTGCTCCAGGAAGGCGACGTATGGTGCTGTCCAGTCGCTAGGCTCCACAACCATGGCGATTAAGGCCGGTTCTGGTTGCAGTGGTATCCCGACGTCGATCTCTTTTCGTGAGTTAACCGACAGTTTGTGGATGATGTCGAGGAAGACGCCTACTGGTGGCGCCTGTCGGGTCGACCCAATGCGGGAAAGGGCGCCTGCCTCCTCGTTTTTGCGCCTGTCGATCCACTCGATAGAGTAGCCGTCGAAGTGTCCTCCCAACTGGTCTACCGCTTGGCGGTACGCGATCATTATTGGGGAGACGGCGTCGCACATCCCAGCGACTTGGCTGGCGACTAGGTCGGAGTCGCCATAGCATCGTAAGCGGTTGACATTCATCTCCTTAGCGGCTCTCATGCCGTGGAGGAGGGACTCATATTTAGCCATGTTGTTGGTGCAGGGCTTGAAGTTGAGGTGGAGCACGTAGCGGAGGTTGTCTACTTAGGGAGAGGTCAGTATGACCCCAGCCCCTGCGCCGTCGGTGTTCTTGGAGCCATCAAAATGGAGCGACCAGTAGTGGAGGTACGGGAGCTTCTCTCGTTGCTGTGCTTCTTCCCAATCTGCGAGGAAATCAGCCAGGGCTTGTGACTTGATCACTTTGCGGGGCTCGTATTTGATGTTGTGGACGCCGATTTCGACGGCCCACTTGGCGACTCGCCCGGTCGCCTCGCGATCGCGTATTATGTCTTATAGGGGTGCGGAGGAGACCACTGTGATCGGGTGTTCCTAGAAGTAGTGTGGGAGTCGCCGCTGAGCTCGGAATACCGCGTACACCGGTTTTTGGTACTGCAGGTAGCGCTATCGTGCATATGGCAGGACTTCGCTGATGTAGTAGACAGGGCGCTGTATGAGGCCCTCCTTGCCCTCCTCCGGCCGTTCGACGACCATCATGGCGCTGACGACTCGAGTGGAGGCCGCGACATAGACGAGCATTGGCTCTTTGTTGAGTGGAGCAGCGAGGAGTGGAGCCGCGAGTAGCACTGCTTTGAGCGCTTTGAGTGCATCGTCGGCCTCCGCGTCCTATTGGAACGTGGGGTTCTTGCGCATCAGGTGGTAGAGGGGCATTGCCTTCTTTCCTAGTCGGGGGATGAAGCGATTGAGGGCCGCGACTCGCCCTGCCAGTTTCTGGACGTCGTGCCGGCACTCGGGTTTCCCGAGTCGCGCGATGGTGTCAATCTTGGTGGGGTAGGCTTCGATGCCTTGGTTGGAGACTACATATCCCAGGAGCTGTCTGGTGGGGATGCCAAAGGTGCATTTTCCGGGGTTCAGCTTGATGTTTGATACATTGCAAATGTATCTATAATTTTTGATGTTCCATGCTTAGTTTTATCCGCTTTCTTGTGTTTTGTTCCAACTTTGGAGTACTTTTATTATGATTTCTTGGACTAACCTATTAACAAGAGCCAAAGTGCCAGCTGCCTATTGTTTGTTGTTTTTGGTTCCAGGAAAGTCATAAAATGAATATTCTCGGAATTAGACGGGACAAAAGACAAAGTGCCTATTTTTCCGGAAGGAATCAAGTGCCAGAATAAGAGACGGAGGGGGCCAGGGGCCGGCCACACCACCTGGCCGTGCGGCTAGGCTTGGCCCGCACTACGGGGTGGTCTGGCCGACCCCAGCACCCCCTCGGCCTCTCCTTCCGCCTATAAGTTGCCCTCGGGAAGAAAACCCTAAGTACCTGATCAAAAATCCACGAAAGAGTCTATAGCCACCGTCATCTCCATCCCTAGATCGGGGGGGGGGTCTGAAGCTCTTCCCAGCACCCTGCCAGAGAGGGGAATTCACCTTGGAGGCCTTCTTCATCACCATGCAAGCCTCCGGTGTGATGCGTGAGTAGTTCATCCTTGGACTATGGATCCATGTAGTAGCTAGATGGATGGTTTCTCCTCCTTTGTGGTTTCATGTTTAGATCTTGTGAGCTCCGTTTATGATCAAGATCATCTATTTGTAATCCATACATGTTGTGTTTGCGGGGATCCGGTGGATATTGAGATGCTATTTCAGATTGATTATTGATTCTATCATGTCTTTGTTATTTGAGATCTTGCATGCTTTCCATTGTTAGTAGCTATCTTGGCCAAGTAGATGCTAGAAACTCCAAGAGTTAGTATTTATGCTCGATAGTGGGTTCATGCCTCTGGTAATCTGGGGAAGTGACAGAAATCTCTAAGGTACTAGATGTGCTGTTGCTACTAGGGATAAAACAACGATCCTTTGTTCATAGAACAATTGTATTGTTTATTTTACACGTAGTTCGTAAAGCAATAATCTATTGCTTGCAACTTAATACTAGAGGGGGTTCGGATGATAACCTGAAGGTGGATTATTATTCATAGATGCAGTTGGATGGCGGTCTATGTATTATGTTGTAATTCCCAATCAAGTCTCAAAGGAGTCAAGATGATTAGTATATGCATGTATTGCTTTCTCGGTGTTTGTCAATTGCCCTGCTGTAATTTGTTCACCCAGCATGTTATCTATCTAAGGACAGCCACCTCTAGTGAACTATGGATCCCGGTCCTTTTACTTTACATACAATCTACAACTGTTTACTGCTTTGTGTTTACTTTCTGCAAACTTTTACTTCTTTCCATTCGATATGTTTAATCCTTTGTTTTCCGCAAAACACGGTGAGATTGAAAACCTCATCGCAAGTTGGGGACAAAGTTCTGTGGTTGTGTTGTGTAGGTCTCCATGTTGCTACTAGCACCGGTAGTGCGCCCTGCCAAAGCTCAGCTAGTAACACCTTTGGTGTGTTTCCTTGCTCCTACTGGTTCGACTAAACCTTGGTTTCATAATTGAGGGAAAACTTTCTGCTATGCTCATCATACCTTCCTTTTGGGGTTCCCAACGAGCTCTACGTCGATCGTCGAGTGCATCAAGATTTTTCTGGCGCCGTTGCCGGGGAGTCAAGGACATCTTCACAAGGGGAGTCCCTCATAACCAATCTCTTTACTTTGTTGTTTTTGTTTTGCTTAGTTTCTTTTTGCATTGTGTGCTTGTTTTGTTATTCAAAAAACACAAAAAAATTAGTTTTACTAGTTTGCTTTCTTATTTGAAAACCCAAAAAATGACTACTCTTGAGAACACTAAGTTGTGTGACTTCACTAGCACCAACAACAATGATTTTATGAGCACACCTATTGCTCCACCTGTGGCTGAAAATACTTTGTTTGAGATAAAACCTGCTTTACTCGAGCAATTTTCTGGTATTGGTAATGAAGATGTTGCTTCCCATCTAAATAACTTTGTTGAACTTTGTGAGATGCAAAAGCATAGGGATATAGATGGTGATATTATTAAGCCGAAATTGTTTCCTTTATCTTTGAGAGGAAAATCTAAAGAGTGGTTGAATTCCTTCACTAGGAATAGTATTGATTCTTGGACTAAGTGCAAAGATGCTTTTATTGGAAAATAATATCCTCCTACTAAAATTATATCCATGAGAAGTGAAATAATGAAGTTTAAACAACTTGATAATGAGCATGTTGCTCAATCTTGGGAAAGAATGAAATCGTTGGTAAAGAATTGTCCCACTCATGGACTGACTGCTTGGATGATCATCCAAACTTTTTATGCAGGATTGAACTATTCTTCAAGGAACCTATTGGATTCAACTGCTGGAGGTACCTTTATGACCATCACTTTGGGTGCTGCAACAAAACTTCTGGATAATATGATGGTTAACTATTCTGAATGGCATACTGAGAGAGATCCACAAGGTAAGAAGGTAAATTCTGTTGAGGAAACCTCCTCCTTGAGTGATAAAATTGATATTATTATGTCTATGCTTGTTAATGGGAAAGCCCATATTGATCCAAACAATGTTCCTTTAGCCTCTTTGGTTGCTCAAGAAGAGCAAGTTGATGTGAACTTCATAAGAAATAACAACTTTGGCAACAATGCTTATGGTAATAATGTTTATAGGAATAATTTTGGTAGCAACAATTATAAGCCTTACCCTCCTAATACTACCTATGGCTATAATGGTAAATCTGAATTACCTAGCGAAGGAAGAATTTTAGAAGTTGAAAGAGCCACTAAAAGCTTCATGCAAATGCAATATGAGCAAAATTAGCTATTTACTAAAACTATGGAGGAACAATCTATCATTTTGAAAAACATTAGCCATCAACTTGAGAGTCTAAATAAGGAATTCCCTAGTTTAAAATTGAAACTCTCTAATGCTGAAAGAAATATATCATCTTTGTCTGAAGCTCAATCTTCATTGATTAATAAAATGGCTGCTAAACCTGAAATTAATGAGAATCTCTTTGCAGCTACTAATGCCATACAAGTAAGAATTGATGAAAATGTTATACTATTAGCTGAATTACATGCTAAGTGGGAAAGAGAAGATGAAATTGCTAGAAACATTAGTGTTTCTACTATTACCACCACTAGTGTTGAGGCTAGTAGTAGTTCTACTACTTTAGATGATAAAGTTGATTTTGATCTTGATGGTTGCAACATCTCTGAAGTTATTAAGTTCCTACAAAAGCTAGCTAAAAGTCCTAATGCTAGTTCTATGAACATGGCCTTTACAAAACACATTATTGATGCTCTCATAAAGATCAAAGAAGAAAAGATGAAACATAAAGCTTCTATTCCTATAAAGCAAGAAGATGGTTGGGAACCCATCATTAATATGAAAGTGAATGAATTTGATTTCAAAGCTTTATGTGATCTTGATAGTAGTGTTTCTATTATGCCTAGAAGGATTTATGATATGCTTGATTTGCCTCCTCTTAAAGATTGTTATTTGAATGTCCCACTTGATGCTAATGCTAAAAAGAAACTCATGGGGAGTCTTAATGATGTTCTTATTATGGTTAATGATTCCTATGTCCCCGTTGATTTCTATGTTTTTGATGTTGAATACAATGCTTCTTGTCCTATTACTTTGGGAAGACCTTTTCTTAGAACTGTTGGCGCCATCATTCATATGAAAGAAGGCACCATTAAATATCAACTCCCACTCAAGAAAGGTATAGAACACTTCCCTAAAAAGAGAGAAAAGATTTCTTTTGCTTCTCCTATTAAAACAAAATTTGGCCTTAATGCTTCTTCATTTGAGAACACTTGATTCTCTCTTTGGTTCTTATGCCTAACTTAAAGCCGTTAAAGAAAAGTACTTGTTGGGAGATAACCCAAGAGTTTTAGTTGAGTATTGGAAGTTATTATCTCTGTAATAACCTCTCCTTATCCTTTTTATTTGCTTTTTGTGCCAAGACTAACCTCTAATGAGAGTGAAGTAATGATTGGGAAAGTTGCTGTCCTGAAACAGATTTCTGTGCTTCACCGTAAAAATTCCCGAGAGAGCTCTGTATGTCAGATTGAGCTGTAATGTTTTGTGCTTGTGCCCCAGGTTGGCATCTAACTTTAGTTAGTTCAGCACCTTTTGATTTGAGCAACAGAAGGTCTTAGAAAAAATTCGTCTTTACCTGCTGGTCTGTTTTGACAGATTTCTGCCATTTTCTGCATTTGCTTCTTGTTAGTTCCTTCTTGAGTTCCTTTGGGAAATTGAGCTTTTTGAGGGAAGTGCTACAGTATCTAGTGTTCTAATGAAAGTTTATTTGGTGTTAGAACTGAACCTTGAGATTTATTTATCTAGAGTGCACTAATGTTGCTAATGAGATTGTGTGAAGTTTTGTATGAAGGAAAAATTTTAGGTGTATGGAAGGAATGAGTAATGAGATGAAGGATGGACTAAATCTCAAGCTTGGGGATGCCACGCGTGTCACCCGAAGAAATATCCAAGAAGTACAAGCGTCAAAGCTTGGGGATACCCAAGGCATTCCCCTTCTTCATCAATAAAAATTTCAGGTTTCTTCCAAACGCTTCATTTTTATTGTTTCATGTACATTTGTGTTTTTCTTGGAGCGTCTTCTTTTTTGTTTTTGTTTTGTTTTTTTAGTTTGCTTGGTTTGCTTAGTTTTCTGAATAAGTTGGTTGGACCCCCTCTTTCATACATTGGTTTGCAAATAGTTTGGTTTGGTTTGGAAAAGAGTAGGAAAGTTCATGCTTATGTGGTAAACAGAGCTCGTTTTTGACTGTGGCCTATGCTTTGTCATGCCATGCTTGATATTGTTTTGGCTTTATGCTTAGTATTCTTTGTTGTAGCATGACTTGTTATAAACAATTGAGATTGCTTAATGTGCCTTAGATGAATCATGCATTATTTTAGCATATTAAAGCATAGTATAGTGGTATTCTCCTTTGATGCTTTATTTGGGTTGACTTGGCACATGCTCACACCATGTTATGACTATCTCAAGTCACCATAGCCTTTATGATCCTTTATTTTTCAACTTGTAGTATCACTTTATGCTTTGATCAATGATGTTTTCTCGCTCTGCATGATTATGGACATTATTGCTCTCTTAGTTTGTCGCTCCCAGTATTTTGCTAGCCTCCACAAAAAGTTTGAGTTCCACTCATGCATCCAACTCCCTAAACCAAGTTATTCCAAAGAGTCCACCATACCTACATATTAGCTTATGCTATTCCAAGTATATTCATGCTTTTGTTTACCTTCCACTTGTTAAGAGAAAACTAGTGATTAAAGCTCTCATGAACTTGATGGCACACTTTACTTTTTGCCTCTAATAAACTTGAACCATTGGGTCCTTCTTTGTTGCGTATATGCTTGTGCTTTATAAGTTGAAAATAGCAGAACCATGTTTCATGGGGAACGCTTTCAACATTGCACTTGTACTTTGTACCCCGTTGATATTATGTTCTTTTGCTTACGGATCCCTGCGGTGTGAAATAAAAGTGGAACTTGTAAGATCATGGAGTTTGTATGTGTGTTAGAGAAACGCCTGGGCCACTAGCCTAAGCCATGCCTAATCATGGTGGAAACTTGCAGCATCACCATAATGAGCACTCTATGAAGCATCCTCAATACAAACCTATGCAAATAGGAAATAAAAAGATCACAGAGATGCTCATTGTCTGCTTGCCTTGTCATTTTCATTATGGGAAAGCTCCCGTATCATGTGCAATGGGTACCCCGTTGGCGGTTCTTAATGATACACATATACTTACAATGACAAGGGCTTACTCGTGACTGAAGTTGAGTAGCATGAGGATCGGTCTTCGTAAGTAAGGGGCATGATATTTCGGTTTATAACTTGTCAAGCATATCCTCTTAGTTGTGTCACTTTAACCTTAATCACCTTCAAGATACTTATGATAGAGGCAATGAGAGCTGAAAACTACAAGTACCATAAGTTTTGGAAGCTCTTTATGAGACTTGAATCCCTACTTCCTTTTACAAAAGACTTTTCTTCCACCATTATATTGAGTCTCCACCTTCTATCCTTATGCACTACTTTGAGAGCATAGTGGCCATTCTTAGTTCTATGTGCATTGTCCCAAGACTAGTTGATTGATGCATAAGTTGTTATTGCTTGTTTGAAACTATTGTATCTAGTCACTCTTATGAACTTTGAAGGTGTCCTATGCATTTATATTTGCTACTCTATTGAGGGACAAGCTGAATACTTTTATGCTATGTTTTCTTTATGTGAAACAAACAAACGTCTTGCAAAGCATTGTTATTCATGAATCTTTTGTTTGTGCCTTTTCATGTTGCATCATAGTTTCTTGCTTATTGCTAGAACTTTGACTTTCATGTTATGATTGAAGTACTTTGATCCCAGCTTTGAGTGTTTTGCAAATACTTTGATCAAGTCTTTGATGGTGCATGTCACCTCAAAAATTCTTTCTTTTTATCACTTACCTACTCGAGGACGAGCAGGAGTTAAGCTTGGGGATGTTGATACATTGCAAATGTATCTATAATTTTTGATGTTCCATGCTTAGTTTTATCCACTTTCTTGTGTTTTGTTCCAACTTTGGAGTACTATTATTATGATTTCTTGGACTAACCTATTAACAAGAGCCATAGTACCAGCTGCCTGTTTTCTGCTGTTTTTGGTTCTAGGAAAGTCAGAAAATGAATATTCTCGGAATTGGACGGGACAAAAGCCAAAGTGCCTATTTTCCGGAAGGTGTCAAGTCCCAGAATACGAGACGGAGAGGGGCCAAGGGCCGGCCAAACCACCTGGCCGCGCGGCCAGGCTTGGCCCGCGCTAGGGGGTGGTCTGGCCGACCCTAGCACCCCCTCGGCCTCTCCTTCCGCCTATAAGTTGCCCTCGGGACGAAAACCCTAAGTACCCGATCAAAAATCCACGAAAGAGTCTATAGACGCTGTCATCTCCATCCCTAGATCGGGGGGATCTGAAGCTCTTCCCGGCACCCTGCCGGAGAGGGGAATTCACCCTGGAGGCCTTCTTCATCACCATGCAAGCCTCCAGTGTGATGCGTGAGTAGTTTATCCTAGGACTACGGATCCATGTAGTAGCTAGATGGCTGGTTTCTCTTCCTTTGTGCTTTCATGTTTAGATCTTGTGAGCTCCGTTCATGATCAAGATTATCTATTTGTAATCCATACATGTTGTGTTTGCGGGGATCCGATGGATATTGAGATGTTATTTCAGATTGATTATTGATTCTATCATGTCTTTGTTATTTGAGATCTTGCATGCTTTCCATTGTTAGTAGCTATCTTGGCCAAGTAGATGCTAGCAACTCCAAGAGTTAGTATTTATGCTCGATAGTGGGTTCATGCCTCTGGTAATCTGGGGAACTGACAGAAATCTCTAAGGTACTAGATGTGCTGTTGCTACTAGGGAGAAAACAACGATCCTTTGTTCATCGAACAATTGTATTGTTTACTTTACACGCAGTTCGTAAAGCAATAATCTGTTGCTTGCAACTTAATACTGGAGGGGGTTCGGATGATAACCTAAAGGTGGATTATTAGTCATAGATGCAGTTGGATGGCGGTCTATGTATTATGTTGTAATGCTCAATCAAGTCTCAAAGGAGTCAAGATGATTAGCATATGCATGTATTGCTTTCTCGGTGTTTGTCAATTGCCCCGCTGTAATTTGTTCGCCCAGCATGTTATCTATCTAAGGAGAGCCACCTCTAGTGAACTATGGATTCCGGTCCTTTTACTTTACATACAATCTACAACGGTTTACTGCTTTGTGTTTACTTTCTACAAATTTTTACTTCTTTCCATTCGATACGTTTAATCCTTTGTTTTCTGCAAAACACGGTGAGATTGACAACCTCATCGCAAGTTGGCTTTAAAGTTTCGTGGTTGTGTTGTGCAGGTCTCCACATTGCTACTAGCACCGGTAGTGCGCCCTGCCAAAGCTCAGCTAGTAACACCTTTGGGGTGTTTCCTTGCTCCTACTGGTTCGATTAAACCTTGGTTTCATAATTGAGGGAAAACTTTCTGTTGTGCTCATCATACCTTCCTCTTGGGGTTCCCAACGAGCTCTACGTCGATCGTCGAGTGCATCCATGTTGTACCTCCGCAGGTTTGCGAAGGTTTCGGCTAGGTCGGCGAGAAGGTCGTCCTGGCGGGTGGATATTACCACCATGTCGTCAATGTAGACATGAATGTTGCGGCCAATTTGGCTCGCTAGGCACTCCTGCATGCATCTCTGGTATGTGGCGTCGGCATTCTTGAGGCCAAACGTCATGGCCGAGTAGCAGAAGGCGCTGAATGGCGTGATGAACGCCGTTTTCTCCTCGTCTTCGACCGCCATCTTGATCTGGTTATAACCAGAGTAAGCGTCAAGGAAACACAGTGACTCCGATCCCGCGGTCGAGTCGATAATCTGATCGATGCACGGTAGGATGAACTCCTCCTTCGGGCAGGCGTTGTTGAGGTTGGTGTAGTCGATACACATTCTCCATGTGTTGTTCTTTTTTAGAACCAGGACTAGGTTTGCCAGCCACTTGGAGTATTTGATTGGCCGGATGAAGCCTGCGGCTAGCAGGCCCTGTACTTCTTT
The DNA here is from genome assembly GCA_910589775.1 of Avena eriantha. Classification (NCBI taxonomy): domain Eukaryota; kingdom Viridiplantae; phylum Streptophyta; class Magnoliopsida; order Poales; family Poaceae; genus Avena; species Avena eriantha. The sequence continues at coordinate 466,008,480 of OU342741.1, forward strand.
GGTGATTGCTCGACGGCGCTCTTCATTGAAGGGCCGTAGCGACTGCTTTACTGGTCGCACTTTGGGGTCGGTGTTGAGTTTGTGCTCAGCGAGTTCCCTCAGGACACCTGGCATGTCAGATGGCTTCCATGCGAAGATGTCGCGGTTATCACGGAGGAATCCGATGAGCGCGCTTTCCTATGCGGGGCTCATATGCACCTCGATGGTGACCGTCTAGCTGGAGTCGCCCGGGATGAGCTCGACGGTGCAGGTGTGCGTGGTCGCTTCCAACATGGAGTTCACGGCGGTTGGTTTCTTCAGGATGGTCGGGTCGTCCTTGTTGATGTTACCCGCGTATTTAGCGAGTTCCTCCGCATAATCGGTCTCCGCAGCGATGACGACGTCGGCGAGCTTGACTCCTTTGTCCTCGCATTCCACGGCCATGTCAGGGTCGCCGTGGATGGTGATGATGCCGCTTGGCCTAGGGAGCTTCATCATGTTGTAGGCGTAGTGTGGGGTCGCCATGAACTTTGCGAATGCCTGGCGACCCAGGACGTAGTAGTAGGGGCTGCGGAAGTTCACCAGCTCGAATACGATCCTCTCCATGCAGTAGTTTGCCGGAGTGCCGAAGGTGACTGGCAGCGTCACTTTTCTGATTGGGTACGCCTTCCGACCGGAGACGATACCGTGGAAGGTTTTCAGGGTTGGCTCAATGGCTGCTTCTGGGAGCTAGAGCCTCTTGAACGTGTCCAGGTACATGATGTTTATGGATCTCCCACCATCCATTAGTGTCTTGGGCAGCCAGTAGTCGGCCACCTTGGGCCTGACTACCAGGGTGACTCGCCCTGGGTACTCAATTCTTGGCGCGTGGTCCTGGCAACTCCAGGTGATGCTCTGCTCGGACCAGTTTAGGAAGCGAGGGATGTCGACTTGTGTCACAGTGTTGACGGTGACCGCGCGGGCGAGCACCTTCTTCTCGCGCTTGGTCCCGAGTCCGGTGAAGGTGTGTAGCGAGCTGACAGCTGTGCCGAAGCCGCCGCCGTTCCCGTTGTCCCGAGGTGGGTTGTTATTGGGGTCCTCCCTTGCTCGCCTCGCCTTCTCGATCTCTTTGAGAGAGTGGCAATCAGCAGTGGTGTGGGTGGCTGGTTTCCCTCCCTGCTAGGGCTGATTGAGCATGGCAGCAGGGTCGAATTTCGGCCTTGCTGTGTTGTTGGAGAGGTAGTTTCCGTTGTCGCGGTAGTTTCCTCCGTCACGGCGGTAACTCTTGGGGTCGCGCTGGCCGTAGCTGGCTTCATCGCCTCGCTCGTCCGTGCGGTGCTTGCCGGTGATGCGGGTGTTGCTATAGCGCATGTCATGGAGGCGCCTGCTGTCGTGGATGCTGGTTCAGCGCCGTCCTCCCGACATGTCATCAGAGTCTTGGTTGGGGTCCTCCTCCGCATAGTGCTTGGCGATCTCGAGGAGGTCGGGGACGTTGTCGAGCGTCAGGTAGACCCTCTTGATCTTAGTGACCAGGGGTTCGTACCAACACGCGTTCTTGAAGCAATGTATCGTCGTGTCTGGGTGGATGCCGGAGGCATTGATCCGCAGTTCTTGCCATCTTTGGATCCAACAGTGAGTCGACTCGCGTTGTCCCTAGATGCATCGCTCCAGATCTTCTATGGTGGTGGTGCGGGTGTAGGAGCCCTCGAAGTGCCTAATGAAGGCGTCCCGTATTTCTTCCCTAGAATCGATGTTGTCGGCAGGGAGGGTGTTGATCCATTGTTGGGTCGCACTCTCCATCATCAGGGGGAGGTAGCGAGCGCCGAGCAGGTCGGTGTGTCCTACAATTCCCATTGCCATGAGGTATGTGTCCAGCCAAACAACAGGATCGTACGTCGGGTCGTACTTTTCAATCTCCTTTGGAGCCTTGAAGTTGGAGGGGTATTTTTCCCCATGGATCATGGGCCCGAAGCATTGCGGCCCGACTCGTGAGCGAGCCTCTTGGTTCCGGGTCCCCATGGTTGGTGAGGGTGTGCCTCAAGTCGTTGGGCTGGCGCGCCCGCCACGCCTGGTTGTTGATGATGTTCGTTCGGGCATCAAGGGGCTACCCGTTGGCGGTGACCGTGTTATTTGCCGCTCGCGGCTCGTTGGTGGACAGCGTGGGGTTGGCAGCCCGTGGTTGGTTCGCCAGGGGCTGCGGTGGTGGGCAAGTCAATGCGTTGGCGACGGTGGGGTGGCTGCTTGATGCTGCCCTACTTGCTGAGGAGCCGGAGTACATCTGCCCCCGCGGGTCGACTCCCACAGCTTGTTGCTCGATGGCCCTGACGAGTAGGGCCTTGGCATACTGGATCTGTAGCGCGTCGTTGCCTTGGACGTAGAGGTTGGCGATTGCAGCGTCGGCCGCGACGACGTTTTCCATCGGGGTGGAGTATAGTGGTAGTCCGTTGGTGTCGCAGGCTTGAGGCGAGATGATGATCCGCGGTTGGTCCGGTGGGGGCGTGCGGCCGATGGGTGGTGGAGGGGCTCAGGTCGCCGGTGCGCCAGGTGGTGGTCTCGCGGGGTTGCTTCCACCTGGCGGCGCGTTCTCGCAGTATTCACGCTCGGCAGCGCGTGCGGGGTCGCTTTCGTCATTGAAGTTCAGGACGCGGCCCTGGACATTGGGGTTCAGGCAGGTCCTGATGCGGCGCTGGTGATAGAGTGATAGCTCCCGTGTCATTTCCCGCTCGAGGCGGTATTTCTCGCGCTCGGCGAGTTCGTTGCATTGCGCCTCCGCGAGCCGCAGGCGGGCTTCCTCCACCTCTGTGGTCGTCGCAGTCGGCGGGATCAGCATGGTGAACGGATCTGTCAGGGCGGCCGTGCTGCTCGCCATGTAGATCGCATTGAAGCGATTGGTTCTGGCGCGGAAGTCTTCAGGCGATTCTGAGCCGGAGTCGGAGTCGAAGATCCCGAGGATGGAGGGGTCCTTGAAATCCTCCGGGTTGGAGACTCGCGTGAGGGAGTCCTCTCGTGATGAGGCGGTGATACATCCGTCGTCGGAGGCAGGGGTCGTGGAGTCGGCGTCGTCGTTTAGGGCCTCGTCGTTGGTGGCGGCGTTGGTCTCGGCCGTGTCGCTGGCGGCCGAGTCGTACTCGGTGACGAGGCTCCTGATGGAGTGGACCTGATCCTCCGAGAGCAGATCATGGCGCAGCGGCGATCCGGTGACGATCACCGTTGCAGCTGGGTCGACCGTACCAGTGAAGCCGACGAAGAGGTTGATGGAGCCAACTGGCATCACCGCGCCGTGAGTGACCGAGCGTGATGCCATCATGTAGCTGCTGTGCAGGATCTGTAAGATACCGCTGATGGCGATCATGCGACTGGTGGCGAGCGGCCGATCGATCGGCGAGTAGGGTCTCGCCGCAGAACTCCGGCCAGTCCCGCTATGCCCCACGGTGGGTGCCACTGTCGTGGAAATGGCCACGACAGTCGCTGCTACTGGCAGTGATTGATTGTAACGTGAGGAAGAGTTGGCGGCCATCTGCGGTGCGAGATGGGGGCGGATGCACATGGGTTTACCCAGGTTCAGCCCCCGGAGGGTAAAGACCTACTCCTGCTAGATTAGATTATTGGAGAGCGAGTTACAGGGGTGGCGAGTTCGGCGTCTAAGCAGCGAGTCGCTTGAGGGGGTGTATGATGGAACGTGCGTCCTTAGGATACCCTAGGGAGGTTTATATAGGAGTCACCTCGCTAGGGTTTACAAGTTTCAACCGAACCAGATATGGACTCGGAGGCTTTCTGACCTAATCCGACTGGGCTTCAGATATGCTTATGGTCCTTCAGCTTCCAGTCACCAGGCTTCTCCTTCAGTCGTAGTCCAGTCGCCGTCCTTCAGGCACACTCATAGGCCCTTCGGCCCAATCGGAACGTCCTGCTGGGCATACTCCCTTTGGCATATCCCCATCACGGAGCAACCGGCACCCCCGCAGAGCTGATGCGCCATCTGTGGGGCACCTTCGCGGCTGGCGGCGCGAGGATGTTGAAGTTCGTGAAAATCACCGCCTCGTACAAGTTCAGATCGGGCATCTCCATGGCGGCGCCGTGGATATTGGAGAGGACAAGGGGATGGACGACGAAGCGACGAGTTGTGGCGCCTCCTATTTATGCACGAGGACGACGAAGCGACGGTCAGACAAAAGAAGTAATGCAGGGTCAGACAAAAGAAGTAATGCAGGGTCAGAGCAATTTTTTCCTCCCTGGAATCTGGGACCAATAGTTCAGACTTCTAGGTCAACAAGTACAAATATTACAACTTAAAAGGCACGGAGCTTAAGCTAAATAGAACTAGTTATCACACATCTCCTTGATCTTCCTAATCTTGGCCCGATGCGCATCTTCCTGCGAGAGCAAGGATCGAATTGTCTGCTCCTTCCTTTTCGCATCTTCCTTGCACAGCTTCAATTGTTTCTCTGCATTTTTCCTCATGCACTTGTCAATACTCATAGTTTTGTACTGCAGGACTTTGGCCTGGTGGAGATCTTTCCTTGCTTGAGTCAGTTCTTGCTCTGCTTTAGCCTTTAGGGCCAACGCCGCGTCCCTCTCCTTCTCGACTTTGATAACCTTGTCTTGCACCCACCTGAGATCTCGCTTATGCTTGGTCGTGTCAACTAGTTCCCATAGCTTCATATCAACACTATCAAGAAGTGAGCTGAATACAGATTCTATCAACTCGACAGTCATTTCCCATAGTTTGTCCAGCGTTTTCTGCATCGATTTGGGCCACTCTGGATCTACCCATTTGATAACACCGCAACTTCCGCCTTGCATCATTGCACGATGTCCTTGGCACCGTAGAAACCTCCTACCTGCATTTCGTCCTTCGAACACTACAAATTTAGTGGGCACATATCCATGTTTACATACCAGAGGACTGTCTTCATCCTCTAAACTGTGATAGTCGGAGTCATACATCGTCTAGTTGGCCTAACACATCATACGCGCATGAGTAAACAGATTAGATCTAGCTCAAAAAATAGATAACTGGTCACATATGATAGAAATAGAGATGAGACGACTCACATCGAAATCACCGTCCCTGTCATCACGACACGTTTCCTTGCCGTCTCCCCTTGAACCCATGGCGATATGGGAGGGGGGTAGCTGTCGGCGAGGGGATTGGGATGGAGGCGTTGTGGGCTTGCGGCTACGGCAGGATGGGAGTGAAGTGGGGAAAGTGGCTTCGAGGGTAAGGATGAGAAGTACGGGGAGGAAGAGAAGTAATGGGGACGTGACACTAGGATGTGGCCCACTGAACTCGTGAGAAGTGACACTCGCAACAGGGGAGCGCCCGCTGTTGCCAGTTTGTCCAGAGCAAGCATGGCCAATCATGCCGCAGAACAGCCTCCTCGCGGATCGCTCTCACGAAGACCATCCCAATCGTCCAAGCGCCCCAATCGAGCGGTATGTAACAATCGTTAAGCAGAACAACTGTGTTAGGGCGTGCCTTCTAGAAGACTCGGTCTAACGGCTACCCATGCAATGACACTAGTGTATCCATGTGTGGTTTGTGAAAAGAACAGACATGCACTCACACTAGGTGGATCCATATGTGGTTTATGGAAGTAACAGACATGCAATGACTCTAGATGTTATTCATGAAAAGAACACACATCCAATGACACTGGTGGACTCTAGCTGTGGTTCATGAAAAGAACAGACAGACAATAACACTAGTGGATCCTTATGTGGTTTCTTTAGAAGAACACACATGCAATGACACTAGGTGTGGTTCATGAAAAGAACAGACATGCAATGACACTGGTGGATCCATATGTGGTTTGTTTAGAGGAACAGACATGCAATGACACCAGTGGATCCACGTGTGGTTCATGAGAAGAACTGACATGCAATGACACTGGGTGTGGTTCATGAAAAGAACATGCATGCAATGACACTAGGTGTTTTTCATGAAAAGAACAGACATGCAATGACACCGGTGGATCCATGTGTGGTTTATGGAAGTAACAGACATGCAATGACTCTAGCTATGGTTCATGAAAAGAACTGACATGCAGTGACACCGGGTGTGGTTCATGAAAAGAACAGACATGCAATGACACTAGGTGTGGTTCATGAAAAGAACAGACATGCAATGAATCTAGTTGTGGTTCGTGAAAGGAACACACATGCAATGACACTAGGTGTGGTTCATGAAAAGAACAGACATGCAATGACACCGGTGGACCCTTATGTGTGGTTCATGAAAAGAACAGACATGCAATAACATCGGTGGATCCACGTGTGGTTCATGAGAAGAACACACATCCAATGACACTAGTGGATCCTTATGTGGTTCATGAAAAGAACATACATGCAAGGACTCTAGTTGTGGTTCATGAAAAGAACACACATGCAATGACACTGGGTGTGGTTCATGAAAAGAACAAACATGCAATGACACTGGTGGATCCTTATGTGTGGTTCATAAAAAGAACAGACATGCAAAGACACCGGTGGATCCACGTGTGGTTCATGAGAAGAACACACATCCAATGACACTGGTGGATCCTTATGTGGTTCATGAAAAGAACTTACATGTAGTGACATAGGGTGTGGTTCATGAAAAGAACAGACATGCAATGACACAGGGTGTGGTTCATGAAAAGAACAGACATGCAATGACTCTAGCTGTGGTTCATGAAAAGGACACACATGCAATGACACTGGGTGTGGTTCATGAAAAGAACGGACATGCAATGACATTGGTGGATCCTTATGTGGTTCATGAAAAGAACAGACATGCAATGACACTAGTGGATCCTTATGTGGTTTGTTTAGAAGAACACACATGCAATGACACTGGGTGTGGTTCATGAAAAGAACAGACATGCAATGACACTGGTGGAGCCTTATGTGGTTTGTTTAGAGGAAAAGACATGCAATGACACCAGTGGATCCACATGTGGTTCATGAGAAGAACTGACATGCAATGAAACTGGGTGTGGTTCATGAAAACAAGAGACATGCAATGACACCGGTGGATCCATGTGTGGTTTATGGAAGTAACAGACATGCAATGGCTCTAGCTATGGTTCACGAAAAGAACTGACATGTAGTGACACTAGGTGTGGTTCATGAAAAGAATAGACATGCACTGACACTGGTGGATCCTTATGTGGTCCATGAAAAGAAAAGACAGGCAATGACACTGGTGGATCCTTATGTGGTTTGTTTTGAAGAAGACACATGCATTGACACAGGGTGTGGTTCATGTAAATAACAGACATGCAATGACACTGGTGGATCCTTATGTTGTTTGTTTAGAGGAACAGACATGCAATGCCACCGGTGGATCCACGTGTGGTTCGTGAGAAGAACACACATCCAATGACACTGGGTGGATCCTTATGTGGTTCATGAAAAGAACTGACATGCAGTGACACTAGGTGTGGTTCGTAAAAAGAACAGACATGCAATGACATCGGTGGATCCATGTGTGGTTTATGGAAGTAACACACATGCAATTACTCTAGCTATGGTTAATGGAAAGAACACGCATGCAATGATACTAGGTGTGATTCATGAAAAGAACAAAAATGCAATGACACTGGTGGATCCTTATGTGGTTTGTTTAGAAGAACACACATGCAATGACACTGGGTCTGGTTCATGAAAGAACAGGCATGCAATAACAATGGTGGATCCTTATGTGGTTTGTTTAGAGGAAGAGACATGCAATGACACTAGTGGATCGACATGTGGTTCATGAGAAGAACTGACATGCAATGACACTAGGTGTGGTTCATGAAAACAACAAACATGCAATGACACCAGTGGATCCACGTGTGGTTCATGAGACGAACACACATCCAATGACACTGGGTGGATCCTTATGTGGTTCATGAAAAGAACTGACATGCAGTGACACTAGGTGTGGTTCATGAAAGGAACAGACATGCACTGGCACTGGGTGTGGTCCATGAAAAGAACAGACAGGCAATGACACTGGTGGATCCTTATGTGGTTTGTTTAGAAGAACACACATGCAAGGACACTGGGTGTGGTTCATGAAAAGAACAGACATGCAATGACACTAGTGGATCCTTATGCGGTTTGTTTAGAGGAACATACATGCAATGACACCGGTGGGTCCACGTGTGGTTCATGAAAAGAACTGACATGCACTGACAATGGTGGATCCTTATGTGGTCCATGAAAAGAAAAGACATGCAATGACACTGGTGGATCCTTATGTGGTTTGTTTAGAAGAACACACATGCATTGACACAGGGTGTGGTTCATCTAAAGAATAGACATGCAATGACACTGGTGGATCCTTATGTTGTTTGTTTAGAGGAACAGACATGCAATGCCACCGGTGGATCCACGTGTGGTTCATGAGAATAACACACATCCAATGACACTGGATGGATCCTTATGTGGTTTATGAAAATAACTGACATGCAGTGACACTGGGTGTGGTTCATAAAAAGAACAGACATGCAATGACATCGGTGGATCTATGTGTGGTTTATGGAAGTAATAGACATGCAATGACTCCAGCTATGGTTAATGAAAAGAACACGCATGCAATGACACTGGGTGTGGTTAATGAAAAAATAGACATGCAATGACACTGGTGGATCCTTATGTGGTTTTTTTTAGAAGAACACACATGCAATGACACTGGGTGTGGTTCATGAAAATAACAGACATGCAATGACACTGGTGGATCCTTATGTGATTTGTGTAGAGGAACATACATACAATGACACCAATGTATCCACGTGTGGTTCATGAGCAGAACTGACATGCAATGACACTCGGTGTGGTTCATGAAAAGAACAGACATGCAATGACACTGGTGTGGTTCATGAAAAGAACAGACATGCAATGACTCCGGTGGATCCATGTGTGGTTTATGGAAGTAATAGACATGCAATGACTCTAGCTATGGTTCATGAAAAGAACTGACATGCAGTGACACCGGGTGTGGTTCATGAAAAGAACATACATGCAATGGCACTGGTTGTGGTTCATGAAAAGAACATACATGCAACGACTCTAGTTGTGGTTCATGAAAAGAACACACATGCAATGACACTTCGTGTCGTTCATGAAAAGAACAGACATGCAATGATACTGGTGGATCCTTATGTGTGGTTCATGAAAAGAATAGACATGCAATGACACCGGTGGATCCACGTGTGGTTCATGAGAAAAACACACATCCAATGACACTTAGTGGATCCTTATGTGGTTTGTTTAGAGGAACAGACATGTAATGACACCAGTGGATCCACGTGTGGTTCATGATAAGAACACACATCGAATGACACTGGGTGGATCCTTATGTGGTTCATGAAAAGAACTGACATGCAATGACACTGGGTGTGGTTCATGAAAAGAACAGACTTGCAATGACACTGGGTGTGGTCCATGAAAAGAACAGACATGCAATGTGACTGGTGGATCCTTATGTGGCTTGTTTAGAAGAACACACATGCAATGACACTGGGTGTGGTTCATGAAAAGAACAGACATGCAATGACACTGGTGGATGCTTATGTGGTTTGTTTAGAGGAACAGACATGCAATGACACCGGTGGATCCACATGTGGTTCATGAGAAGAACACACATCCAATGACACTAGGTGGATCCTTATGTGGTTCATGAAAAGAACTGACATGCAGTGGTGTGGTCGCCCTGGCCCACTCTAGCCTCTCCCCTCTGGCGTATATCATCCCCACGAAACCCTAAGACTCGGGGAGCGACCACAGAAAGATTCCGCCGCCTCTGCGGGGCGGAAAACACCCAGAGAGAAAGATCTCTCCGGCAGACAGATTTTTGCTAGGGGAATTCCTTCCCGGAGAGGGGAGATCGTCGCCATCAACACCACCATTAAGCTGGACTTCATCGGGATCATCATCATCATCACCACCATCATCACCATCAGCACCCTCATCACCATCTCCATATTGCTGTAACAATTGCGTTGAATCTTGCATAGTTCATAGGGGAAACTTTCCTGGTGTTGATTACTCTTTGTAGTTGGTGCTATTGAGTGAACCATTGAATTATGGTTTATGTTCAGATTGTTATACATCATTATTCCATCTCTGATCATGATCCATATGATGTCTTGTGAGTAGTTCGTTTTGTTCTTGAGGACATGGGAGAAGTCTTGTTGTTAGTAGTGGAGTTGCGTTGAGAAAGATTCAATAGATTGTTATTTAAGTTGTGTTGTAATTCTTCTAGTGGTGTCATGTGAATGTCGACTACATGAAACTTCACCTATATGGGCCTAGGGGAATGCATTGTGTATTTGGCTACTAATCGTAGGGGTTGCCGGAGTGACAAAAACCTGAAGCCCCGTTAGGAAACCATTGCACAAGGGACGTAAGGGTCTTAGAGTTTAAAGCTGTGGTTAGGTTTCTACCTTAATTACTTTCTTGTACTTACGGATGTTTGCAAGGGGGTTTAATGACAAGTATGTATTAAGTCTTGGATGGGACGGTACATTAGCACAGGTTCACCCGCACAACACTTAGCAAGCTAGAGAAGATTAATCGACTATATGAAGCGAAAGCACTTGACAGTCTTCCCATGTGTCCTCGAGAACGTTTGGTCATCTATAGAAATACAACCGGCTTGTCCTTTGCTGCATAAAGGATTGGGCCACTTGCTGCATTTATTCCTACTGTCTTTTATTTACTCATACTTTGTTTAGTTGCTTTATCGAAACCCCTAAAAATCCGTTTGCTAAGTATTTGCAGAGAATTCCTGATCCATACCACTATCCAGCACCTTCTGCTCCTCGTTGGGTTCGACAATCTTACTTATCGAAAATACTGCGATACACCCCCTATACTTGTGGGTCATCAAGACTTTTTTCTGGCGCCGTTGACGGGGATTGAAGCGCTATTGGAGAGTGGAATTGGTAAAGGAAACTTCTACTTTGAGTATTGTTTGCTTCTGCTAGTTGCTTTATTTTCGTTATGGATAATTCGATGCGTTTCTTATTTGGTAATGCTACTACCACTGCTAAGGTAGTAGATAAGCCACCACCTACTGAGAAAGATGTTTTCAAAATACCTACAAGAATTATTGATCGTGTTATGGATAACTACTATGTTGGGGATGGAACTATCCATCCCGGTGATCATTTACTCTTTATACACGAATTATGCGGGTTGTTCAAGTGTGCAGGTATTACTACAGATCAAGTTAAGAAGAAGTTATTCTCATTATCACTGAAAGGAAGAGCTGAGGAATGGTATAAGCTGCTGAAGAATGGTCAAGCTCTGGAATGGGAGGAAATAGTGCCTCTCTTTTATTCAAAGTTTTATCCTCCTAGTGAAATTCATAAAGATCGAAATCAAATATACAACTTTTTGCCTCTTAATGGAGAGAGTACTGCTCAAGCTTGGGGGAGATTGATGTTACTAATGCTCAAATGTCCCATTCATGAGCTCCCCAATAATATTATTATCAACAACTTTTATGCAAGGCTCCCTCTACATGACAAGGATTTATTGGATGCTTCTTATGCTGGATCATTCACTCGTATGGAAGAAGAAGTTAAATGGGACCTTCTAGACCGTATTCTAGACAATGTTAAAGCTTGGGAAAATGACAAAGGTAGAAAGTCAGATATAAATTATGATTATGAATGCATTGAATCTTTTATGTGAACTGATGACTTTCAAAATATTAAAAATGCTTATAGTCTAGACTCTCAAGCTATTGCTTCTTATTTTAAGGCCTTTGCTTCCTACATTGAAGTGCCTAAAAAGAAGTGGAATAAGTATCATGAGCCTTATAAAGATGTTGCTAAGAGTGTTCCTGCAAGAAATACTGAAGTTTATACTACTAATCATGTCTTACCCAAACCTTATATTGAGAAAATGCCTTTTCCAGTTAAGGTAAAGGAACATTCTATGATAGCTAGTCTGCTAGATGAAAGTATGAATAAGGCTGTTGAACCTGGTAAACAAATGGTTGATGAACCTATAATAGCAAATGTGAAAGACTTTGTCACTAAGTATGAAAAATACGGACACCCTATCCTTTGTAAGGATACCTCTAATATTGTTTCACATAGTAGTGTTATGAGGGCTAATATTCCCGTGTTTTCTGTTAGAATAAGTGATCATTGCTATGATAGTCCTTGTGATAGCTATATTGTTAAGTTTATGCATGATACTGAAAGCTATTATGAGAGAGGTAAAAGTGTTCTTGTGCATCTCAATAATATCAAGTTTCCTCGTTTTATGCTGAAAGTTTTTATGTTGCACTTCTTTTGCCTTCTTATGCAAGTTGCCTTTGGTTCCAATAACTTGTTTGTTTACAAAATTACCTTGCATAGGAAGTGGGTTAGACTTAAATGTGCGTGTGTTTTTGCTTCTTAATTCTCTCTTTCACTTCAAATCATATCCCTATGAGAGCTTCTTCAAAATTATCATGCCCATCTTAATGGCTATAAAGAAAGAGCTTTATGGGAGACACCCCAATTTGTTTTTGCTTTCAGTTTGTTTTTGTTTCTTTGAGTCTTGGAAGTTATTACTTCGGTAATAACCGCTCCTTATCCGTTTTGTTTGGTTTTTATGTCAAGATCAACCTCTAACGAGAGAGGAGTAAGATTTGGGGAAGTTGCTGTCCCGAAACAGATTTTTGTGCTTCACCGTAAAAATTCGTGAGCGATCTCTGTATATCGGATTGAGCTGTAATTTTTTGTGCTTCTGCCCCAGGTTGTTATTTAACTTTCGTTAGTTTTGCACTTTTTGATTTGAGCAACAGAAGAGTTTCGAAAAAATTGATCTTTACCTGCTGGTCTGTTTTGATAGATTTTGCCAATCTTGCATTTGCTTCTTTATTCGATTTCTTTTTTGAATTATTTTTGGGTTTCAAAAGGATTTGCTACAGTAACTTTTGTTTGATGGTTTTCAGTCGAAGTTGGACTCAAAGGGTTTTTATCACTTTACTTATACTAATGTTGCTAATAAGAACGGTGTGAAGTTTTGTGTGAAAGAAATTTCCAGGAAGTGGAGATAATGGTGTAACAAGGAAGAGAAAGGTTTTACGACTCGAGTAATAAGTATATGAAGATGAAGATATCGATGATATTCAAGTGATGACTCCGGAAGGATCCACTCAATACCAAATTCGGAGACCTGCAGAGTCCGTTTCCAACTAGGTAACAGTTCTCGTAAGAGAAGTTCCGCGAAAATACAATTCAACTATATTTTTGCAGTTTTCAGTCAATAAGGAAAGCTATGAAGCAAAAAAAGGGACGGAACCAGAGCCAAGGTGGCCCACACCACCCCATGGCGTGGGCCCACCCCTGGCCGCGCCACCAGGTGGTGTGGCAACTCCGGACTCCGCCTCCGACTCGTTTTCTCCCAGTACCTTCCTTTCAGTATGAAACTTCATAATATATAACCCCCCGGATCTTTTGAGGTTCGTATATCGTGTTTTCGCCGTGTTTTTGTTTCGATCTGTTTCTGCCAGGACATACTCTTTGAAGTCTTAGAAGCACAATGGTGTCCGCCAAGGATAAAGGGAAGGAGCCCATGGAGGAAGACCTCCAAGACCCCGGGAAGGAGAAGGAGATCAAGAGTGAAGGTGAAGAGGAGGCAAAGCACACCGGCACTACCATTGCAAGCATTGGAGTGGTGGCGAACCCTGCCAGCATCAGAAGGACTGCACGAATGCAGACTAGGGGGAAAGCTCCTCATCACTGCTTGGCACCAAGGACACCTTCTCCGAACACCAAGAGTACCTTCCATACCTTTGTTCATAACCATGCAGGAAAAGAAGACTTCAAGGAGGAAGAGTGGGAAAAGAATAGCAAGAGATGGGATTCTCAACACGACATGATCATGAGCCGCATTGAGCAAAATTCACAGCTGATTTGTAATCTCACCTTCGAGATTGAGGACTTTGGGAAACTGATCAAGGAGCTCATCAAGAGGATACCACCACCACCAAAGGAGTAATTCGTCATTAGGTTTGGCATCCCCTTGGTTTGTTCCAAGCTTGGGGGAGTGCCGCGGTATCATATCACTATCTTCTATCTTTTTACCTTATTAGTAGAGTCATATCATGAATAGAGGAGTTATTATGTAGTATGGTTTGCATTATGGAAGTGTCCCCTCTCTTGTTAGATATGTATCCCTTGGTGTGAGTTTTCGTTATGGAATATTAATGAGAAGTTCTATCATTTACTCTTTTGCATAGCTTATGTTAGTTTTCAATTCGTGGTTATATGATTGATCTTGTTTTTAGTATTGGTAGCACTCTGGGATCATTGAGTTAATTTAGTTGGTTTTGGCAAACCTGGCTCGGTCAGTAGCAACACCCTTTTGAGAGTTGAAAAGAAAAAAAGATAGAAGTACTCTAGAGAAAAATAATTTCATCATCTTTCTTCTTG